>CAHIKZ030005436.1:940000-1052500 GCA_903632075.3 Acanthosepion pharaonis
CTTGCAAAAGTAAAGTTTATTTTACGTGGGAATGAATTTCAAATTTATAAATTGTATATATCACTTTTTTATGATAATATTTTTTTTAAATTTGCAAACGACATCAGACGAAATAATAAATAAATCTTTGAAACCCTGGCAACACAAACTCGTTTAATGAAACCAAATTATTTAGAGAATATTTTCGTTTCCAAATCATCAGAAATATACAGCCATTTATTTTATTACTCATAAATTAAAGAAAAACAGTAATTGGGAGATGTAATTTTATTTTTTTTTCTTTAATGTACCATGTTATTTCATTTATGATAGGGATCTTGGTTGACCACATCTTCCGTTCTTTTTTTTTAGGTCAGGGTTAGTAATTTTCCTTGCAAGTCTTATTTTACTTAAAACTTCCTTATTGCTCATAAATTCTGTCCATAGTATTCTTTTCATTCCCCGGTCAAATCTAATATGTTGCTTCTAGTCTCTTTTCATGTCGAAAGATATTTTACATTATTCATCACCTAACACAAGAATTCATAATACACAGTCGTGCAGCTCTCTTTTTTTTCCCTATATTTGCACATTTTACTATACTAGTCAGATAGTAAAATTTCTGTAATAATGTAAAACAAGAATATGCTTTCTCCGCAGACTTATTCAACCTTTAGAGCGAAGAAATTCTGAGAGAATTAAGAGTCCTAAATTCATTATTGGCGGTTTCAGTATTAACAATATGCAGATGGCACGATGTTAATGGCAGATACAGAAAGATTACATAAACTCCTACAGAAAGTAGTAAAGGAAAGCGGTAAGAAAGAATTAAACACCAACTGTATTATATACTGTACCAATCCTCAGAAATACGTTTGACACTATTGTAAGTGGAGGTAATATGCTTTCTAAGTAGTTCCCCACTAGCAGTGGTTTACCTACTTCACGCCGCTGGCGAGTATTGTATTTTGCTGATTTTCATTTCCAACCTCCGTTTTGGTTATTCCTTATTAAGTAACTTTTTTGTTATGTGACAACAAACTGCAAGAAAACATAATACTTAGCTACCAACAGATTAAACAGCAGCTGCATGCGAATTACAAATTGGAGATACGAAAATAAAGCAAATACAAAAATATCTGGAAAGTGTTTGAACAGAGGTCGGAAAATGCGTTACCAAAATCCGAAGACGTATTGGGATATTGAAAGATGCCTTCTAAAAGATAATCAAAGTATTAAGAAACAGGAAAATCTCTTTAGAAACAAAGAAAAGAGTACTAATATTAATCCCCTTATACGACAGTGAATACTAGAAGATCATCAAAGATGAAAAACAAACTTAAGGCAAGAGAAATGTGTTTCTACAGAAGGATGTAGAGATATATTCCATTAATGGTTTTGTCATCATATTTCTGTAGAGCAAAGAAAATTTTTACTTGTAGGGAAAAGGTTATTATTACTATAACCATATCGCCTTCGCCTCAAGCCTCTTCTCTACCTTTTAGAAAATTGCTTAACATCCGCTGCTAAATACAATAATAAATACTATAGCTCAGAGTTGATGTTACTGAGTGTTGGCTTTTTTATATTTAATAATAATGCTTCCATTATGTTCCGGGTGGAGCTTGGCATGTACACGGCCACAATGTGCTGACCGTGTTTGGCAAATAAAAAATAAATAATTCCTAGGTTTCATTTAAATACACATGGAGACGTACCAAACTCTATTCGCAACATAATAGAAACATGATTAATAAAAAAGAAAAAGGCAATACTCAATATTGTGTATAATTTGGCAGCATGTTTTCATAAATCAAGTTTCATTAAATAATTTAGACAAGTTTGTCTACTTATTTTTAATAGGATCCTCTCGAAATAAGTTTAAGTAAGTTTCTTAGTACCTTTTATTAAATATAAATCAACCTGATGGTATTCATTCTTCCTTTCGTAAGGTTTCTACCAAATTTGTCCCTAATTACGAGAAGTTCCTATTAAAAAAAAGTAGACAAAACTTGTCTAAATTATTTAATGAGATAAATTTATATATATATATATATATATATATATATATATATATATATATATATATATATATATATATATATATGAGTAGTATTTAAGCAGTAATAATTAATCAAACACTGCTTTAAATTCGCCAAATAAGACGCGTCTATTTAACGTTTTACTGCATTTCCCCGTTTTTAAATAAGCTGTAGTGCACCCGGATCGACATTGTGGACCAAATGTCCGAACTTTATGTTTTCTTCTTCTTTTGTTCAAATACTTTCGACCGTTTCATTCATTATCAAAATCTGAGTGTTGTCAATGTAGACAAGATTGTGTTTTGCAATTTATTTGGAGCGCTGGGATTCAAAATGATCCAGAATTAAGCCATGCGTAATATATTTATTATGCATAGAAATTAAAAATGATACGTATATTTGGACGATTCTTTTCTGATTCATTCTGGCTCCATACAACCATATATGACAAAATACATAAAGATAATGGAATCTTCAACAATACAAAAAATGAAAACCACTCTTAATATCAATTATGAACACGGCCAAAACCTTACGTATTCTAGAATTTAAACATTTCACTTTCTATACAAACAGTAAAAGCATTACAGATAAACAATAAAAACATCAATGATAATGACTAATAGTTTAGCCGAAAGAGCTGGGACCAAAAGATCATGTGTCATTTCTAACATATTGTATGTCCCAAAGATAATTCTCTTGTATCAATTATAAAAAAATATAATAAAAAGCTTAACCGCAGAGCCTTGACATAAATCTTCAAGGAAACCTGTATAAAAGAGTGATTTCTGCCTAAACTCTCACACACACATACAAACACACAAGCACACACACACATACAAACACACAAGCACACACACATACAAACACACAAGCAACACACACACACACACACACATATATATATATATATATATATATCCTCAGCGTTGAAATGAAATTTATTAAGATGATACTTTCCAAAAATGGATATCCTTCGGACATTTTGGAATCCGTTATGAGTAATGTCATTGATAATTTTCATAAGGTTAAGACGCATTGTATAAAAAATGTCCATTTTATTTACGTCTACCTTATATTGGGACGGAAGGTGAGACTTTAGCTAGGCGAATTTCACGTTCCATCGGTAAATGCTATTTTGCTTCTAATGCGAGAGTAATTACTCGGCCGATTTTGTCATCCATTCGTAAAGATGTTTTTACATCCACACCATATTAATTTCGTTGTGTAGTTATGGATATGACTACATAGGTAGAACATCTCAACGTTTGGATTACAGAATTAAACAACATTTACCCCCCCACCCCAGAATTTTGGATCCGGCCGCTAGTGGTAGTGAATACATCCGGGTCTTCCATAGCCCGGCAAGCAATAAACAGTAGGGAATGTTTGTATGGTTTGAGTGTCGACCGTTTTACCATTCTGTCGAGGTCGCACTCAATATTTCATCTTAAAGCATTGGAGTCCATTTACATTAGATCTCGTAAGCCTTCTCTCTGCAAACAGAGAGATTACTTGTTGGGATTGAATGTGATTGGACTCTAGTGTGTGTGTGTGTGTGTGTGTGTGTGTGTGTGTATGTGTGTGTGTGTGTGTGTGTGTGTGTGTTTTCTTTATGCCTCATTCCCTCATTTCATTCTTTTAGTCCCCTAAGATCTACCCAGAAAATAAACTTGATAAGATCTGGGTCGAAACCGGTCGTTTTAGTTAAAATACCATCAAAAACTTAATTATTCCTTGCTGTTATAAAATTCTGTACCATTAAGAATCTGTTCATATATATATATATATATATATATATATATATATATATATATATATATATTATTATTATTATTATTATTATTATTATTATTATTAGGGGTACAGAATTTTATTATGAAAAAATAAAACGGCAAGACGTGCTTTATCATTCATAATAAAAAAATGACCTGCCAACTAGTTTCGCCCTCGCTCAACAGAGCTGAAATCGAGGGAGGACTAAATAATACAATATAAAACATAAGCATGTGATGAAATAAAGGTGGAAAGCCATTACCCATTTAACAAATTTTCTCTGTTTTCTACTGTGACTGTTGAATGAAAACTATCCACAGGACCTAATTTAGGTGCCTGCTCGAAAGGATGTTCTGCCTCCTCACCATATTAATAATGTGATATACCGATTTACTTGTAGTTGCGAAGTCAACAACATAGGTATAACTACTTTGCTTTTAAATGCATGGATAAATCAGAACGTACCCGGAAAAATTAGGAATGGTACGTTCCAATCTTGTGACAAGATCGGGAATACATACGGCTCCACCATCGCTGAGAACCTTATAAACAATCCAGAGATTTCAGCATTGACTCATTTTCCATCCTTAGTCATGCTCATTTTGTGTTAAATTTAAAGGTATTGGAAACGATTTATGTCAGATCCAGGCAGTCTTCCCTCTGTAAACAGAGTGAATGTCTGTTAGGGTTTGACATTATTTTTTTTTAATCGATTTGCCTTTTTATTTCCATAGCACACACACACACACACATATATATATATATATATATATATATATATATATATATATATATATATATGGTGTGTGTTTGTATGTGTCTATTCTGTAAATACTTGTTCGGATGAGTTCTTAGCTAGGCTTTTTTGTATTTTAAGCGCCGAACTAGATAGACGTCATGATCTCACCAATTTACAGTTGAGTTGATTAGATGTAACCGTATCTTCTATGTTAAGAGTTTCTTTTGGCGCACATTTCACTTGCAGTCCTCCTTCTGGCTCCGTGGATTCCAGCCAACTTTGCAAAAATTTAAATGAAATGTTAATCGATATCTACTCTCCTCCTGATTAGTGATTTTGTTCTCGCTTATTAGTAACTTCATACCCAGTAACCTCTTGTGACTTAGTGGTTTTATTGCCCTCGTTGGGGGAACTCAATATATATATATATATATATATATATATATATATATATATATATATATATATATATATATATAATGAAGTGGAATAAATACGATTATTTTTTAATTTGCCTTTATTTTAGATGGATACTCATAATCGAGTAAAGGATCTATTCATTTAATTAAACACATTTAATTACATTTACCGTCCTGAATATTCGAGAAATCTTCTCAAAAATATTCTACTAGAGGACGCATACCAAGTTTTCTCGAAAGTTCAGGCCGGTAAATGTAATTAAATAAAAGCACAGTTTTATTAAATAAACAGATTATTTACTAGAATATGAGTATACATCTATATATATAAATATCTACATATATAAATTCGTTCTTGCTTTACTGAATTTGATCTGCAACGTCTAATTAATGCCCCGCAACCAGATACAATGGACTTCCACCATTTATTTTTTATATAAATTTGAATACAAATTAGATCCAAAAGATATTATCTTATTTTTGCCTAATGGAGAATCCATCAAATTAAAGCTAGCAAAGAAAATATTTGGACAGATATAACAAATATTAAGAAATACATGTATGGGAATATTGCAGACAAAACTAGACTAGAAATTACTTAATAAGAAAAACATTTCGTGTTCACAATCATACCAAGTAAAATAATTTTGTAAAAAGAGCTAGCGAAGCAGGGAGACAATGTGTCATCTAAACTGAGAATACTTGAAATATCTACGTTATTCTTGCCACATTTTACTAATCTTAGAGTCAATAGATGAGTTACAAGTAATGCTTTTCTTCTAAGTGTCGTGTTACTTGAGGACGTGGGTGAGTATAGACCTCCAAAATTTCCTGTCTTTTTATTCTAAGTAAACCCTTTTTCCGGCATCCAATTACACGAGCTCGCTAGGCAGGTTATGCGTTGTTTTCTTCTATGACTATCACATTTTAAAAGCCATCTTTCCTCATTATGTTCCCCTAGAAATTTCAACTGTCTCTTTCTGATGTTATTTATAAGAGTCCATTTTTCTCCATATTCTCTACTACTTCGTTGTTTTTCGCATGTTCGGTTCCTGGTATGCTCAAAATCCTTCTGTAGAGCAACTTTTTTTTCTTCAAGTCTCTTTTTCATCTGTTAGAGATTATCCAGCATTCCGCGTCATTTTTTATACTTTCAATTTAAATCTACCATAGACCGTATATATATATATATATATATATATATATATATATATATATATATATATAGAGAGAGAGAGAGAGAGAGAGAGAGAGAGAGAGAGAACACACACAGATATACATATATATATGGTGTGTATATATATTCGACAAGTTAATAATAGAAAAATATGCTAAAATTTTCCGATTCCTTCTCAGAAAGTTCATTCAATTCAGACCAATTCAAAAGACCAAATGCAAAATTATTTATTTTAAGTGAAAATAAAAATGTCAGAAAAAATGTAACTTTCAAGAGTGATATTAAAAAGTTAGGAAAAATATAAGACATGATAGAATAATTAAAAATTCGAACGACATTTTCACTTTTCTGAAAGCCTTGATATGAATATAAAGTAATTTTAATAAAATGGAAGTATATATTCAAATGTATATAAGTTACATTTTAATCACAAATAAACTTTAAAATATGGATATAAAAATAATTTGATAATCTACTATTTCTGAAAATTCATTCTAAATTCCTAAGCAATGATGATGATAATAAACAATTAAGTGTACAGGTGCAATTTTCTGCTTCCATTATAAACTAATGGTAAAAAAAGTAATTGTTTTGCAACAGCTTACAGGAATTAACCCAGCTGGATTAAGTGTTTGAAATCTTGGGCAAGTTTGTAGTGTAGCTGTGTTAGCCTAGGAGAGTCAGCCATTTTTCGTAAGTTGACTTTAATACCGTTTGAGCTTGAAATCATGGTGCCGACCAAGAAAATGGGGAAATATATTTCCAAGATAAAAACAATTATCTTCTACAGTCTGTTCTCAGCCAATAGTAGAAATTTTGTAGAAGAAATATTTTAATATCAGGCAGGCATCAGATTAATGTGAAAGAGTAATGCACCCGCTTACATGTAATACAAGGAAATGACTGCATTAGATTTTAACATTGTTACAAAACGTGTCAAACAACGCTTACTGTAGCGAAAATTACGTTACGCTGTGCTTCAAAGTCGCCGACTAAGAACGGTATAATTATGGAGACCACTACATTAGTTACTACGGCTCGTCTGATACAGAGTATAGCAAGATTATTCTATGGAGAATCTACTTTGGGGTACATTACTATTGAGTCGCGTTTCCAATTATTTCGGGTAGACAGTCGACGAAAGCAAATCTTCTTTTAAGTGGCATAGCGATTCAGGGTCATAGCCCTTTACATTTTCCTGTCTTTTGTTACTGTAATTAACTTGTAAACAGTTGCCACCGTTTTTTGAAATTTTTCCTATCCCTTCACAGAAACTCGTGTTGCTTACTCGCTACTTCTTATATCGTCTTGTATTAAAATCCCATGGCCGTCTTAATGTGGCTCCGAATTATTGTAATCAGTAACGTCATCGCCTATTTATAATTTTTGTTTGTTTCTTTAACGGCATATCAAATACTTATGGGTCATTTAATGCCAACATTTAATTTTCTTAGGGGCATTAGTAATTTCTTTTACAAAAATGCATTGCTGGCAATTTTTCTTTTACAAAAATGTATCACTGGTACTATTTTTTTTTTAAACGTAATGCTGGTAATATTTTTTTCCTTACAAAAATGTATTCCTGCAATTTTCTTTTTAAATATAAAAATCCAATACTAGCAATTCTACTACAAATATCTATTTTTATACTTTTTTGTGTTTTGATACCAATCTGAGGGTTAAAAATTTTGCCCATAGCTGAGGCCCTAACAGGTGCTACCACACCGACTCAGGGTGGACATGGGAACAACTGCAATTAAGAAGTGGTTCCACGCTCCTAAAATATTGTCGATTAGAGGCATTGCTGCTGGATGTTGTTTATCGTCATGCCCAGGATGATTCATAATTAAACTAAATAAATATTACGAATGGCGTTAAATTAGAGAAGATATTCACATACAAATATTTTGTTAAAATTTTTCCAACCATTCACAGGATTGACGATTTCTTCCAGAGCAAATTTGGGTAAAACGAATTCCGTAAACGACACTCGTGACATTGTATTATACGCAAGTCATATACAGAGTAAAATATTTCATCATAATCATCCTGTAAAAGTCCTTTGGTGGACGTAGGCGTATTAATGAATTCTAATATATTTTGTCTCAAAGTAAGGGTATAGATTTCTCCGTCATGCCATAAGGAAATCAATTTTTTAGTTGTTTCTAATGTAAAGTCAAGTCATATTGGAATTTATCTTATCATTTTATGTTGGTTTGAGCATCCATATTATGTAATGGGGACACGTTATTTTCAACTATAATCACTTGCCACATTGAAAGTATCTGAAAGAATATATAAGTTCTTTATTCGGTTAGTAATACTTGCATTAAATTCTCATAAACTCTGATTGGTTCCTTTATTATTTCCAACTTTCAATGTCAAGTCTGAGTACCAAATTTTAATATAGTATTAGACCAGACATTACAAACATCAATTTTGCCGTAGTTTCAAGAATATACATCATTTTGTTAATGTTGGAAAATGGAGAAATAAATAGGATTGATGAAGAAATATATATATATATATATATATATATATATATATATATATATATATATATATATATATATATATATATATATATATATATATATATATATATATATATATATATATTTGTATATTCAGCAATTCCTTTATGCATGTTTTCATTAAAAACGACAGACAAAATTACTATGGTTGAGCTTTTTATTTAATTTTTCTTGTGTTCTGACAAGAGCTTTTTTTCTGGACAAAAGAGTGTGTAAGAACTGTCCGAATGTTCTTACACACTCTTGTCCAGAAAAGAAAGCTCTTGTCAGAACACAAGAAAATTAAATAAAAAGCTCAACCGTAGTACCTTTGTCTGTCGTTTTTAATGAAACATGCATATATATATATATATATGTATGTATACACACACACACACATATATATATATATATATATATATATATATATATATATATATATATATATATATATATATATATACACATGTATGCATCTTCAATATGATTTCCACCATTTGTAATGCAAATGTTGATGCGGTTTGCAAGATTCAGGTGAACTCGAAGCAATAACTCCACATTGCCTTCAATTTTAGCACATTCACTTTTTTATGCGTTCAATCAAGTGTGTTGCATTTGCGTTTTTCATTCAGTACATCGTCCCCATTAGTATACCCCAGAAAAAAGTAAATTATTCTTTCGACAAAAGCATGTTTAATCTATGAAGATAAAACATATATTTTATGAGATATATATATATATTACAATTATTCTCTTTTGTAAAGATACAATTTCATCGTGACACAAAAATGTTAAATTTAATTAAAATTTACACTTAAAATCCAGAGATTGGTTCCCTTGTCAAGCGATGCTAGGAATTACTTAATTTGTAAGCACAGGCAATCTTAATATTTTGAGTTGTTAAGGTTAAGAAAAATTCAATATATTTTGATTAGGTGGTTAGGTTTAATTTCACTAGACAACTTATTTATTAAATATATGTTACTTACAAAGTCAGGTTAAGTTTACGTGCTGTAGGAATTTCTGATCACAAACACTAGTATACGTTATTCAACGTGTCATCTGGTTTTTCAATGAGAAAATAATTTTGGCATTTTTATCTATCTGCTTAATTCATATTTTTGTATACAAAGATTTTCTAAAATATTTTCTAAATATTAGTAAGTCATATTTTTAATATTTAAATTTTGTTCCTACATATTTAAAGTACCATTCTTCTTTCTAATAACTAATAGATCATACGGTATTTTACAAATAAAATATTAGAAGTTGATTTCGTATTTAAGAAATTATTACTTAATCAAGTATACATATGTATGTTTCATCTCTCTTCTTCATTATTTTTTGTCAAAATTAATTAATATTTAAAAATGTATTTGGCAGTGCCTGCAAGAAATAGCTATTTCATTTCTTTGATTTAGTAATTTTTTATTTTACAGAAATTTAATAATGGCATATATATATATATATATATATATATATATATATATATATATATATATATATATATTGGTGAAGACAGCGATATAATTCAAAGTCATTGCTAATGAATTCATTTTTTTTATCTCGAGAATAAAACTTATTGTTTATTTTAGCGTTGTATATAAGATATTCGCAAACCAATACTGTGATACTTTCCCCATTCCAAGAACGGACTGTGCAAAAGAGAGATAGCATTGCCGACGTGCCGATCGCCTATATGTAAACAAAATATTGACCTTGAATGGAGTTTATAATCCTGACTCCTTATAAAGATAAAATTAATGTAAACATACATTAATGTGAAACAAAACGTTTCTGTACATCAGAATATGTTTTGTTTCCATCGTCATCGTCGCTATCATCATCGTCGTCATCATCATCATCATCATCATCATCGTCATCGTCATCCTTGATTATGTCTATTTAAATTGATTATGAAGAAAGAGTCGATCATCAATAGTCATGCCATAACTTGCTTGTATTGCTTTATCTCCCTTTGTTATTAAAATGTAAATTACATCTTTACATAATGCTACTCTTTTATTCTTTAAACAAGAATTATTTTTCGAATTGAATTCTCTCTGTAAAATTTTCAATATTTATTTCTAAAAGCCATTGCGTAAAGCGACAAATAGAATTTAGTTCAATTATTTCCGTAACAACAGCATAAAATAAATATGATTCTTTATTTATTTGTAAATAAATTATTTATTTGATCTTCCCTGTCCAGCAACTCATTAATCTGTCAGTTGTATTAAATATTTCATCAGCAAGGCAAGAAACTGAAGCTTAATCTTTTGTTTTAAATTTATGACAGCTTCAATTCGAACATTTAGTTGCTCTTTTGTTATAACAATCTGTCACGATTAATCTCTTTTGAAAGTATTTATATTGTCAACATGAGGCTTAACATTCCTGGAGCTTTATGATAATAATTTGGCAAACATTGACAAATGTACCAGCAATAAGAATTAGTGTCAAATGGACGGTTTTTCCCATGACACCGCTTTTTTAACGACATTCACAAAAATATTAAACACTATTTAATTATTACAATTTTCATTAACAAGAATAGTTTTATATTTACAACAAACTAAAAACCAATACAATTAAAACTAATGTAATGCAATATTTATCATTTTCCAATTTATGAAGAATTAAATATGAAAACAATTTTTATTCATAAATTTATAAACAGCGAATTATAAAAATATATGAACCAACTATAAGGAAATCCTTCTTCTTTACCATTTTTTTTAATTTCAATTCAGTTGGTAATTAGTCGATGTTTTACCCGTCATTCAAATAAACAATATAATAAATAAATAGTATAAATATACAATCTATATATAAAATTCTGTGACTTCCGTTAGTCCGTCCTCACGCCCTGTAAAATAACCGTATGTTGATTGATTGAAGCCAAATTTTGGGGTGAATTGCAAACAGGTAAGTGAGGTAAAATGTACAGTTGTTTTACTAGAATGCGTAGCTTAGTAAAATAAATTTTCCTTTTTTTTCGTGGGGGAAAAATTAAAACTTATATTATTTATCATACAAAATTCTCCCACTATTTTAAAAAATAATTTAATTTTTCCATTTGTATATAAAATTCTGTGATTTCCGATAGTCCGTCCGTCCGTCCGTCCGTCCCCGCACCCTCTAAAATAGTCATACATTGACTGGCATTGGGTAGAAGTGCAAACAGGTAAGGGGGTACAAAATACAGTTGATTTTACAAGGATGCAAAAAAAAAACACAAAGTAGGGTTTTTATTAAAGTATTTTTAAAAAAAAAATTCGTTTATTCAAATTTCATCGACTGGTTTGTGAAATTGAACGAAAAATAGAGTTTATAAATCTCCACAAAAATGTTAGCGTTAACTTTAACAATACGAAATGCGTTGAGGATTTTAACATGCCTCAGCGTATTGCTAAACAATTCTAGTCCAATAAATAGTGCAAATAAACAATCTAATAAATAAATAGTATTTATTATATTGGTTGTCAATTCTCATTAACAAAAATAATGTAAAAATTCACCTGCAGATGTTTATGTCTTATTACAATTCTAATCATCGCTTTTTAAAACAATAAATATTGCCCCTTGAAGCTTTAAAAAACCTTTTCATTTTTATGATTCCGCCATTGTCCCTGCTCGGTCGTCCATTCATAAAAAATCAAGAAACATGTTGCTCACTGTTTCCTTGTCTTAATTTGTCACGTGATTATTGAATATTCTAAGCCTTCCGTTATCATTATTTTACTATCATTATCATTTTAATTGTTTATATCTTATTTGTTAGTATTAGTGTCTTTCTAACGTCTCCTTTCTTAGAATTCCCTCTTTGCTTAAGTATTTTCTATGGTGGTCTCAGAATCCGTCAGTAGAACCACATCGTTGTAACTTCATGTCTCTTTTTTCTCTATAAGGAAAAATTGTCCAACATTCACTGCCATACGGAAAGATAGGTAGAATTTAATATTCCGTTATTCTTTCTCTGTTTATAACGAATTATTCACATATCTGATTCATTCTTTAGTTTTTGGAAAGCCTCTTTCGCTATTCTGATGCCCCTTAAGATTTCTCTGACATACATTCTGTCGTTTGCTATTTCTTTTCTTTTTATATGTCAATCATGGACCTCCACTTCCTCCTATCCCTTGTGGCTCTCAGCAGGTTTTGTGTTTTTGCCAACTCCTCCAGACCACGCTCCAGAATCCACTTGCCCAAGCCGGCCACGTATGTCTACATCCTCTCTAAGACCTCATCGTTGCTTACATGCTTGTTCCATGATATCCTCAGCATCCTTCTGTAGAACCACATCATCACCGCCTCGAATCTCTTCTTCATCCTTGAAGATATCGTCCAACATTCGCTGCCGTATAGCAGGACAGATGCCACGCAGCAGTTCAGTACTGTTTTCTTTTTTCACCCTAGAAATCCTCCCGTTTCATCTCTGCTCAGCTTGTGGAATTCATCCTTGGCCATCTCAATCCGTCTTCGGATCTCATCATCGCACTACCATCAGAACACTTACGAACCCGCACTGTTCTTGTCCTATCTCGAGTCCAATTTCTGCTGCGCGCTCTATTGATCAGAATACGGATGACGAGTTTTGTGACGTGGCTCATTAGGCTGATTGTTCGGTGGAGCTCGCATTCCTTTGCGCCTGGATTTTTAGGTAGTGCTATGAAAATAGATCTGCTGTGATCCTCCGGGACGTCCTTACTGTTGTAGTTTTCATTTATTATTTCTGTGATCTTGTCTGTCAAATTCCTGTAAGCCTGTCAGCATTTCCGTTACGTTTCCGTCTGGCCCTCCCGCCTTGTTTCTGTTCAATTTGGCCGATACACCTTCTACTTCGGTTTTTAGAATTTCAGGTCCGGCGGTAGTTCTGTATATTGCTGGTTGTTCGCTTTCGTCGTGAGAGAGTACGCCAATATACTCGCCACAGCGTTGAATATTTTTTTTTGCTTCTCTGATATGAGTGTTCCATTCATTGATTTTAATCAGCCTGTTGACGATCACGTCTTCTGTCCTGTTAATTGTCTTATTTTTTTTTTTTTGCATATCTCCTTTGTTGGTGTTACTCAATGTCTGTACTTCTGCACAATTTTGTTTAGCCACTTTTTTTTATAAGTTTCTGTGCTTGCCTGATCCTGCCGCCTCGATTTCGAAACAATGACTGGGAGACAAACTTCGCTTATAAGAAAAAGATATGAGTGCTCCCTCTCTCTCTCTCTCTCTATCTATCTATCTATCTATCTATCTATCTATCTATCTATCTCTTTCTCTCGCAGTTTTCTTACTCTTTTCAACATATTCTGTTAACTGTTTGTAAATACTATGCAAATCTATTGTAATTATAGGATTTACTGTTTTGAAGTTTTCAACATTCATGAGAAAATTACACGAATTAATGTAGTTCAGAACAAGAACGCTATATATTATTTTCTTTCTTTATTTTAGGGTAGAGGTTTAACTAAGAAGTAAAACAAATGGAAAAATGAATCTCGTAATTTTTAGTTTCGACTTTGTAATTAGTTTGTTAGGAAAATCAATTCCTATTTGATTCTTGGCATGTGTTTATAACACAATCCATTATATTGTTTTCGTTTCTCCTGAATTAAAACCCAAGAACTTTGCTTATAACTTCAAAATAGCATACATTTGTGAGAAGACTTATTTGCCAATTAGACCTCATAAGAATAATGACAAATTTTGTAAAATAGTAATAACAACAAAACATGAATTCGACACAAAATTACCATTTTTCATTACAATCATACGTTAAATATTGTTTCGTTGATGGATTTTACAAATATTTTTGCTATATGTTATCAAATTATTTCACACACATACATATATACACACACACACACACACACATATATATATATATATATATATATATATATATATATATATATATATATATATATATCAATATATATATATATGTCTGTGTGTGTGTGTGTGTGTGTGTGTATGTATGTATGTGTGTGTTCGTTTGTGTTCCGGTACAATCACGGAAGTGAAGCAACTACGATCCTGGTTAATACCGAACGAGTGACTGCTTGGGAATACCGGGTGCAATAAGCATATGTGTGCGGCTGGTGCAATTGATAGTGGCTCAGGGTTCTTAATCGGAGAGCTGGGTTCCAGTTCCCGTTCGGCTCGTTATATTCACTTAGCACAATAACCCTTGGGTTAATTAGATAATTAGCTAGAAGTTAATTAGTAAGAAATGTAGAACTATATCATCATCATCTGAAAATGTCTTATAATCTATTTTTCTGGCTCTAAATAACTGGCAAACGGTTGAGAGTTTATAAAAAACAAATCAATCAATAAAACATTTTAGTCTCTGGGTTTGTATACACCTGGGTCATTAGATAAGCTTTGGTCATGGTAATACTTGAGTCTCTTGATAAATACTGGTTGCGGTTATATATTGTGTGTCTTGGTAAACATTGGTAATAGTTATACCATTGTTGCTTGGTAAGTATTGCTTGTGGTTATCCTTGGGTCACTTGGTAACTATTGAAGAAGAAGAAGAAGAAGAAGAAGAAGAAGAAGAAGAAGAAGAAGAACTGGAAACTGTTTATTCCCAGTCTCTTATTATTAAATTAATGATTGTGGAGGTGTTAAACGATCTGAGAAAATCTTCAGTAAATAAAGCTCAAATTTAAGATGAAGGAAAAATAATAAAAATTTTTTTAATATTTCTTTAGAATCTTCTTACGATGTGACATCTCCATTAGTCATTTGGCTAAGTCTAGACACTTCAGAGGTAATTCTTTAAAAAATAAATTATTGGTTGTCTCCGAAATGGGCGTTTTGACTCGCATATTGCAAAATGTGACATTTTTATATATATATATATATATATATATATATATATATATATATATATATATATATATATATGTATATTACGATATTAAAACAAAAACATTTAATAATCCCTACACAATTGCAGTCGTGTTTCAACGCATAACAATGCGTCTCCTCAGTAATATGCATCCTCTTTAAAAAAAATAAAAATTAAAAAGTGAAAATAAAAACAACAATCAGGTTAGAGCCCTCAAACCTTATATTTTTTTTTAAATAGAAGGATCTATTTTGCTTTTGAAACCAAATTAATCGTTCAGTCGCCAGTAATTTACAATTGCCTGAGGAGGCGCATTGTTATGACTTGAAACACGACTGCAATTGTGTAGCGATTCTTACATTTGTTGTTGTAATATCCTAAAATAAAAAAAACGTTGCTCTACTATATATATATATATATATATATATATATATATATATGTGTGTGTGTGTGTGTGTGTGTGTGTGTGTGTGTGTGTGTATGTATATATAATTTATTTCCGAAATTTCAAGTTGAAGCGATCAAGAAAATAATGACCTTCTTTAGATGAAACATGAAGATAGAAAACACTTTTCGATTCTAGTCAAACACTAAAAGATTAGAAATGATTTCTGAGACATTAATGAATTTCAATTTTTCAATTAAATAGAAAAAAACAACAATCTCGTATATTCTAACGAGATTTTCTAGAAATTCATTGAATTTCCAGTTTATTTAAAAATCAGATAAAATCATGGCCGGATTATAAACACAAATGTAATTATTTGGTAATGTACTTATATATATATATATATATATATATATATATATATATATATATATATATATATATATATATGTATGTATGTAATGTATGTTTGTTTGTATATATATATGTATGTATGTATGTATGAGAGAGAGAGAGTCAGATTGTCAAACTAATAGATAAAATGACCTCTATTAATGAAATTTCGGGAAATATTTTTCAGAGTAAAATCATTAATAAACCTCTGCTTAAGTCACTGAAAACATACCCACGTTTTACACTGTCTTCTACAATTGTCTTTAGATACAGAAAATAATTGCGGTAAACTAAACATTGTCTGAAACATATCACTCAGGCAAAAATCAAGACTGCATCATGTATCACGGTCAAGCCACTTATTATAAGCAGAATTCTAAGCGAAATTCCTTTTTGTTCCTATTTGATTTAAAACTTCCTCGTTACTCACATGTTTCAACCAAGTGTATTCGTTTATGAGGAATTCTGTCCAGCATATACGAGAATTGATTCCAATAATCAACACCGACAGAGGATAATATGAAACATATCTTTTAAATTATTAGTTTAATAAAATGAAGTTAACAATTCTGTATACGTTATCTGTTTTAATGATTTATTCAGAGAAAAGTATTGTGTAGGTACCTCCACGTCTTCGCTAAAAATAAGCATAGCATGAGGAAAATAGTCACAAAGTTTCATTGTCAAAATGTTTCTGTTATTATTAAGACGAAAGACAAAAATATTTTTGTTTATTTTATTAAATTTTTAATACTTCCTAGCAAGTTCGAAATTTTGGTTAAAATCTTGTTTTTCTTGCGTCTTCGGTGAGCCAAGGACGACTATGAGAATATTAGCGACTTTTATTTCGATAAAAAAAAACACATTGTTTTGGAAATTGTTGCAAAAATGAAATAATTGCTGGATTTTAATGAGATTATCTGGACTTATTCACAAATGTGGAAATAAATATTTAAATGTTTTTTTGTTTTTTTTTTACAAAATCTGAGTAGTAAAAGAAAACGAGCGGTATGTACTACATATATCTTGTAAAAAGATAGAATGTAATCTTATTAGCATAAGAAACATCCCAAGATATGAACTACGAACTGGAGAAACCGAATTCAAAGAAAGTACAAACATGTAAATATCCGGAAAGTGTTTAACAGCGGACCGTAAATGTGTCACCGAAATACGAAGGCGTATTGGAATAGTGAAAAATGTCTATCAAAAGCTACGCAAAGTATTTAGGAAGAAAAGAGTGCTAAATTGTTATATAATATTGGTTTTCTTACATGGCAATGAATGTTGATCAATTTTTTCATAGATTAAGAAGTGACCCGAAGCAAAAGAAATCTGGGTTTGAGAATACCTTTCTCTGAACATGTAACGTGAAAATTTCAAGGGAAATGAAAAAAAAAAAAAATAGACACACGTAGAATCAGAATTGAAAGTTTATGGAACATAATCAGAAAGACGGTTTGGAAAAATTGACACGCACAAGATACACTGAAAGCAAGAGGGGCCGAAGGAAATGACAAGAAACCTAACTAATGATCATGTTTAAATGGATGGCAGATCAGGGATTGAAATAGAATAACGGAAAGCGAAATCTTACTTAGAGCTACAAAGGAATGGAAGTTGGGAAGAGTCATGATCACCCAAGACTTGAAAGGAAACAGCACAGAGAAGAAGAAGAAGAAGAAGAAGAAGAAGAAGAAGAAGAAGAAGAAGAAGAAATGTTCCTGTACAGTGGCATTCATATGAGAAAACAGTTACTAAACACGTTATCAATACGGAAAGAGGATTTTTCGTGCAGATTTAAAATTTCTAACGGATTTTGTGTCGTTCATGTTACACTAATAACCTAGGAAAAGTATTCAGTCATGTTTCCTCATTTACAGGTTAAATAGCAGGGAAGACTGGACTCAAATTCTTTGCAAATCAGCTTATCTTAGGGAAAGAAAACACTGAATGCTTACAAATGAGGACTTACACATGAACGACAACCCCTCATCGATTGTAGTAAACCGCTATAACAGCAACTGTCTGTTAGCTACAGTTACTGGAAGAGAAAACAAAACTTATCTGGCCCGAACATGAACCTCGCCGATCTGGTATGGTTTAGAACATAATTCTTTGATTTTCTTTCTAATTCTTCTGTGTTGGTTTCTTTACGCAGTTTCTACTTTGGTACCGTTTTTATTATTTTGAGCTCATCGCCGGGAAGACATTGCGCTTCCATTTCCCTCTGGATATATTCTGCCGTGCCAAATTTAGTTGTTCCGGCTCGATTTATGTTTTATCAATGATTGTCTGAACTCTAAGGGAGTGACTGGGTATTTCATTTATTTTTTCCCCCTTTGTTAGAAAAACAAAATACCGCCGGCAAACATTGAAGTATTTGTGCGGAAAATTCTTGGATAAATAAAAATACTTCATCTGAGAGCGTAAAACTGGTTTTTCATTGATTGATTTTACATGTTGTTTTAAAGGCGGTTTCAACTGGAATATATTGGATAACCGGATGTCCTGTGTTATATATATATATATATATATCTAAGAAAAAACAAAAAAAAAAGAAAAGAATGAGAGCCAGGCAAGGATTACTGAGTTTTTATACTGTTCATCCCAAAACAAATCATCTTCTTCGAGATCATTTCTTAAAAGGAGTGACCTGGGCAGCAGATATCTCATCCAAATGCCATTTATATAAACACTTCCGTCTCCTAAGACTAGCATTACGAAAGATTATTCTATTTATTTTTCATTTTATTCCTCGTAAAAAAACACTGACAATAATTGTCGAATTAATTTTGAATACATGAAAATATGTCATCCGAATTCTTCGGAAAACATCAGCATTTTATATATATAAAGACATTTTTAGTGTATACATTCTTTTCATAGATAGAAATATTTAAGTAAATGCTCTGTTTATAATAAACAGTATTAATAACATTTACGGCCTGAATGTCCGAGAAATTTTCATAGAAAATGTTCGTCCTCCGACAGGAATCGAACCTGTATCCAATACGGAACCGTCATATAGCCTGACGTGCCTTAACCGATTGAGCCACAGAGGATCTTTCGGTTAGCAATTTTGATTTTACTTTCAAACTACAACCTTCCATGAATCTCTCAAATTCATATCCTATCAATGCGTATCCAAATGTAAACAAATGACGTCACACATTATGAAATGGACAAAGGCCGATAATTATTTTAAGACATTTTTATGTTTATGCATAATAAAATAAAATAAAATAATTGTCGAACTTTGTGCATTTCATAATGTTAATGTATGGCGTCATTTGTTTACATTTGGATAAGCATTGAGCAGATATGAATGTATGTGAGAGAGATGTATGTGAGAAAAATTTAAGAAACTCGATTAAAAGTGCTAAATCGAGTTTGATAAATACGTATATGAGAGAGGTTAAAAACCGGTTATTAGCCTGTTCTTTATATATATATATATATATATATATATATATATATATATATATATATATATATATATATATATATATATATATATATATATATATATATATATATATATATATATATATATATGGGCAAGTTGTTAAAACATTCACTTTCGGACCATGAGACTCTCGGGTTCGAATCTCATCGCGGTTGATTTGTGAGGAAGTAGATTCCTTATGTTGGAAAGTGCCTGAAAACCATACCACGAGTTGACCCAAGCCTTGTGAGTGAAATTGGGTAGACAGAATCCTTGGAGGCCGTCGATAGCTGTGCTAGCACGACCGAGGGTTTCAGTATGCTGGCCTTGTTCAAATTGTTCATCACGCTAGATAACACGCCCTCTCCCAGAAACTCTAAGTAAGGTTTGCTCAGCATGCAAGTTCAGTGTTGAACAAATATGCCTGAGCAAGCGTCTTCAACAGGGAATGGCTAGCCGCCCTAATAGACGAGTATCCTCGAATAATAGTTACCAGTTATTAGATATATATGTGTGTGTGTGTGTTTGTTTGAGTGTGTGTGTGTGTGTGTGTATGTGTAGCGATAAATGAGGTGTGATACATCTGACAACCAAATGTACATCGGAATCGATAAACGAAAAATAAATAAAGATCAAACACTGTCTAGTGAATTGCCGCTTCTTTTCGGTTAGAAGACAAGGTTATATTTTGGAATTTTATGCTTCAGATTAAATGAATTGAAACACCTTTGCTCCAATCTGTGAATTCTGAAGAATGTTTCTCTTATACACTGACAGTTTTGCCAAACTAATATTTCAAGTGTCAAGAAAATACTAAAGCTTAATACAATTATGACAGATGATGTCGTTTGTTTTTGTTTTTGTTTTTTTTTGTTTTTTGTTTTGTTTTGTTTTTGTTTTTTGAGAGCATTAACTAAGAAGAAAATAGATTCTATCTAGGAAATAAATATTTGATCATTTTTACATGAATAGTTCTAATGAATATTCTCCTACGATTCAAATATGAAATTTAATAATTACTTAATTTATAATGTTGAGAAAAATCATTAAAGTAAAATCTAAATCTAATCAGGAATGGTTTGGAGAGTTGAGATTATTTCACAAATCTTTGTAGTAGCAGTAGTACTATTATTAGTGGTGAGTACATGACCTAGTGGTTAAAAGATTAGCGTTACAGCCACGAAACTCAGGGTCGAATCTGATCTTTTTTTTAGGTTGTGGTCAGATAGGCGACTCTTTGATCTTATAGTCATCGGTAGTTGCTCTCAGCGTGCGCCATCGTTGAGAAGTTTCTGCAAAATATACCTCTTTGAAAGAAAACTTGAGAGTGAATTTGAATAGAATAAATCCATTAGAAAATCATGGATCGTTGTGTGTCGTTGAAGTAATAATTTCATCTGGGTTTTCATCCAGGTTCAAAGTATGTGAACGGTGTCCGTAGACATTCTGTTTATCAGAGGCTTCCAAATTATTTTCTGCTTCCTTATTCCATGAAACCAAATAACACACTGCAATGAGCGCTTGATCTCATTCGAATCGACTGTCTTCCACGTAAGAAAATTCAAACCATACACACTGTCCTAAGGATCCTGGAGACTGCACAAAATTGCAAGCACTAGAATAGTTCACCTGAAGAATTTCACGTATGTTTATAATCGAGTTTCTTCTGTCAGCTATCTTGACAGTATCATATTATCTGTCTTTATCTTAATTCAAAACAGCGTCTATACTGCCCCCTGGAGGTTCTCTCACTAAAGTCAAGTTTTCGTGTTCTGTAGGATTGGCATCAAGTCTATTCATCCATATTTTTACTGAACTTTATCATTAGAGGTTTTCCGTCAATATTTACTGACCTCCTGTGAATATTTTCATGTTCTCCTCCCGAAACAAGAGATTCTCTGGCACTGGTGTACACTTCACACAAGAAGAAGAAGAAGAAGAAGAAGAAGAAGAAGAAGAAGAAGAAGAAGAAGGAGGAGGAGGAGGAGGAGGAAGAGGTGGAGGAGGAAGATCTGAAGATGAGGCGGAAGAAGAAGAAGAAGCTGAAGAAGAGAAGATGAAAAAGAAGTATATATATATATATATATATATATATATATATATATATAAGGCATCATGTGTGTGTGTGTGTGTGTGTGTAACGAATGCACGGCCGCAATTTTCGACGGATTTGCACCAAAGATTTACATGCACATGCTCCAAGTTAGCGGGAAGACCAAGACCGACTTTGCATTTCCCAACTTTCATCGATAGTGGAAATAATCGATTTTTTATGCTTCTACGGCAGTTTTTATGTAGTTTGCGGCCATTTTGTACTGGCAGAGTGAAAGCCTATAGCAGGCTGCCACGAATAGGCAAGAAGATTCTATTGGCCAGCGTGAGAGCCAACAGCTGACTGACACAAATTTTAACTAGCATGCTAACATTAAAAAAAAAAAAGATAGCTGCATTCGTCACAAGTTGGAAAAATTTAAATCTGCATGGCACTTTATTCCAATTGGCTCATTCGCTTGCTTAAACTCAACGTTGATTCTGATTCCGCAGAACTGGGTTTGGTGTGAAAAAGTATTTGTTGTTAACATTATTTTTTTCATTCGGTTTTTCCAGTTACGTGTCCTTTTTTTAAAGCTGATCGTTTTGCGTTCATTTTGTTTAGTTCTTTTTTCGTAACAAATTTAATGTTTAGTATAGAGCTTAGAAAAATAAAGGCAAGGTAGCAACATCAGCACGGCAAAGGGCACTCCTTTAAAGGCAAGGAAGAGCAAAAATATTTTAAGTCAAGTGATAGCGATTGCTGTATGAGTAGTACGATTTTTGAATCAACCACGGGCAACGCCGGGCCATGCTGCTAAGTATATATATAATACTGAAATCCTCTTGAAGTGAAGTCCAAAGTATTGCAAAAATTTCGTCTACGAAACTCTGGAGCCCAGATGCTTAATATAAAATCAATCGATAAGTGAAAACTTTTATATAATATTACTAGAAATAAGGAGCTCTTAAAATGTGTCTGTTCTGAATGAACACCGGAAAATTGTTCCACGTGATATAAAATGGCAGAGCTTTTCTAAATTAATAATTAACTGGCGGACCACTGCTGTTAATTCCATGCTTTCACGCAATCGTCAGGAGATCTGTAGCTGTAGTTTAAAAATGGGAACCATTATTCTGCCATGCAAGCCGGCGATGGAAATACGTGGCCGGGCGTGCATATCATGCACACACTAACCAAACTCGCCTGGAGGCGGGAAATCACACATCCGGCCAAGATCAAATAATGCCGTAAACGCACACTTAACCCCCTCCCAGGCTAAAAAAAAGAAATATTTTACCGGTGTGACAAAAAATGCTCAATGCGACACGGAACAATAAAGCTAGGGTCAAGGAGCCTAATGTTTTCGTGCATACAAGAACTGTATACTAAAATCACCTATGACAGAGCTTTCTAATATTAACAGAAATACGCAACTCTTAAAATGAGTCTTCTGTGAATATATACCGAAAGGAAAATGACCTTCGATCCATATAAAATGGCAGAGCTTTTCTAAATTAGGAATTAAATTTGTGACACAAATCTATGTTAAAATATATAATTTTCTATATCTGTTACACCACCTCCACTCATTTAATTCTATGGACTTTCGAAAAATTCTTTTTTGTAGTGTTTAATGCGTATATCAGTTATAAGAAACAGTCCTCGGAGAATTTAAATCATCAAATTTCTTTGATCTAGCTGTTACAGAAATTATGCCATGAAAATGCAATAAAACGAGGCAGTATTTAGTAATAAAGTTTTTAATTGCTTTTTATGAATAAAATATATAATGAACACTATCGTCTTAACAAAAAACTTACATTGATAATAATTTTTTTGCATTTTTTAAATGTGTATTGGAATAATTTATAAAATTATTTATTACTCGCGTGCTTTTGTTATGAAACTAAATTCAGCGACGCCAATAATATTTTGTAGATAATTTTGAATTGATTCTACGTGTCTATAAATGTGTTGTAAATACGGACTTCCATAGAAAATGTCTATTCTGCAAAAGACATCATTGGCCTCGATGTGGCTTCAAAGCAACTTCATGACTTTCGTGCATGCTGAATATCACTCCACATTCGTGTGGTATTCGTGTGTTTGATATTCTAGGCGCGCTGCATAATCTTCCTGTTGATATCCAAATATAGAGGGTTCGAATTGGGAGAGTTAAGATGACACATATTGTGGGTAAAAGGATTGGGGGCCCCATTTCTTGCACCTCGATGGCGGTAATATCATAAATCATGATCCCTTGTATATATAAGCTGAGAAACCGTAACGATGTCCTTGTCTCTCCTTGACCATCACAAATGAAGCAAACATTGTGTGCATCACCAGTGGAATAGAACAACAACACCTGATCTTTATTCTGTTCAACTAGAAATATTCTGGATGCTCGCAATTTCTTAGATTTTATACTTTATGGCTATTACGATGAACATTTTAATTTCCTCTGCTAGATTAAAAGCTTTCATGTCAATTCTCTCGATACGGCTAAAAGAAAGTTTGATACATGTCGCATAATAGTGTATTAACTACAATGCTACCGTCTATTTATGGCTTACTTTGTGTTCGCTAATAATTATATATTGTAACATCTGATGATAAGAAAGTTCAAATTTAAATTCAACATATAATTAAAAATCAATAAAACCCCACAGAAAGCAAAGACGCACTCTGAATAAAAATACCTTAATATTTGAAGATGCTAAAAATGATAGAATGTGCTAAAAAGAAAGACTTTGGATCAAATTTATAACTTACAAAGTTTCAATGATAATTTATTAACAAGATGATCATGAAAAATTGGAAATTGAAAAATTAAAGTAGAAAACGTGACACGGATGTAATAATAAATATCGTTTTCAAAGCTGTTCTCTCTTAAGATCCTATAGTTTTCAAAATAATGTGGAATTTCCATCACACACCCAGTAACATAGACCTTACCTTTGAGATGACCCCAAAGGTGTCAAGTCGCACAATCGTGGTGGTCAATTAACTTCACTGTTTCGAGAGATGATGCGACCTGAGAACTTCTCATTCAAATTCTGTTTGAAAGTTCATTTTCGTAATAGGCTTCGATAACTTTAACACGTTTGACTGTTAATTTTTCCATGTTTGAAACTGCCAAAGATGTAAGTTGTTAAATCTGAAAGAAAAAGAAAAGAAATCATTAGACGATTAAATTTAATTCAGATTTAAAATCGGCCCAAGTTATATGAACACACAGTTTATTTTTTCGCTTGTATTTTCATTGCTATTTTTTTTCTTTTTGAGAAGTCTAATACTTGAACGAAGCAAAAAGGTTTTGTATTTTATGGTTATCACCAAAAGGATAGGACAAAAATCCAAATTACAAATGGCGGATACTAAAATCATAATAAAAAAAAGTAAAATATCTTAGTAGCGTTCTAACTGAGGAGACTCTTAAAAGTGTTTAAAAATGCGACACCGAGTTCCTACGACGTACTGAGATAGACAAAGATGCATTCTAAAACATAAGCAGAGTATTAACAGACAGAAACATTATGTTAGAAACAAAGACAAGAGTACTGGACTGTTACGTGATATCTGCCCTGCTATATCACAGAGATTGTTGGACAATCTCCTCAAATATTAAGAGACTTGGGTTAACCGATACGAGGTTCTACAAGAAGGTGTCTAGGATACAATGGACTGAACATCTGAGTAAGAACCAACGATGTTTTGGTAAAAATGTAAACAAGAAGAAAACTTATCCTTAACATCAGGAAGAGGCAGATAAAATTTGCGATGTGCGTGATGAGTAAGAAAGGCTTGGAAAACGCGATACTCGCAGGACAAATAGAGGGAAGCAGTGACAGAGGAAATCAGCGCGGAATGTACTTGATGAACTTGAGCAAATGGATTGTGGAACAGGGTTCAGGAGAAATAACAAAAAGACAAAACTTATTATGAACTACAAGGGACAGGAAGATGTGAAGGGCCATTATCACTTACGTCCTAAAACGAAACGGCACATAAAAGAAGAGAAAGAATATAAAAAGAATTAGGAGAATGAGTGAACAAAGGGGATTTTTTGCTTAGGCGAATATTCTAAAAAAATTTTAGTTAATGTGAAAATATGCAATGATCAATTCATGCCAAAAAAGAAAATCCCAAATGTTTGGAAAATGAATGTAGAAGAGCTGAAAAGCATATATATATATATATATATATATATATATATATATATATATATATATATATATATATGTATGCATGTATGTATGTATGTATTTAAATAAAAAGAAAGAACAGTAAGATATATAATCCGGTGTTGTTATAGATATTTTTATTTTTACAAAATAGTGCTCAATGTAAATTTACAGAGCATTAATATTATAAATTAATTGAATTAAAATATGTTTTTTTTCGCTACACAGCTCTAACCATGTTTCAAAATTGGAAGCTAAAAGCCACGAATTTAATTTTTAATTAAATTAAAGACATTAGTTCTATTTCATTCTCAAGCGAATTTTGGAGTAACTTTTAAAATTACTGGGTTTTAAAGACACAGCTAAAATCACGTTTCCATGGTTACAGATAAATCTACTTCAATTGGACAAGGTTGTCTGGGTTTTCCTTATGTCTGTATCATTGTATCGGTTATTAGCTACATTTTGGTAAGGTGTAGGGATGTATTTTTCAATAAAAACTGACATCCGTTGAATGCATGTCGTCTGGATTTTTTTTTTAAATTTATTGTTAACGGCAAAAAAATTCTTACGGCATTTTTTTTCTATTTGTAAATTTAAAGATTTTCGGGGGTGTTCATATGAGAATAATTTTTATTTAACCACGATTTGAAATATTCTCATTTTTAATTTTTATTATACTATATATATATATATATATATATATATATATATATATATATATATATATATATTCTTTCTACATGTGATTTTCTAAGCGTAGCTTAGTTGTGGCACATGGCCAAATATAAGGGATACTCATATAGGGTATGTTCGCCACTAAAACCGATCCTTGAGTACTACATTTGTTTTCATGGTACTCTTGAAAAAAAGGAAAGCACAATTTTATCCAGTAAAATAATTCCAGTACAAGAAAAACTCCCACCTGAATTTGGGGTATGCTTAGACCGTAAACGGCTAGGACCAATTACGAAGCCAATCATGGTAGTGACTGAAATGATAAAAAGTCAGGATGTAGTATCAATGTAAAAGCGAGAAGAAAAAAAAATCTAATTAAAATTTCATTCTACTTCTTTGTTCTACTTACTGTCTGCTGGCAGTATCTATCATTCAGTGCTAATTAATTGGTTTGAAACAAAATTCCCACAACTTTTTATATATACGTTTATTTCTTTACTCATTTATTTGTTGATTTGCATATTTACACATGTGTTAAACATCAAATGTAGATCATATGTGTATTGGACTCCGACAGGATGATATGATAAAGAACAAATATCTTATCTTATCAATCTAACTTATTTCACTTTTATTAAATCTTCGTCGGGGATTCAAAGAAAACAGGGAAAACGACAGAAGGTATTTTCAGTTTTGTTTGAATCGATTTTCATTGGTTAGTCATGTATCACCTGCATTAAAACCGTACATAATTGTATGTGTATGTTAATTTGTAAAAATTATATGTCTAAGCAGGCGTCGTATGTTTATGTACATTCCTAACTGTATATGTCTATCTGTCTAGCAGGAGGAGTTTTAATTTTTTTTTTAATTTTATGTGGTCAGTCGTCATAGTGGGGTGTTATTCTATTGATCTGGAACTGTTTTCATGTACGTACTGTTTGTATTAGATAGACATAAGTTACATTCTTTGAGAATTTATTCAAAGAAGAACAGTGATGTAATGTCATGTTTATGTGTGCGTCTATATTTGTTATTGTTAAGCTTTCAAAGTATTTTCTCCTTAAAGAAATATATCACTATATAATGAGGGTGGTATTAGTAAAATTAAAGTTATGGCCAATTTCTTCCTGTGTAATAGGAAATAGTTAGAATGTTTGCCTAAACACAAATCTCTGTTGTATTCGTAGAGGCGGGTTTTTAGATCACGTGATGCCTCACCCGCATAAACACATTTATTTATGTATAAGTAAATGCAATATCTTTTAATTGATCAGCATATGACCCTGTCTCTTGAATAATAACATCGCTGTCTGATTATAAGTCTAATCTATATGCTGGTCATTCACAACGTTGTATCAACCACGCATTTGTAGGAAACATAATAGGTCTTCGCATGGTCTACGATTGGTTCAAGAAATTCCGGCGTGGCCAATTCGATGTCCAAGATTAACCAAGTCGATCCTCATTCATTTACGGAGGAAATGGGCAAAGTCAGTAAATTGGGTGCCACGTAAACTGACCGACATTGACCGTCGACGCCACATGGACGCCTGCAAGACAGTAACCTTCAAGCAACGCCATTTTGATTGGCTGAACGAAGTAAATTCTCCAGATGAAAAGTGGTTATAGCGGAAGAATATGGACAGACAAGGGTGCTAACTCAGGCAAGGCGCGACATGAATCAAAAGAAGCTCATTTTGTGATGTCAAGGGCGTGATTCTATGCGAAATGCTGGTAAGTGATCAGTCCATCGACGCTCAACTGCAACGTGTGGATGACGCAACTGCACAAAAACGTCCGGAATTGACTGATGTCTTATCCCTTTATGATAACGCCCGGCCACACTTTGCAATTCTCACCCATGAAAAATTTCTGGAGATTTATTGGAAAGTTCTCCTTCACTCACCGCTCCTACGCGACTTGAAGCCAGCAGACTATCATCTATTCCCGGCACTGCAGAATTTCTTGAACGGTAAAACGTTTGCAACTCATGATGAGCTGAAAATTGCTGTTGGTGATTTTTCAGTAGCAGGCCATCTGAACTATACAAGAATACACATATATATAATCTTTTATAAAAATCTTTCTATCAAAATATTTTTTTCAGGGAAATCGTTTTATCCGTCTTTCCAATATTGATGAAGGATTCTTTCCTAACTGTTTTATTCCTAATAGCGTCGAACTTCAACTTCTCGATTTTATCATTGTTTTCTTTTTCAGTTTCATGTGATATCAATTTTAGTTGATGTTTTTTTTCTGTTAAAGAGGAGAGGAAAGTAAATTGAGAGTGAAAGAATGGCGAGAAAATATGGCGTTAAATGCGAAATCATATCATGAGAACCTACAAGATGTTGAAAGTTAACTTTGCAACCAATATATATTGATTATAATCTTATGTCTCTTTTGATTATTCTTCTTTGCTATTCCATATCGTTTCAGGATATAAGCGACCATATCCGCCCACAACTTCTACTTCGTACTCTAAAGCATTTTGACTTTTTGCCATTCATTTCTATTCTAATTCTGTCATTTATACGCACAGGTTACCAGTTGGTCCTCCGCTTTTATGGCTTCACTGTCTGCTGTGACCGTTCTTTCCAACAACAAAGATGAGGACAATAGTCCGAATATGTATAGTGTAAATAAAAATATAGATGCTCGAAACTCATATCAAGAACAACTAAAAACAAACAAAATTGTGTTTGACTGACGCTCAAATTATAGCAGACGCAATCAGAATATGTCTTATAATATAGAAAGATGAGATAGTTTGCAAATAGTCACGACTATCTTGGAACGGCTTTGGAAAAGGAGTTTCTTTAGCAGTGGAATCGTAAGGATTATAAAGATGACAATTCTTAAATTTATGTTATATACGGGTATCGGCGCCGAAAAATAAATCAACACGATGATTTCGAATTCTGCTTTAGCAATTGTTTTCACTTTCGATCCAGCACTTAAAAAATATATGAATCGTTCTCTTTCCCCAAACAGCTATGGGTTAAATTGTAGAGTAGACTGCGTTTGGTAGATATTATTTGCGAACACTCTAAGAGAAATAAAACTGAAATTCTAAATTATGGACAAAACAAAAAGAAAATCCATTATCTTTCCGAAGAAATCGGCAATTCACAAAAAATAAAAGAAAGGAATTTCTAGAGTTTCATGATTGCCTTTGTCTTTAAGTGTTACGGCATTTTAAGAAAAAAAAACAATTTCATGATCGCCTTTGTCTTTAAGGGTTATGGCATTTTAAGAAAAGCTGTATGAAGAATTAAGCAGTTATTAGATAGAAACAAGTATTGATTTTTTTCATTAATTACTAAATTTTTTAATCTTTTTCTTTCCAGTGTGTCTCAGGGTAAATGATCACCATTTGATTAACTTTTACACTTCAAGGTTCTACTTTCGCGAGCAGGTGAAGCGAATAAGAAATAAACAAAAATCTTTCATTTGCCCTCTCGAACGTTAAAAATAAGTATGAAGAAATAAATTTGATTTGGAACTCGACACAAGTCAATAAAAACGAGAAAAAAGATTTCAGTTCGTTTAGCACAAAGCGACTGTCGGTTTAATGAATCTCTTTTCATCAATTAAAATAGGTTTGCTTTTGAGGAAAGAATGCCTATCGCTTTCGGAAGGTCATAGGTAATTTCCCTAAATTTCTTTGATAATTGTTCTTCAATTTTGCCTGGAGATTATCCGGGAACAAATTAAAATCTCCCATTTATATTTGTATTCAACATCTCTCATCCACAGAAATTAACATGTAGGATCATATGTATGAAGCGACTTTTAGAAAAAACGAAGTAACAAGAAAATATAGCAAATTTTCATGAATTTATCCTAAGACTGTACTATAAGATGACTGCATATTGATTACTAGCAGCATGGCCCGGCGTTGCCCGTGCTTGATTAAAAAATCGTACGACTAATACAGCAATCGCTATCACTTGATTTAAAATATTTTTGCTCTTCCTTGCCTTTAAAGGAGTGCCCTTTGCCGTGCTGATATTGCTACATGCCTTAATTCTTGGCTATCTCACATTGTGAATTTTTTCTAAGCTCAATACTAAACATTAAAAAAAAGATCTAAACAAAATGAACACAAAACGATCAGCTTTAAAAAAGGACTCGTAACTGGAAAAACCGAATGAAAAAAAGAATGTTAACAACAAATACTTTTTCATACCCAACCCAGTTCTGTGGAATCAGAATCAAGCGAATGACCCAATTGAAGTAAAGTGCCATACAGATTTAATTTTTTCCCACTTGTGACGAATGCAGTATCGATTTCTTTTTAATGTTAGCATGCTAGTTAAAATTTGTGTCAGTCAGCTGTTGGTCTCACGCTGGCCAATAGAATCTTCCTGCCTATTCGTGGCAGCCAGCTATTGGCTCTCACTCTGACCAGTACAAAATAGCCGCAAACTACATGAAAACTGCCGTAGAAGCATTGTGGCACCATTTACGAGGCAGAGAAAGGAAGAGAAAGAAAGGAAGGCAGAAAGAAAGGCGAGACGAATCGTAGGTGATAAACAGACACACACATGGCTAAGAGACAATGGAAATATTGATAAGTAACAAGTGAAAAAGGGTGTCATTACAATGACAGGGAATTTCTGAGTAAAAAAGAAAGGGAAAGAAAGAAGGAATCAGATGTGTTTTGATAACGGGTGTGTTATCTAGACCACTGGCCAGGGAAAAATTCAAGTGAAAATGCTATTTCGATGTGACGAGAAACAGGCCACTAAAAAGGACTTTGGACAGATATGAAAAATTAAATCCCACACAAGCAGTGCGCTGACCGAATTCTTTTCGACGAAACAACTTTGGCCTGCGATAATAAAATTATGTTATCAGGAATATGTACCGAGGGAAAATCAAGTGTTTTTCTTTCTTCCTTGGAGGCGACAGACTGACTGAAAACTTTGGGGATATTTCTTTTTTGAAGCCATGTTAAGAATACCACCCATCTTGGTAAATTAGTGATAAAATACCTGACAAACACCACGTGTAAAACAAGAGTCGTCATATTGTCCGTGGCTAGAGAAATGTTAACGGCGAATTAAGCGGAAGAAAAGGGAAAGAGAAGAAATATTTTTTTAGTTAGCAAGATATTTTTTTTTTTCCCCGAAACAAAGCCACGGATTGTTCATGCCCGACTAAGACATCATTGGTCAAGTGGTGATCACGTGACGCACGAAGGAGGAGGAAAGATACCCGACCAAGACCTCATTGGCCGAGAGTGATCACGTGACGCACGAAGAAGGCTGTCGACGCCCCATCCAGAGTATAAGTATGAGAAGCTGCTACGAAGAAGTGGGGAGGGCAGTTCACGCCCCTCAGAGGTATGGTGAGAAAGTGGGAGTAAGGAAAAGTTCCCAAAAATGGAAAAGAGTGGAAAATCCCTAACCAGAAATAAAAGAGGTGGATATGTATTATAATATAATATATAATTATAATATGAATTATCGAGAAACCCCCCGGTTTTGGTCGGCGTCAATAAAAGCGAGGCTCCAACGGGCAGAAATCAGAGTTCGGGCTCGAGTTTCCAGAGTTGAGTTCCCAGAGCCAGTCTCCAGTTGAAACCGCCTCGGAGATAGCTGACCAAGATTCACGCAAAATTCCGGACTCCTCTTCAACCCAAGAACAATTATTTTGAAGAGCGACTTAGAACCAGACCACCGAAATAAGTTTTTTTTCGACTTTCGTCCAAAGACCCACCGAAACACCAATTTCGTAGAGAGCAGATAACTTGAAGCGTTAAAACTTGCCTAGCGGAAACGACGTGTCACAATCCACAGAACGGGTCGGGAGATAGATGCAGTCCTATGTATCGAACAACTAGACATAAAGTTTGTTACCTTTTTTGATACTTTGAACTTTTTGAGTTTACATTTTATTTTCTTTTATGCATATTTGTGTAGTATCACCCCCGTTGAACTCAATTTGCATTACGGCCCCAACCACTGTTTGATCTCGTCTGTCTAAGATCAATTCACAACGTGGGTAGGCAGACTGGAGATCAATGCAGTTGCCTTGGTAACCAGGCGTTGGAAGCGAGTTGGGAACGACGAGGCTGATATCAAATCTAACCAGATTCCCACCCGAATCACCAAAAGGTTAGAACGTCACATTTGGGTGCCGCGATCGTCACAGGACGAGACAACACGACGGACGCGACAGGCGGCCGTCACGTTTGGAGCAGCGACACCCGGAGGAGCGACACCGAGGAGCGAACAGCTGGCACCGCGGCGTGGACGTCATAATTGGTGCTGTTTGGGGACGTCACAACTGGCGCCGTGGTAGATCAGGATAGAACGTCACAGTTGGCGCTGGGACCGGGGGACGACGTCACAAGTGGTGCTGTGACCAGGATAGGACCCTGGAACGGCCACGTCACAAGTGGAGCCGTGACCATAGGATCGGACCCTGGAACGGCATGAAAAAATTGATTATTTCCACTATCGATGGGAGTTGGGAAATGCAAAGTCGGCCTTGGCCTTCCTGCTAACATGATCATGTGCATGTAAATCTTTGGTGCAAATCCGTCGAAGATTGCGGGCGTGCATTCGTTACACACACACACACACACACACATCCTGCTTTTTATAGATAGAGATATAAAGATGATGTTCTTGGAAATGTTGTAAATATCCAAAACAAACGAAATAGCAAAATCGATTCTCTAACATGTTTTTCTTACACACGTCCCCTAAACCGGAAACTGTTGTTTTGTTCACGTGATCTCTTGCGAATACTTCTTCTTCTTCTTCTTCTTCTATATCTAAATAGTTAGAAACGGCTTGGTATACTAATAGCCATTTACTTATAGTTCATTGCCAATGCTAAACTATCGCTAATAACAGTAAAATAAAATACGATAAGAGATTGGGAAAGCAACGATAACTAAAAATTTTACATTTTCTCACCTGAGCTTGCATGGCTACTAGTTGATTTCGTTGATATAGAATTATTCTTCGGATAGGAAATTTATTATTAAGTTATGCTCTGTTATATTAGGCAGAAATGGTTATATTAATTTAGTTCAGTTTATTTGAATCTGAATATTTTCATGTACGAGGCCGAGTGTTAGTCTGCTGAAAAACATCACTCACATTCTAAGTTTTCTTTTTTAGAATTGTCGTATAAGATGATCCCCAGTTTTTCAGGAGGATTTGGGGAATTCAAAGGTCGTCTTATACGCGAATACACACACACACACACACACACACACACACACACACACATATATATATATATATATATATATATATATATATATATATTAAAAAGTAAGTGAAAGGGTAACTATAATGTTTGAGAATATTTTGTTAGATTAACTTTACCAGTTTCACAGTTCTATGATTTTCAAAGGTTATATTGAGACATTGAGACGTGCGGCGATGCCATTTTACGTCTCGCATCTAACTTGGAAATTCTTTCCATTTTATGCAATGAAAAGGTCGCTGAGATTCATATTTGTTTAAAATGCAAGCTGATTGGTTGATTATGATCAGGTGATCAGACAGTAATTTTTGCTCCCAAATTGGGAGTGTTATATCTGAATTTCACAAATCCAACAAGTCAGAAACCCCCAACAGCGTTTCTAACAACAATTAACAACACAAAATTCAGAATCCTACCCTTTAACACTCTAAAACATCTGAAAATAAATTAGTTATCCCTAATAATAGGATCTTTACAACCATGTCCAAAACAATTGGATATCAAATTAGGAAGAAAAATAAATAAAATACCAATACTGATACCCGAACTTATCAAACAAATAGCTTACAATGTGAAAAAAATTACATAGGCGAGACATCTCGAAATCTAACAGCCCGTATTTCCGAGTATATAAGGCATCGCTGTTGGGACTGCTGGTTGAACTATCTCGTATTACACAGGAAAAAACAAGTCCTGATGAACATTTTGCCATAAGCACACTTCAAAAATATTATATCACCAACCTTTATTAAATTCATTCTTGAAGAAGATATATATATATATATATATATATATATATATATATATATATATATATATATGAATAAATATAGTCTTAAGATGTGCTATATTTATGGGATAAAATCCTCAATATCAGAGATAGAGCGTGTGTAAATATAAAAGTCAACACTTAGAGGCGACAGTCTCTTTAATGCTAGATGCAATCGTCAGGCCACGAGTGCTCGTGGCCTGACGATTGCATCTAGCATGAAACAGATTGTCGCCTCTAAGTGTTGATTTTCTATGTGTCACTTTTATACATATATATATATATATATATATATATAATAATCAATCGGCAAAGCAAACATGCTGGAAAATGTTCGTTTTCTTATACTGCCCTACTAAGTACCTGACTCCAACTGCAATAACTCAAACTTACAATAGATCAGGCTGATAATGGAGTAAATTTTATCTGGGATGGTTTTACCCAGTCTTCACTTTTCAGTCTTTTACACCTTACAATCCAAAGATAAATATTTCGCAACTTTACCGTTATTTCCATGGAAAATCTTCAAACGAGCTACATCACATAGTTCTTCCCTACTCTAACTCTCCATGTTAACATCCTCCATGCTGCATACATTGAGGCGAACAACACTCAGCCTCTTCGTATTCTTTTAGCAAAAAGTAAATTCCATTTGGTTAGCTTCTTACCAAGAACTTTTGCTTTGTGGAACAGAATCATATGGGATTGTTATACTGTCTGTAACAATTTTAAATTCTTCATGCCTAGGTTTAACCGTGATTTTTCACACATATTCAGATAAACTGTACTCTTACCGCTCACACAGCAATCGCCTTCAGTATACTCCATCTTGTATTGGACAGAGGCTTTGTAAACGGGTTAACATTAGTAAAAAAAAGAAATAAAAGAATATTTTCACATGTACAGTCAAATTTTTATAGTTAGTTGAATGCCAGTGAGATAAGTGATAGAGTATTTAAGCCACTTTGAGATGGCGGGTATCAACGTCACTAAACACAAATATATTTGCAAACGTGTGTAGGGAGATGGTCTATTGTCTGTATTATCAGTAATACTATCTAGCAAGCAACAGTCATGAGAGGAAAGGCGAGTGGTAGAGAAAGAAGAAATAACTGACCGAGTTTAGTAGAGAGAGACGGAAACACATGTAAGAGAGGTCTGGAGATTCAAGAGAAAGCCAGCGGCGATGTTAGCAGAAATAAACTCCCAGACCAGGTATGCGGACATTAGAATCCTTCCTAAAGAGAGGAAGGCTGTCTAGCTTTTGGAAGCTTCCTGTATTTGTGTATTCCATCGTTTACCTAGATTGTTAAATCTCAGAACTTGCTTGATTTTGATGTCTTTAATTCATAGCTTACAGATTTGGGCGCTTCCTCTTCATAATGACCGTAAATTTTGCGTTCTTACAATTGATTTTTAATCTTTTCTTTTCCCTTTCTTTTACGAAATTTTCTAGAATTTCCTGCAGTTATCTGTCTATAAAAGGCATCTCAAAACGCTTATAATATATAAACTTATCGGCTAAAATAAGTTTTGCTTTTGTCTTTATTGTTATATATATATATATATATATATATATATATATATATATATATATATATATATGAGACAACAGGAAAACTGTAATATCATCTGATGCGTTACGTCCAATGTGGACTTTTTCAAGGCAAAAACGAACTGAATTTATTAAACAAAGTAACTATTAATAGCAAAACAAAATGTCCTTAGCAACAGGAAGGATTGAGAAAACGCTATTATATTCATATTGTCAACTGAAAATTACGTCAAGTACTATCACGTGTGGAAATATTGTTGTGTTGACGGACACAACCATTTTCTTTTTATTTCTTGATACAGTTGTGTACGTCTGTTTGGGAGAGTAGTAATTTTCAGTTGACAATATGAATATAATAGCGCTTTCTCAATTATTCCATTTGCTAAGGACATTTTGTTTTGTCATTAATAGTTAGATTTCGTTTTTACCTTGAAAATGTTCACATTGGCAGAAACGCATCGGCTAACTGCTAATTTTCCAGTTTTCCTATTGTCCTTTACATTTATAAATATTGTCTTTTTCTACAAGTTATCTCTGAGAAATCTTTCATATATATACATACATAAATACATACATAAATATATATATATATATATATATATATATATATATATATATATATATATATATATATGTGTGTGTGTGTGTGTGTGTGTGTGTGTGTGTGTGTGTGTGTGTGAAAATATATAGAAAATAGGAAGGAACTGGTTACTTTCAACTTAATTTAATTTAAAGAATTATATTGAAGTTTTCGGCTCCTGTTTTGAAACATGAGACCTCTTATGTAGCGATTTGGAATCATATTTTTACATAAATAATTATATATATATATATATATATATATATATATATATATGCATCATTATAATTCGAATATTGAATGAAACTATGGGTCAAGACAAGCGTAAGAGATTCGATGGTGTTAATGTTCATATGTTCTGATATTCCCCAAAAAACCGTTAATTTCATCGAGTAATTTTTTTTTTAAATTACGCTGTAATCAATGTTTTGATCACTTACAAAAATCTCACCGCATCTGTATATTTCATTCTCAAAATAGATTTTTATCAATTTTACTACAATTGTTTTCCGTTTTCTTTCTTTTTTTATTCGTTTTTCTGGTGTTTAAAAAAGAAATAAAAAAACAGACGGATTACAAAAAAAACTAGACCCTCTTGGAAGAAAACACATAAACAGAGCTTGCAATAATTGAACAGTACTAAATAAGAAAGAGATAAAGAGATATCCTTAATATGCCAGTGGAATGCTAACAATCTCTCCTCGTAGATTAAATAATGACTTCAGTTCGAAATTCGGTGTCACACGAATCGACACACACCTGATGAAGGTGGTAGGGTTAAACAGCAAAAATGTTTGTGATGACACTCATAAAGTGGAAGATAATTGTCCGCGTGTAGATAATGTAAATAACAATAACTCCTCATCCCAGAAATTCAACCAAAGGACACCGAATCTTAAAAATGGCACCCACAGAACAAAAATAGCCATCATCATCGACTGATTCCCTTCGGCTATTTTTTCGATAGAGAATAAAGCTAGAAAGTGTCACGCTCTCGACATAAATACCTATTTAGATGACCATACATTTCGTTTCTCTCGGCATTAATGCGAGCGCAAATGGTCGACTCTGGTGTCATTAAATTTATCGCGACAACCTTACTGCTCAGGTCTAATTATCTTGAGACGGTTTCCACGAGGAATAAAAGTTACTAAAGTCCCATTATTTGCAAGTGGACGACAGCGAGCACACATAGTCTCCGGTCTAGCCACCTGCACTTTCCACCGAGAAGAAAATATTCCAAATGGATGGTTTTCATTTATTCAGCTCCGGTACTGGAAGCGAGCTTAATTTTGAGTTCTTAGATAGGATGCCCAGATTTCTATCAAAGAAAATTATATCGATTTTCTATCAGTCATGTTGAAGTTTGTTGAACTGATCTTTCTTCTAGTAATAGTTGAATATTTCATGTTTTCTTGGATCAGAGATTTTTTTCTTCTTTCCATTTCCTTTTCAGCAGATTGACCATCATGATCATTTTAAATTTATCTTAAAGGTTATTTCAAAAAGCTATGACTGCAATAAGCTGCCACAAAAAGGAATACAGATGACACTAATAGCCTTCAGAATACACTGAGAACTATACAGCAGTTATGGTCTTGAGTGCACAGAGCAGTGATAAGATCATTTTCCACCGTCAATAGCTAAAAATGATTACGTAAAGTCCATGTGGTATACGACCAGCTTAAATGACAAGAGCTTGTAGAACAATCGCCCTGATATCCACGCTTATGAAAAAGAACATTGATGAATGCATCGCGATAGACAGTGCATTAAATTGCGATAAGAATATCGTGGATGCAGAGTAGATGGAAATACAGTGATAACAAAATCTAACAAAATCAGAGAAGCGTATAGACCAGCCGCTTAAGTTGCTTCTTTTGTCATCGGCGCAATTGGGATTCCAGGAATCTTTCTGCAAGATGTTTTGGGGGATATGATTGGAAGCACGTAGGTAGTAGCACTGTTTTGAACAGCTCTTGAGACGAGGAAAATATTTTATCTATAAAATACGGGTACCAGCTTAGATGTGCGGGTGGTGTAATGGATAATGGTTTCTAATTGTCAGTTGGAGAAACGAGTTCCAATTTCAATTGGATTCGTTTTATTTATTTATACGCAAATATCCTTGGGAAAGTTAAGAACCCACCTCTTACCCCTTGGGTTAATTAGTAAGTTTTGTATCATTAAAAAAGGATTATTACCTCACCCCCCACCCCGCCCACAAAAATTCTTACAATCTAAAAAATGATCTACCTTTAAAGCAGGTAAATGATTGACAACTTATAGAAAACGAATAAAATCAATATCTGATATAAAAAGTAATGTGCTTGTGAGCAGTGCTCACATAATAATAAAAATCATAATATAACTTGCTCAACGATCTTCTCCCCAAAAAACATTTTATTCTTGTCTCAGGTCAAATATATGATGAAGAATTAAGAAGTTTAAATAATAATAATAATAATAATAATAATTCTTGTGCCGCCACGGTTCAGGACGTGGCTCTTCACAATTTCCAGTTCCTTTTTAGCTGTTACTTATTTTTGCATTTTTTTATATTTCTCCTTGACCCTGTTCTGCCATATATTTATAAAAGCTCTTCGGGTTTGTCATGCGCTGTTTTCCTCTGTCCCACTTACCTTCATGATGTCCTGTGATTGTGAACTTTCCTCATTATGTGCTTTAGAAATTTGAACTGTCCTTTTCCGATGCTTTCTGCTTAGTTTTTGGAAAACGTCTCTATCTCAACGCATCTTCGGATTTCAGTGCCGCATTTTGCATCCTCTCTTAAGACACTGCCCAGATATTTAAATTTTTATACCTGTTTGATTATGGTATCTATGATTTCTAATTTGCATTTTGAGCTCAGCCTATTGCTAACAATCTTTCATTATGCATTCTTGCAATTAACGTTTAATCCTTTCTTCACGCTTTCCTTTCACTAATGTCTTGACGCTTCTTTCCTACTTTTGGAATTGTCGGCCTTTCCTCGAAGGACATTTCCTTTCCATTCTCCCATTTATATCTGATGTTTTTGTCATCTATATTTCTCTCTTTCGTAGTTTTTCTTTCCGTATCTGTCATCAAAACCGCGTCATCTGCATATCTTATGTAGTTACGATTGTGGCTACCAATAATGAATCCTGGTAGGATTTTCAATCCTGTATAGATTGAATACGACCGGAGAGAAAACAATTAATTGTTTTACGCCACTTTCTGGTTTTGTGTATCTGCTGAACAGATTTTCTATCTGTATACACGTCAGTTTGCTTCTAGTATACGTTTTTGATGATTCTAATATCTGTCCCAAATATGTCAAGCTTGCTGAGCAGTTCCGACAGATATTTGTTGTGTACTTTATCGAATTCCTTTTTACAATATATAAAATACAGGTAAAAGTCTTTCTGCATCTGTATTGCTCTTTCTGATAACGTTCTAAGTATAAATATCGCGTTCCTTGCTACACTGGTCTTGTGATAATTCCGGTCTGATACTGGTACTTGATTTATTTAACAGAATTTGGATGATAAGATTTGTTATACGGTTCATTAAGCCGATGGAAATCTCAATGGTTTGCACCTGGCTTCTTAAACAGTGCTATGCAAATATATCTACTTACGTCTTGTGTATTTAGGCAGCTATCCTTCATTTATGCATGTTTCATTAAAAACGACAGACAATAATTTTTCTTGTGTTCAGTGTGTATAGAAACTGTTCATATGTTCCATAATTCCAGCCGATTTCGGCTATACTTTTAGCCATTATCAAAGATGATTTTATTTTTTCAGTTTAACCGTGTGCGTTTTATGTATGTTTTTAGTGTTTTACGTTTTCTTATATATCACTACTGTTTTATTTATTATTTCTCTAATCTTGTGTATGCATAAGTCATTCTGCCTGGCCCTGTCGTTTTTTGTTCAATACTTCCCGTGCAGATTCCACTTCAGATTTTAATACTTCCATATCTGTATATTGCTGGTTACTCAATTTCGTTATGAAATAATTCCACGATATATTCGTTCCATCTCCTAATCATTTTTCTTTAACTAATATGAACATTCCATCTTTGAATTTGATGCATCCTGTTGATGAGAATGTCTTTTGTCCTGTTACTTCTCTCATTGTTTTATGCATTTTTACTTTATTTGTGATTCCCATTCCATTATTTCTGCACATTAGGAAATGGGAAATAAGTAGAAATCACGGCTGTTCGATCAATTTTAATGCATCTAAAACGAAACTGCTGTCCTTTACTCACCATAGAGAAACGTCGCCGCCTCCTATCAGCATGGTTGATGCTCAGTTCTACGAGAGCGCCTCACTGTGCCTTCGTCGTCTCACGCTTTCCACTGACCTTAGGTGGAATAACTACGCTGACGGAATAGCTGCATCTACCGTAAATAAAGTCTGTGTCGCGCTAGAAGTTTGTTATCGTTTGGGTCCATCCTTCATATCTACAAATCTAATATTTGTCCATGCCTCGAATACTGTTACAATATATGGCCTGGTGACCCCGATGTTCACCCCGAGGGTCTCAACAAAATCTAAAGACGGATATGCAATATAATCAGTCCTGACGTAGGATCTCGTCTCCATTCACTTTCCTATCGAAGTAATATGACTTCCCTCTGTCTTTTCTATAATGTTTGTATTTTCTCTGGCTATTCTTTTTTGGGGGGGGGCATGACTGCATGAATGTAAGCGTGCTACTAGGTTAGCATACGGTCCCACGTCTTTTACTTTCAGAACAGTTAAATGTATCCAACAGCTTGTTCTCGCGCACTTCCCGACAGTGGAATGACCTTCCTCTTACTTGCTTCCTTGATAATTATAATCTACAAAAATTTAAATGCAATGTCAATCGACATTTTCTGATGCCGTGATCCCCGTTCTTCTTTTTATTCTTCTCCGTACTTTTTTATCCTTTCCTCAAATCCCCACTATAGCCAATCTTTTCCCTTACCTTCATTCCCTATAGCGCCCTTGCGTCCTAGTGGCCTTCCTGCTTTGCTTGGGGGGAAATGCTTACAAAAATATGTTTATGAAGTGAGCCTGTGTCGGCTCAGTCGGAATTCGAACACATTGACTTCTTTTTGTTGGTCGCTGCTTACCTTGTCTTCCATAACAATTTATGAATACAATGGATGGATTAATAAGGTCGTAGCCTTACTTCTAATTAGTAGCTTATTATTGTTTTCAGCTTTTTGTCGTATAATGTTCGATTTATGTAAACAAGATTAACACCTGAAGTAACCTATTAATGTCTGCTATATAATCTGGTATTGGTTACAATAATAAAATAAAACAGTATTAATTATAGGTTCCTTTAAAATATCCAGAATAAGTTCATAAAATCCGGACTTAAGTATAGGATCATAAGACTCTACTAATAATAATTTTCTATAATGGAGCAACAGATATTAAGTGCTTCGCAAAAGGGGATTTTCTCACGTGTAAAATGAATACTTCTTTCATTATGCAAAGAATTTGCCTTGGTACTTACGGAGTTACCTACATATATCTACTTATTTGAATGCCTTTATTTTATTCCTACGCAGATATGCCGAGTATAACAGCAGAATTGTCCAAATCGTGGAGCAGCAAAATTGTCCAATTGTTAATTGATTAATTTTGAACCACTATATCTTAGAAATGATTAAATACATCTCACTGCAATTCTCCAAGATTTTATAACTCTATTTGACAATAAGAATGAGCAATAAGAACGTATAATTCTTCTTCAAGCTTAACAGAAGAATCGTGATGAAATCGATCATAAACGAAAATGACATTTTAATAATTAATTAATCATATCTAAGGTTTGGAAGCACATTGAAATAAAGTCATATATATATATATATATATATATATATATATATATATATATATATATATATATATATATATTCCAGAATCATATTCCAAATTATTGATCTTCGTCCAATCTAACCTTTTAACATTCTATCCTGGATTAACAAGTTTCCTCAAACGTTTCACGTATAATTTCATTTCAAGTGTTTTTTTTTTCACTGCTCTTTGGGTTGCCATAGCTGAAAATCCTCTTTCACGTGCGAAACGTCTTATGGAATGAGTTAGATTGATATCTTTATCTTTAATTTGAAATGATGATCCCTCTTCCTGTTGTGACCTCCTGATCCAGTTTTGCGCTCAACTGTTCCCTCGTTTTTAAACTTATTCACCGTTCTCTTGATGGTTCTTGAATAGACTTTGAAGATGGAACCCAGAGTATAAACGTTGGTGCCATTACTGAAGGACGGAATGATTCTTACCCCCGAGATAGCTCATTTGAGAAGACATTTGGGTTGACGCAAAACGATATTTACACTATTCTCTTTTTAGCTGTTAACCCAAAGGGGTTTTCAGTTTTTATTGCGATAAATGGTATCAAGATAGCTATACGACTTCAAACTTTGAAAAAAGAAACTCAATTGGTTTAGTGTTTTTTTTAGATATTAAACAAGTATTTTCAATTATGCTGCAACAAAATCTGTACAATTATATATATATATATATATATATATATATATATATATAGTTTATGAAAAACTAGTTAATCTGTATGTAAACCTAAGGAGGATAAAATCCAGAGAGCTCAATGTAAATCCCGAGCAAATAATTTAAATAAAAACAGACCACTTTAAGTTTCCATGTAACAAATTATTTCACCACAGCCCTTTTAAAAGGACTGTGGATCATCAGTTTTTACTTCCAAGTACTTGGAAGTAAAGTCTGATGATCCGCCATCTTTAAAAAAGGGCTGTGGTGAAATAATTTGTTACATGGAAACTTAAAGTGGTCTATATTTATATATATATATATATATATATATATATATATATATATATATGAATAAAAACAGACCACGTTAAGATTCCATGTAATAAGCTATTTCACCATAACCCTTTAATTAATTTAAGGGGTTATGGTGAAATAGCTTATTACATGGAATCTTAACGTGGTCTGTCTTTTTATTCAAACATATCTGCTCTGAATTTTACATTGATCTCTCTGGATATCATCCTCATCGGCTCTACCCATACGGATTACCTAAGTTTGCATAAACTATATATATATATATATATATATATATATATATATATATATGTAAATGAAAACGAGCAAGCTAACCGGTTTCGAACATTGCTCAAATAGATAAATCGAGATTAATAAATAAGTATTATATTATCGACAAAATGAATGGAGAGTATGTAGGAAAAATCTTGAATGGAAATCAACTGGAGGCCTTCCGCTTGCAAGTTTTTATAGATAAAATATATATGCCCTCCAATATTTTAAGGTGGTAGTAAGGTTAGGACTTACTCTGGATGAAAAACTAGTCCACACCAAAATTAGGCGCACAACTGTTCCACAATGGAGGATCCGTATGCATTGGTCAGAACTTCTGATGGTAAATAATTAGAGTTCCGAATTTTTGTAGGCACGTGTTGCGTAATCTTAACTTCCAGGCTTTGTGTCGTTCTTCCTATGTAGTGCGAACAGCAACTACATTTAAATAAATAATTCAGGGAACTATTATGGTGCAGTGGAAGAACGTCTCTTTCTCTCTCTCCCTCCCTCTCCCTCCCTCCCTCTCTCAATATATATATATATATATATATATATATATATATATATATATGAAATAAATTTGTTCATTTAGCTGCTAAATATATTTGAACTGAGTAGAAACATTCAAGCTCCTAATTTCAGCATCGTGAATCATGTTCTTAAATAGTTTCGTCATATCAAGACTTTCATATGGACGCCACGAATGACGCCAGAATTGTTCAGAAATATATAACCTGTCAACTCTATACAAGTGATTTCCTAAATAAATTATTACAAATGGCTTCGATGGAATGAAGGCTGTAACTCTCAGCCTAGATCATCCTTCTTAGAACCTTGTGAACTTGTGCTACAGAATCCCAATCAAAAACCTGTATATAATAAGAGAAAGCACATCACTTAAAAACAGTAACAACAACAACTAAAATAGATCTCACATGTCACTCGAAGATGAAATAGAGACATAATCAAGATTTTGACTATTAAAAACAAAGGATTAAGATGGAAGTCCCTATCAATAGTGGAAACTATTATTATTATTGTTATTATTATTATTTGTTGTAGATTCCGAGATGAATTCGGTCTCCAAGGAATAACAAACGCAATAATTAAATATAAGAAATAAAATCATACAAAGAGTAATACTGTTAGTAAGTCCAGGAACGTGGTTAGTAGCAAATACAGATAGATATATACAGTCTCGAAGTAGGACTTCCTTAGAGTCTACGTGCTTGTAACTGACTTCTACAAGAGGTTACCTCACACTATCTCCGTTCGTATATTCTCTCTCCCTCCGTATATCCTCTCTCTACCCGACTACCCTCACTGACTGTCTACTCTGGGTATTTAACGGCAGCCATCCAAATAACACTGGTAGAGTCCACTTATATGAAAAAGGGTGGACCCGATAACATTATTATTATTGTTATTATTATTATTAAAAACAGGTGGGTCTCTTATTTATATACTTGTATCAAACAGTTTGAGTTACCCAACCTGGAGTTAATTCTAATTTGGCCACACCTGTAAGATTATGCGCAAATTTTACCAAAGTTGAGGATACTTGGCTGTCACAAATGTACCTGGTATACCCTTATTAAAATTGGAGTCAACATGGATATATTAGTCTTCATATGTTTTTACCTCAGTGTTAAATATTTGGCCTGCTGCTCACCCTTACAATACTACTACTAATACTAATGATAACAACAACAAAACAACAACAACAAATAAGAAACTTTATTCAATAATAAAGGAAGCATACATTTCAAAATGAACTTTCAAGTGGATGATGAAGTGCAAATAAACCATAATACACCTACTGCAGCGGCAAAGAACCTAAAAAAAAGAAAGCAAATGCCGTGTACCAGATTCAGTAACGGTAACACAATGAGCCTCTTCACGGTCCGTAGCAATGATGTAAACAAACCTCGTAGTCATCCGTGATTACGTAGTACAGGGTCAAAAGCAGAAACCGAATGTTTTATTGTTGCTGCACAAGAGCAAAACACACATGCCGAAAAATTGTCTTAATCCCATATGTTGATTCTGTGATAAATATCTAGAAATAATTGACATCTTATATTAAGTTGTGCGGTATTATCATCCACTGAATATATATATATATATATATATATATATATATATATATATATAAAATATGACAGAAATGGTCAATATATGCACTGAAAAATTTGAAATTTTTACGGAAACTAAACTGAAAGAAACTGGTATGAATACCACCCCGACCCGATTACATTCAGAAGACCTGTAAAAAAAGCTTAATGGGACTTTACATTACATACAGACAGAAAAATCAAAGGTAATATCGCACACATTGTGATCAAACACCACAAAACCCGAATCTATTTTATTATCGACATAGCGGTTCCTGCAGACTGGAATGTATCCTTGAAGATCTTCAAAAAAACTATCCGAATACAAGGCTCTTGAAGTGGAAATTTAAAAATGTGGTACATGAGGAGATCAATAATTGTAGGTGGAGCCCTCAGACTGAATGGAAGAGGTTCCGACAGATTCATTGAAGGAAATCCTGGTAGGCCATGCCTTAAAGAAATACAAAAAGTGTACTCAAAAGTATGGCTCAGACATTACGAAGGGATTTATCTATGTCACATGCGTGTTGCCCTATTTTGCCTCTTTTTTTTACAGAAATACATCATGAAAACCTCATGAAGCCATTTCTGACCTTAGGTCGCTGGTTGGGACCCAGAAGAAAATTCGTATAAAGAGTAATCAAAGGAAAAAAATGATAATAATAAATTAATAAATATTAATTAAAAAAATAGGTAGTCATGAACGAAACAAATAAGGATTAAATGAAAACTGAAAAAACAAAAAAAAAATTGCATCGACCAATGCATGTATCACCAAGGGTAGCGTCCCTTCGAAAAAATTTAGGTTACGGTTTAAATTTTTACATCAAGAACAAAATGAAATGCTAATTTGCCAGAAAAGGGATATTCCACACCCGCAATTTCACCATCCAACACTAACATTATAACAAATAATAAATCGCCTTGCCATGAGTATAAACAACTCGTGTCATCTTATTTTTTTACACTGCAGTAAAGCGGCTGGAAAGAAATGACACTGAAAAGCAAGTTTTATCATTCGGCAATAGTGTTGGAAACACTCAATATGAATAGGTAGGTAGGTACAAATATACTCAGTGACTAGCAAATCGAAAAGATATAAGAGAATTAAATTTAATATGCACAACAATATTGTGAGATAAAAACTGCCCTTCAAGATTCATGATTCAAAAATGGAAAGAATAAGAGTAAAAATGTTCTTCTCTAAGTGCCGTTTCCCAACTTCCTGTCTCTTGTAGCTCTTAGCATGTGTTAGGGTCCCACCTACGAACAAGTGGTGAACAACCAAACAGAAATCAAAACATTAGGAAAGTATAAAAATACAATTTGATAGTAAATAAATGCTGTAATTTTATTATTTCCCCTAAGCTCTGTTCTGTCATCCATTTACTCAAGCTCACAAAGTAATGTCTGTTTATATTTCAGAGATTAAATATTGTAATTATTTACATTACTTACATTGGTCGAAATGTTGTCCTCATCTTTATTGCCATATTTACTACGTTTCGGCCGTTGTAGGCTTCAGGTGGCTGCAATTTCCAACTGAACACTTTATTTCGGGCACCATGGTAGATTGTTCTAGTTCGACGTGCCATGCCTCTTCCGTCATGTCTCAGTTATATCACTTTAAATCTACACTCCAAGTTTTTGTGCACCACTGCATTATCCAGATATTGAATTAACAAGACTTCGCGTCAAGTCACTGGATCCAACCAACGTCTTTATCCACTGGGCCATGTGTCCTTGAATAAATTGTATGCTGTATTCTTCTGTCCCTCTTGCCTTCAAATTGTCGTATGAGTATCAGATTTTCCAAACCATCTTTCCTCATTACGTGCCCTAGAAATTTCAAATGTCTGTTGATGTTAAGTATATGTTTCCTATTTGTTTCCATTTTCTCTAAAAAGTCATCGTTGCTCACATAATCGGCCCACGGTATCCTGATCATCCTTCAGGAGAACCACATTTCTGTTGCTTCAAGTCTCCTGTACATCTTGGGAGAGATTGTCGAGCACTCATTGCCATATAGGAGAATAGATATCGCGTAACAGTTTAGCACTCTTTTCCTTGTTTCAGGATTAGTTTTTCGGTTTTTCAATCAATACTCTGTTTATCTTTGGCTATCCCAATCAAACTTCGGATATCAGTGTCGCACTTTTCATACTCAGTTAAAACACTTCCTAGATATTGAAATTTTTCTAGTTGTTTGATTTTGTTACTTCCGATCTGTAATTCGCAATCTGGGATCATCCTTTTGCCAACAACCATGCATTCTGTCTTCTTGCAGTTGTTGTTTAAACCTTTTGTCTAGCTTTCCTTCACTAGCTTCTGTATTTTTATTTCCGTTTCTGCTCTCAAATCTGTGCCATCTGCATATCTTGTATTGTTAATATTGTGTCCACCAATAATGAATCTTGATAAGACGTAATTCTCTCAGAATCTCCTCGTTGTATGGGTTAAATAAACCCGGCGAGAAGACACATCCTTTTCTATTTTTGTATATCTACTGAAGTCATTTTCTGTCCGCATCCAGGCGGTTTGCTGACAGTATAGGTTTTTGGTTATTCTCATGAGATTCCCAAATATGTCAAGGTTGCTGAATAGTTGCAACCTTTCTTTATGTCGTACTTTATTGAACGCCTTTGCGTAATGTACAGAGGTACACTTGCTGATAGCATTCTGACCATAAATATCGCGTTACTTGTTCCAATGTTTTTGACGAAACCGCATTGGCTCTATTATGAAACAATACAAATCAAAAATCAGAAGCTAACAATGCAAAGTAAAGAAAGCTTAACACAAATTTACGGGTGTAAAGAAGAAAATAAAAGATACAGAATTAGAGGTAAAGGATGATATCGTGACAAAATTGTACTTTATAAAACGTATTGAAGGCACTGATATATCAATATAAACACACACTGATCTGAGTGTGGGCCGAAAAGTGGGCTGATTATCAAGGACTGTTTAAATCTTGCTTGAATTAATTTCATTTCTTTTTATTAATAACTGCATTGTTTCTTTCGAGATAAACTGATATCTGAATGCTCAATGAAAACTTCAAAAACTACATCCGGTAACAAGGCCTGATCGGGAGATTGCAGGTTTTGAGGATCGCGGAGTCACCTCGTAAATGCTGTTGTTCCTAGGTTCACCTTGACCTAGGGTGGTAGCATGTGTTAGGGTCCCACCTACGGACAAGTGGTGAACCACCAAACAGAAACCAAAACATTAGGAAAGTATAAAAATACAGTTTGATAGTAAAAAATACTCGCAATACATTTTAATTAAATATATTACCAACAATACATATTTATAAGGAAATTATCATCAATAAATTTTTATAAAAATTACCAACAATACATTCCTATAATAAAATTACCAACTATATATTTTAAAGTAAAATGCCCAGCAATACATTTTTATAAAATAATCAATAATTTCATCATCATCGCCTTCCCTCTCTCTATCTCTATATATATGTGTGTGTGTGTGTGTGTGTGTGTGTGTGTGTGTGTGTGTTTATCTAAAAATAAATACGTCCAAATTCACTTTCATCCCTGTACCAATGGCTTATGGGTAGGGTTTCGGTCCCGGCTTGAGGCACTCGAATGTCTAGTCACACTGATGGCTACTTGTGTTTTTATATATCACGTACGCCGATAGCTTAGGGTTAAAATTTCTGTTTGATGCCAAATCAGTCGAGTTTCGATACCGGCTTGAAGTAGTCGGATGTCTAGCTACACGTATGAGCTTTGAAACAGGTTTATCATATATATATATATATAGTTGAAGATAAAATTATATGTAGTTGAAGCTATAAAATTGAGTACACATATTTAGATTTTGGTATTAAAAAAACCGGTTTGTGATTGAATTGTCACTAAACAATAAGAACAACGACGTCTTAAAAATTATCTAGGAACGGCTTCTCTTGAAAATGGACAAAATCTGCTATTGTAGTGCTGTCAAGTACCTACAGAAAAAGGCTGGAAAAGGATGCTCATTATGTTAGCAGCACGGTACCTGTGTTTTATATATTACGCAAAGGCGTTCGATAAAGTACGCCACTATTCGGATGAAAGGCAACTACAAAGAGAAACGATCCTCTTTGGAACTGAATTATCAGTAATAGAAGAACTATCAACGAAGAATAACCTAAAAACCATAAAGGCAAAAGCTATGCAAAATAATACACAAGTCTATGGTTTCAATGGCTACTGAGCTATGGGTTTGAGCTGGAGTGTCACCCTCCCTACTCTTTGAGTATCATCTCTTCCCCCAAAGGAAAAATACTAGTATCGCAGTGATGATGACGTCATATCTGATGTTGATGAATTCTTTTTCTTAAGCTCAGAACGGGAACTTTTACCATATCATCGATTATCGCAAAAGCAACAGTAGTACAATGCGGTAAACGAACTAACATAGAAATAAAATCAGAGATCGACTCGGAGGAGGCTAATATTAAATACAGTAGACGGTTTCAATAGTAAACACTTTCTGGGCGTAGTATAAGGTAAGATTTTATACTACACATTCCGCAAAAATTGGAACTCACTTCCCTTAAAGTTTTATCTCCCACTCCGGCATGTTAAGTAACCTACGAGACGCAGGCAAAGCTCATTGCTTGTAAAAGCTTTTCCCCATTTTCTCATTATCTCTATACTGATATAAGCAGATAAATAAACACGTAGTAGATCGATAAACACACTGATATATCTATATAAAACACACTGGTATAAAAACAAATTTAAAAAAATATATATATAAACGCAATACTCCAAAACAGGTTAAAAATTCATAATGATACCTTTACATCATTATCTATTTTACAAGAATCAAATATATTACACTTCTTGATAAAGTAATATTTTCTACTGCAATGTCAGTAAGAAAATGATACAATCCAAGGAAAAAAAGATATAGACACAAACAAATCGGATGCAAGTCAACTACATAAAGAAATGATCTTCTTCGGAACTGAATTATCAATAATGGATGTACTAACAAGGAGAAATGACTTAAAAACTCATAAAGGCAAAAGCTATGCAAAATAATACCTTACGGATAGGAAGGAAATCTTAAAGACCAAAGAAAAGACACGAAGATATGAGGAAAGAAAAATTCTCACAGACAGATCAAAATTTGTAAAATGCATTCTAAGAAAGTCTATACAGATTTTGGAAAATAAACAATAATAGACATAACAGAACAACCAAAAATGAATGAAGAAAAACTTTTCGAAAAAAAATAATGAATTCAGATAAAAGATTTTGAAAGGATGCTGATTGGATCTGAGGATAAATAAATCTTTTAAATTCTATAAAGTATCACATTTTATATATAAAAAAAGTTTCTCTAAGAAAACATGAATATATGGAATAAAAAAAAACGCTTTCTGCTTCATTGTAATTGTGTAAAGGTGTCTGGAAAAATGAATATATATTTCGGAATTTTTCTAAATGACACCTACTCTCTCTCGTCCTATGAAAAAGGAATTAAAGTCGCAAAATAAAATTCAGATCGTCGATTCATTTTCAGTACACGTCATCTAGTATAGTTATAATGTACCCAACTCATCTGATATTCAACAAATATAAAAAAGAACGATGAAACTACTGAAAATGGACCTAGAAGTGAGTAAACATTTTAGGCGTCTGATTGAAAGTTTTTGAGGTGCATCGAACCAAAATTAAAAGATTAGAAAAATTAGCAACAATACATTTTTGAAAGAAAAATTAACAAAGCTCCCAAGAAAATTAAATTTGGTCAGTAAATGACCCATAAGGAGTTGATATGCCATTAAACAAAGCAAATCAAATCTTACAGCATATTAACATTTTCCAGTTTATTTACGAGCGTTTCTGGCATTTTGATAAAGTTTCATATATAAATTTGTATATTTCTCTATATCTATCTATCTATCTATCTATCTCTCTATCTAAATATATATATATATATATATATATATATATATATATATATATATATATATAATATATTAGCACTCAATATATATATATATATATATATATATATATATATATATATATATATATATATATATATATATAAAATCCCAAGAGGATTGAATCCAGATAGAACTCAATGTCCAGGACAGAGTAAGAATATAATATAAAAGCTCAAATACTAATATTCCATGGTTATAATTTATTACATTGGAATCGTAATCACGATCTAATTCATCAGACCAACAAATTCAAAAAGAAATCAGATAATCAGTCAGTATACATACATACATACATATATATATATATATATATATATATATATATATATATATATATATATATATATATATATATATATAATTTTAAAGAAAATATTCTTTTTTACTATTTGTATTGCTATTACAGATATAATATTGAGGGGTTAGGAAGTTCACAAGAGGTTTCTGATTATTTCCCTAGGAATCAAGTGAGTTTTAATTCTTTAAAAACTGCGGCCCCCTCATTAGAACGCCCGTTCGTCTGAAACTTTCACCTTTTTTCAACAAATTAAACATTCTATGAAAATTCCAAATTATTCTCGTAGTTGTTTTAGAAACTTTGAGACGACAGGAATAATGGATTTATTATCGATACGGATTCCATTCATTGGCATCATATTATCAAAACAATTATCTAAACAATATCTTAGTAATTCTCCTGCTATCTTTTTAAAATATTCATATTATGTCTGTCACAAAAGTCATGACAAAGATTTGATAGAGATTTCATTCCTTAATTACTTGGTTAGAATTGGCCTCGTTTTTGTTTTTATCACAGGGTTTCAGACGTTGTGCCACCTGGCCATCATCAGATGTATATCGATACGGGTAACGTACAAGTCAATTCGAACTGAACCATATTTTTTAATCTACGGGGGTAGATTCTTTTCGTCCCCCTGCCCATGTCTAGAGATATCTCGCCTCGATCATATTTTAATAACGCTCAGTTACAGCTCCCGACTGAAACGCTGTGATAACTACAAAATGGGAAAGACAATCTCCGCATGTAAATTATGAAAGCCACGATATCTAATCATTCTAGAAATTCGAACTGAAACTATATTCTTTCCCTACAAATTATAAATTATTGTTCACCCTGTAAATCGTCCATGACACACTTGGGGTAGAGGATTACAGAATAATTGACATAGTTTATGCGGTTATGTTAAGAAGATAACGGTTAATCTTAGTCTTGAACAGATTAAGATTGCAGTGATAGGAGAAGCACCCGCTTAGGAGTCAGATTTACAACGAGTTTGTGGGAAAAATCTGTTCGAGTGGAACTTATTTTTCACTAATATGAATAAGAAGGGAATTATGTGGTTCGTAAAATTTACATGGCGGGTCTTAAGGATTAGAAAAGCTGAAACTAAGGAATGTCGCTAGTCTGAACACTTTCCATAGAAATAACTATAGAGTAGTGAAAGGTTTACAACATTTCGCCTGTGGGAAAGCTGTTGTATTGTGGGAAATGATTAATCATCCACAATGCCGCGGAGATGATTTTGGTTTCTATCGAGAGCGGAAAGTGAGAACTCTCCAGCACCTGCCCATATAAGGTAGCAGTATTCTGCGTGATTTGGCTCTTGTAAAACTAGAACGGGCCATATTCAAGCATCCTTAGTGATGGATCGTATGTAAGTGTTTTATTTGAGGTTTAGACGTTCAATGAACGGAACCTCGCTGTGAAAATCTGTTCTCTTCGATATGCGAAATATAGAGATTTACTCAATGATGATGGAAAGTCACTAGCTTGTTTTTTGTCACAATGAATGTGACCAGTCAGTTTTTCTTCCACTGAAATATTAGAGGTCGGCCAGCGGATGGATCCGCTGCGATGGTCTTGTCATCTAGAGATTTGGAGGTGCACCTTTATGACTTTGTATTATCAACATAAATATGTATATTCTTAAGATCATTTTTGTGAAGTAGAAAAAGTGACTTGCGCCGAGATGCAAGCCTTTATCTATATTAATTTTCTACGATTGTTACATTGATGTTTTGAATGGATAGCGGCTCGGTTTGAAGGATCGGAGAGCCGGGTTCGAATTCCACTTGAATCCATTACATTCACTTACATTCAGTTACCATTGGGAAATGTATGAATCCTCTTCTTTTTCGCCCCAGATATGGGTAAATAGCAGGACAGACCGGGTTCTATAGCCTTGGATGGCAATTGGTCTACCAGAGAAAGAAATCGCAAACTACTGCGGGAAAAATCTGCCTCGTCAGTCATGTGTCGAAAGATATATGGTCGCCTAAGCGTGAATCATGCTAGGAACATAACTGATATTTCATTCAAAAAACATAAATGAATATGTATATAATATTAAAATCAAAGCGCTTTGTAACAAAATTAGAATATTAACGATCCTTATGCTATATCTATTGAACATTCTCCACATATTTTATTATCATATGTGATTTGCCAGGCATTCCTTGGAGGAATATTGGAATCGATTCTCGTTGATTTCTCCAAGATTTGAAATTCAAAGCATTCTTTCAAGTAACCTGGCTGTCTCCCAAGAATCTATTGCTCATAGATATATGGATTCATGCCTATCTTAAAAGTATAGTACAAAACGGAACACAGCAGATGAGTCTGATATTTGAACACGGTCGTCGATTTAGTTTATCACATCGCTAACCATATAACGACGAATAATGCTATATTTGTTTCAGTAATCTCTTTGAAAATATTACACTCATCAATCTTACAATTTGCTATAGGTCTACGAGTGTTCCTGACAAACGGTATTATACATGTTTTCCATTGCAGAAAATAAAATGAACATAGCATAAGGTATCTTCTAACGTAATAATATTATTTTTCTTTCTATTTCTGAAATGTGATATTGTTACAATATATACAGTGACTCGCCCGGACATGTTTGCTCGTCGTTTTTGTTTTATCGCAACGTTTCCGCCTCCGTAGCTTCTCTTGTGTCTAAGTTGTTGCTCATTCTAAAATTGGTTTAGATATTTTCTTGTTTTAGTGAAATGATCTCTATTCCTGTTGAAGATAGGCGACAGTTTCCTTCCTGTAATTAATATTGGATTCTTCTTTCGTTTGCTTTAGCCATCAAACCCTATTCTGCATTTTACATATCTGTTGACATTGTCTGTTCTAGGCTGATAACTTTTTCCAGAATTCAATAGGCATTTTTTCTATTCTTGTTTCGTTTGTGAAGGCTGCCTTTCTTGTGATTACTTCATTTTTCATGCTAACTTCTTTGCTAATGTCTTCGGCATTTTAATAATAGCTCAATTGATTGTTACTATTATGTCAAAGATTCAAACAGGCTTGTTAGTTGTAGTAATACTAAAAGTTATGATTAACACTAACACCTGAAATTGACTTAACTAGCTTTTGCGTATAAATCGCTCACATGTTGATTCTGAAAAGAACTGAACCACATGTTTTAACTATTAATATATATATATTAATATATATCTTTTGGATCTTTTTGGTCATTTTAAATAAAACTGAATTTATATATATATATATATATATATATATATATATATATGGGATAACGATATATTAGGTTGGTGCAAAGTAATGACGTAATAATGTCGTTTTTTGACCTTAAAAATATGTCAAAAACGACATTATTACGTCATTATTTTTGCACCAACCTAATACAAATTTTTATATATAAAGCACAATTTTGGGGAAGTAAAAATAATTGATTCGTGTGAAGGTTTTCGTCCTTTAGGACTTTATTGGACAGAATTTGTTTTTTCGTTGGTGCGACTAAACATGCGCCTGAAAAACCCATAATTTAAAATTCACTGCACATGTGTGGTCACTCCAACATAAACAAATTCATTTCGATGAAGCCTTAAAGGACGAAAATCGTCGGAGAAAACTTTTTGTCCACTTTATCATACATCGTTCCCCCATTCCTTTTTATATATATATATATATATATATATATATATATATATGCTTTTCTATATTACTTTACTAAACGCACAATTCGGCTCATCGCAGCCTGGAAACATCTAAGATTTAGTGCTTTTAGTTACGTTGTCCCAGGTTGCAATTCACTCACGATGTCATTCATCTCATTTTACAGGTTTAAAAATCATATATTTGTAATCATTTCACCTTAAGCAGAGCGGGAATATCATTAGTACGCATGAGGTTACCGAAAGAGTAAACACTGGGTAGAGAGTGGATTGAGGAAACGATAAAAACGAACGAGGATCAAGACCACAGAAGAGAGCTGTTCATATTGCCTTTAAATTATGAAGAAAGTAGTTTTCAGGGAAGCAATTAAACAGTGTTCCGCTCGCAGGAATTGCGACAAAAGATACTGTTGTAGTAGTAGTAGTGGCGTTTACATTCAACTATTTCAAAAGTAAAGGGTAGGAATTAGATACCAATCTCGCAGCGCACTTAAATACATGTAGTCGTGGCCCCCGGGAAGAAAGCTCGTCAGAGCATTTGCCATGAAAATATTTGTAGAAAAGATAGAGGGAAGGCACATCAAATATGTGAGCAATTGATTGAAGTCGAGATGCCAAGTCAGGTTCGATTTCATTGCAGATATTTCTTTGGATTTTGTTAAGAACCTCGAGATGAATATCAGGAGCACCGGGCCAGATATGGCAACAGTATTCAATGCACTGATGAATGGTAATTTTGTAAATGTGGAAAAAAAAACCTTGTGGCACGACACAATGAACCAAATTTCCGTGGCGTAGATGCGGCTATTGATTGAATGTAAGTATTCCACTTCAAGTCACTTGAAAACGTAAGACCAAGAAGGCGCAATAGGACGCTATACGGGAGTCGAGCATCAGCCACGCTGATGGCCTGTAGTGACATTTCTCTATGCTGGTTAAATGAGAACAGTTTAATTTTGGAGGCATTCAAATTTAAAATCCAATTACTTCCCCAATTAGCCACTGATTGGAGGTCTTTTTCAAGAGCAGAGGCCAGGTTAACTCTTGCTACTGAGACAGCAGTGAATGATCATACCATCATCATAAATGTCTATTTAGACACTGATGACATTAAGAAGATAATTGATGAAGATCAGAAACAGCATAGGACACAGTATAGAGCCTTGGAGAACACCGAGAACGTGTGAAAATATCTGGAAGCAAGTCTGTTCGGAACAATCTTCATTTCACAAATGTGGTTTGAATGATCGGATTAAATCAAAGAATCAACCAGTAAAAAGCTTATGTAGAATATCAGCATGCGAAACCGCTTCAAATACATTTGAGTTATCTAGAGCCACAGATCGAGCTTCTCTGTATATGTATATCAAGCTCTCGAGCTTCGCTGAAAATTTATATCCAACTCTTAACAGCAAGAGCATATTCAGTGATGGCCGTAAGCCATATTGTTTGTCATCGAGTAGGTCGTGAAAGGTAAAATTCTTAACCATTTCAGCATTAATTAAAACCTTGAATACTTTTCCGAAAAGCGGTAGAATAATAGTAGGTCTATATTTAGAGGGGGGCAGAAGGTTCTCCAGAGTTCTTAAAACAAGAGCTACAAAGGAGGACTTCCAACAAGTAGGAAAGCAGGAAACAGCGAGGTATTAGTTGTAGAGTTTGGAAAGAACTAGAACCAGCTCGGGAGCACATGTCTTGAGGGCGATGGCAGGGATCCCGTCACCTCCGCTTGCTTTATGGGAGTCTAATTTAGAAATGATGTGCGAGACCAATAATGACGTGATGCACATATCAATCAGTATCGCCTCAGTTCTACGGTGAAAATCAGGTGTGGGTACTCTAAATGAGTCCAGTGCTGAGTTGGAAGTGAATTTCCTAGCAAAACGTTCAACCTTATCTTCTGTAGATATCAGGACTTCGAATTGATTAAATAGAAGATGGATTGAAGATTTGCTGTTGTTCAGCACACTCTTACAGAGTTCGCCATTAATCTCTAGAACAAAAACTTACGGGCTTCTTTACGTTCGTTCATTCTATCAGCAGACAGTAACTTCATTGAGGACACGCTTGCACTCTTTACGAGCAGAGAAAAAGAGACATCTGTTGCAATCAGGGGTTTCTCTCTGGTACAGCCGGAAGAAGTGATTCCTGTGGACTATAGGGGTAGAACATGCAGGGAAATGAACGCGATTTAACTTGGCATTTCTTTGCTGGAATGAACGCATTGATGCCGATTTTCACCCAAGGGGAGACCTCAGACGCGCATTTCAAGGAACGTCACAAGGGAAATCACGGAAAGTGTCCCAATTTGTTCTTGGCTGATGGTGAAGCGGAAGTAGATGTTTACAGATACTAACGCATGATCAGATCTGCCAAGAGGGAAGAGCTGCGTAGTACGACAGGAGTCAGGTATAGAAGTAAAAAGAAATGGAGAAGAGAAGTGAGTACATCAAGGTCACTGAGGAAACACGTGGGAGAATCAACTTGATTAAGGGTTTAGATTCGAGCGAAACTCAGTGACAGAGTGTTTAAGCCACCAAGTATGGTGGGCATTAAAGTCACCGAACACAAATCTATTTGCTAACGGGTGTCGGAAGATGGAATTGTCTATATTATCGGAAATACTATATAACACGCCACGTTCCTGACATGAAGTGGAACGGTGGAGAAAGAAGAGATCGCTTACAAAGTTAATTAGAGAGAGACGGAGACACATGAAAGAATGGTCTGGAGATTCAAGAGAGATTTCCCTAGCCAGAAGGAAATGTTCGTGGACATAAGCTCCCAGGCCATGCATGTGGATATTAGAGTTCTTTCCAAGGAGAGTGTTATGGGTCCACCCTTTTCGGATATTATGGACTCGTCCTGCTGCCATAAAATAGCCACAGTCAGGCAGAGAAGATGTTTCGTACAACAGTCGTACCTGAGTCGTAGGGTGTCGGAATGGAGTGAAGTAACCTCTTGTAGAAGTCAGTTACAAGCACGTAGACTCTAAGGAAGTCCTACTTCGAGACTGTATATATCTATCTGTATTTGCTACTAACCGTGTTCCTGGATTTTACTAACAGCATTACCTTTTGTATTTTGTATAAATACATTTAATTTCTTAGCTTAAATACTTGCGTTAGTCATTTATTGGATACCTATTTTTCACGCGGGATCCACAACAGAGAGAAAGGTAGCCTGGAATCAATAAATCAAAGGAAGGGATTGAAGAGTTAAGATTAGTTTCGCAGAGCATTAGGATGACCAGAGACTTTTCGAAGAGGGACGATTCCACACTGCAGCAATTGGTACTAAGACCAAGGATGTTGAAGAGAGGTTAGGTGTTTTTTATTGACCTGGTTTAGACTTATATCTTTCTTTTTAGTCATGATGTATTATTTTCCTGAAGAAAGGCCTAGGGTAATCGTAGCAGTCGCTCGTATAATGTAATATATGCATGAAGGGAACTGGCGAAGTCAGAGGGTGGCCTCGCGTTTGCCAACCTGAGGTGCTTGCAGGGACCGCCTTCCAGGCGCAACATGGCACTGAAAGAACCCTGATATTATGCAACTGTTGATCAGAGCAGCATTTCACGTGGCTACGCATGAATGTGGTCTCCTTATTACCAGTCGTATGCAGCAACCAGTAACCTTTAATATGAAGAGATGTAGCCACAGTCCATACATATCACAAACGATTCATGACAGCACCACTATTAAGGCCATAGAAAAGGAAAGGAACCGGAAACTCTTATTCTCAACTAAATCCTGCCTCAAATCAACATTCAGCCTCCCCAAGCAGTTATATATATCGATTCAGTGAATTAGTTTAATTATAGGGAAAGAGTGTTTAATATTGCAGTTAGAGTGTTTATAGACATAGACATTGCGGACATGGGAAACAACACTGTATGTTGATTCCGTTTCACACCTTAGTGTGAAGTTCAAAACATTCAAAATGTTTTGATTCGGCGATCGCGATGGGGTGTAAAAGTGACAGTCACCATCCAGCGTTGATTTATATGTCTACACTGTTTACAAATACATACATATATACATGTACGTATTCTTATATCTGAAAGTGGGTGATAACTTAAACGAGGTTAGGAATACTTGCTACATATTTTACACTTCCGCAAATTAATTTTAGAGAGAGTAAAAATAATGAAGAACTCGCTAACATATATAGTATCTATGACTGTATTTTAATGTCTAACTTTAGCTAGTAATTGTAGATAAAACCATTTCCATAACAAAGACGCTGTTTTTGTGATCATTTACAGACACGATCTACAAAACCGCCCACATGATATTTAAAAGGAGAATACAATTACATCCAAGTGCCAAAACTGTTATTTCCATAAACTACTGTCTTCTTTATTTGTGTAATAATAAAACGTTATTACTGATTTAATATCTAGAAATAATTGCAATGTGGATTCTGTTCAATTTTTATTAGCTTTGTTAAGATTTTAATGCCACTCAGCTAAAGTATTTAAATATATTTGACATTTGGAGGAAAACACTTAACGAAAATTTGTCGTTTAGTCATAGTTATCTTATAAACACAGCGCAATGGTAGAAGAAATTCTGAAGTACTTTATTCTCGTATCAATGACACACAAATTCAAATATATATTGGACCGCTGGCAACTCAACGATACATACATACATACATACATATATATATATATATATATATATATATATATATATATAAAACACCGGAGAAGGTAGACGGTAAATTGTCGCCATATTATATTTATATTATGCGCTTTGTTTGTTTTTGAACTAGGCGCAGTCTGTGAGAAATAGAGCACCATGACGCAATTCACTCCGCCAGAAATTTGGAAACAGCAGGCTGTTTTGTTTGACATACATGCCGAAAGCTCCAGTACAAACATTTCAGAGTGTGTGGGTGTCAATCTGAGGACAGTGAAGAGGATTCGGATAGAGCTTGAGGGTGATTACGAAGGTACGGTAACTTGCTCTGATCGGTTTGATTAAGAAAAGAACTTTAGAATTTGTTGGTGAGGACTTCAGACTCAACACGGAGGCATACATCAAGTGCCTTGAGGTGGTAGTCCTGCCCTGGGACAAAAGGGTGGCTGCTAGAATCAAGACTCTGTACCATGCCACACAAGCCTGAGAACGCAGCCATAGCTGTCAGACAATTTCTGGGACCACATCACCACATCTGGCCACCTAACTGCCCAGACTGCAACTTCGTTTATTATTATATGTCGGGTGCAGTTGAACGAGAGATCAACAACATTCCTAGTAACCTCAAAGATGAACTGAAGGCAAGGATTGTGGCAGCATCCGCCAACTTAAACAAGGAGACCGCCCAGAAGTGTTTCAGGAGATTCCGAAGTAGTCTGGAGGCTGTGCTTGAGACCAATGGTGATTTTATGGAATAAATGTATTCAAAATTTCAAGATATTTTAGTATTTCAAGATATTTTATGTAATTTTGGTAAATATATCTATTAAAATGAGATGTCATCGTTATTTTCATTTTTGCGCAATTTAAACGACAGTTTATTCATCGCTCGTTGAATGTCGTCCAGTTTAATTGTGGATGTCTCCCATTATCTAAAGAAACCTTCCATTTCTATTCAACAAATGTGAATGAAGATCCTTTAAAGACGTCTTCCTGTAGAAAACCTGATAGAAAAATGTCTATGAATATAGATGCTGAACGGATAAGAAACAAAGGCGATTGAGAGCTGAACGTATATACGAACATATATTGAATACGAAGTGTTTATAAAAAGGAGCGCGAATAGAGATATTCGATACAGGATATTGCGTTTAAGCTTTATAAATGACGTCACTTTGAACAGATTGCAACTGTAATTCCAGCAATTTAAAAGCGCCAGAATTTAGTCGATTAAATGTTCAATTTTCGAATGAGGTGCTGCACATCAGGATTGGAGTTACGAATAATTTTTGCAAAGTTCCTATTTTAGTCTTGTTATATACAAGCAGTTTCTGCTATCACAGTCAACATAGCACGATTTCAACTTTAATCCCAACATTCAAAAAACGTCATCATACTGATAACCCTTGTTCCTGACAATGGGCATGATAGTCAGAAATTAACTGAATACAAAAAAAGAAGAATTTTGGGAAATTTATTCATAACTAAAATATCGATGTACAACACTTCATTCAGGGAATGGAAAATACAATAATGTGTGTGTGTGTGTGTGTGTGTGTGTGTGTGTGTGTGTGTGTGTGTGTGTAAAACTATCGTAATAGATGGCTAAAACTGAACTTTTTCTATTGCAGTCGGTTCTATCGATTGATTGATCGATTTCTTTTTGGGCTTACACATGCTTGCCGATGTGGATATGCTTATTAATGATAAATTTACGTAACAAGAGAGAAAAGAGGGAAAAATTATATATAAATCGATTCCTACATGATTCACAAAGATAAGTACTTTCATCGGTTTCTCACCAACAGTCTATCGCTGTTATCGTAGATTATTTTATTCATGCCTCTCCCACATTTTACATACACACGCACACACATACAGAAAAACACGCACATATATTAAGATATAATTAATATGCACTCATATTATATTAGTATTATACCAAAAATAAAAATGAATTAATTAATTAATTTCATAAAATCAAAAAGAATAAATAAATCGCATTCGTTTTATGCAACCTCGTTCCCAATAGACATTTCGAATGATGTCAGGTTAGACCAATGAAAACGTAGAACTCCCTAAAATATACTAGGATATATTGGTTCGTGATATTGACTGCGTTAAGTAAAAAGCATTTGACCAAAAATATCAAAATATGAACTTTGGAACATTTATCTTTAACTTTGAGCACAATATTCAAAACCTCTACGAAATTTGGGAAAATACAATAAAAAATTAAACATACCTTGTTGATTGTTTTAATCAAACTCGTTTTGATGAATATTTTCTGCCTAAATATACCTTTGATATAATATATATGATGGCTTATGGGTAGATTATCCGAGTGACGCCAATTCAGTCGGGTTTCGATCCTAGCTAGATGCAATCGGACGTCTAGCCATATTGATACTCTGTCTGTGGATGACAATATATATGCTCCTGAAAGATTATTTCGGTTGAGCTCTGTGGGAAAGAAGAAGTTTGAGTTTGTAAACAGTGACTATTACTGCTACTAATGCAATACTCTTTGAGAAAACGAATCGAGTTCTCTCAGTCACTGGCGTGTTTACCTAAAAATAAATACGCTGAAATTCAACTTCATCCCTGCTGTGCACCAACAGCTTAGGGACAGATTATCCAACTGACGCTAGTTCAGACGGGTATCGATCCGAGTTAGAGGCAACTGGGCGTCTAGCCATGCAGATTAACTGTGATACAGCGAAACAGTCTGTCTGTTGATAACTATATATTTATTTCAAAAAGAAGATAAACCGCAAACGTTTTTGGTTGAAATGAGGTTTTTATTTAATTCTAATATATATAATATACTCTGCTACATAATTCTGCTACACACGTTTCAGGTTTCTCGAACTTCTTCAAGCAAAGAGTAGATATTTCCACATAATATAAAAATGAATGTCTTGCGTGGTAGTGATTCAAATATCTTTTTAGACTGGTGATAAGAATTATATATATATATATATATATATATATATATAAAGAAATATAGTCTTAAGGTGTGCTATATTTATGGGATAAAGTGCTCAATATCAGAGATAGAGCGCGTGTAAATATAAAAGTGAACATAGAAGTCAACACTTAGGTAGTGATTCAAATATCTTTTTAGACTGGTGATAAGAATTCATATATATATATATATATATATATATAAAGAAATATAGTCTTAAGGTGTGCTATATTTATGGGATAAAGTGCTCAATATCAGAGGTAGAGCGTGTGTAAATATAAAAGTGAACATAGAAGTCAACACTTAGAGGCGACAGTCTGTTTCATGCTATATGCAATCGTCAGGCCATATATATATATATATATATATATATATATATATATATATATATATATATATATTTCTCTGGTTAATAGTTCCTTCTTTCGCGTGGTACGACGTCATAGAACTGTTTTATGAATGTATCATTTGCGTCTGATATTTCGCTACCGCTATTGTCACATAATCTTCTATGACAGCATAACAGAATCGACTCATGTATTTTGGTCATTATGTTTGTATGCTGTATGATTTTTTTTGTGTTGGGAGTTATGATCTATTTAGTGTTGGTTTAAATTTGTTTATGAAGTTCTTTTCTTGTATTTGTAGGTAAGACTAATTGTCTGTTTGGTATATTGGCATTATTTTAAATTTACCTTGATTACATTTGTAGATGTGTTGTGACACAAAGGGTTTTCTGTTGTCGGTAATTTGATGTTGCTTCACTGTAATATATATATATATATATATATATATATATATATATATATATATATATAAGATAACAATATATATGTTTATATCAAGAACAGTATTGGAGATATTGTATGACAGTGAAAAATGCTTACTTGTAACGCGTTTCGTTCTTCTGGACTTCATCGGAATAAATTTGTTACGTAGGTAGGACTAAAAATGCGCACGACATATGGGTGCTTGAATGTTCAGAATTTCTTGTTTTTATTTCACCGAATTCATTTAGAGTCTTTTTCTTTCCATCACTTCTGTAAGTAGGTATTCCACACTATCATATGAGAAGATCTGCCAAGTATGGTGAAATGTAAGATCCATGAGGCAAATTTACTGTAAATGACCATGCGATTAAGGCACTCTATTGACATCATTTTTTTAAGCATTTCACCCCAAGCAAGGCGTGAGGCCACTGGCACACAAGGGTTTACAGAGATTTAGAGTGAGAGCAAAGTGGAGTGATAGAAGAAAGGATGAAGAGAAGGATAGGGGATAGATCAAGGCATGTGGAGACGTCGATTGATATTACATTTGAATAGTTGGAGATTATAGCTATAAGGGAAGCAAGAAATGGGGAGAGAGTTCCACAGGCGAGAGGTTCGAGACGTGAAGCTATTGGAGTAGAAGAGACGGCTACATTTAACATTTTCGACAGTGAAAGGGTGAGAGCGAGATGCCAGCCTAGTTGAACGCTTAAATTCTGGAAACCAGTGAAAGCAGCTCATCGGAGCAGTTACCGTGAAAGTATTTGGAAAAAAAGACAGAGGGAGGTGACGGCACGTCTGCGAGAGAACAACTACAGACGAGATGTTACGTCGTAGTTAATTATTTTCTCCTTTGATTAGAGTAGCATTGATTGGTTATGAGACAGCAGATGTTTATTATTTTAGCTGTTGGTAGAGAGATCTTTATCTTTGATTGTGTTAGATGCTTTTTGGGGAAGTTTAAACATTTTTAACTGGGACGTTAGGTTAGAGTGATTTTATACCAAGAGCTAAAATAATAAAAATCTGTTGTCTCATCAGCAACCAATGCTACTTCACATTTAACAATGATAGTTACAAACAAAAATTTGGATTTCCAATTGGATCATCTCTCAGTAGAGAGATGGCATGTATTTTCTTAGAATTTTTCGAATCAGATCCTTTCCAAATATTTTTCAAAAACAATCAACATACATTGTTTACATTGAAGATGCTTTACTTGCATATCCTTGTGATACTGATTTACCTGACGAGGTAGACTAATTAAAGAAAGTCGAACAGAAAATGGAATTTATATACGAAATGGCAGAACACAATTCATTACCCTTCCTATATATCAAGCTACACCGCGTTAACAACTGTTTTAAACTCGGTGTCCACCGGAAATCAGCCAACAAATACGATCTAATAAATTTCTGTTCTCATCATAACAACAAAATGAAGTCCGATATAATCATCAGATTCTACCTGTGCACTAAGAATATGCAGCCTCGATTATTTACCCGAAGAGAAGAAATACATTGAAAACACTTTGAAACTATTCTAGTGACATAATTATTTTATATTCAATGCGAAAAAAAGAGCCCATGAAATATTTCAAAACAAAAACGCCCCTCATGAGAAACCCAATGAATAAAAATATATATTAAACTACATACTACTTCTATCATATCTACAAACGAAGAGAATGTAAAATTCCCCTACACCAAATCAAATCTCCTTAAAAAAAAAAACAATCAAAGATAAAGCCCTCTCTAGCAACATCTAAAATAATAGAAATCTTCTATCTCATCCACAATCACTGCTACTTCATATTTAATAATGATTGTTAGAAACAAAATTTTGGATTAGTAATGGGATTGCCTATCAGTGGAGTGATTGCATGTATCTTCTTAGAATTTCTCGAATCCGTTCCTTTTCAAAGTATTGTTCACACAAACAATCAACATACTTCCGTTATATTGATGATACTGATTTACCAGATCTAAGAGATTAACTAAACAAAGTTGAAAACACAATGGAGTTTACATGCGAAATGGAAGAACACACTTCCTTAATCTTCCCAAATATCAAGATACACTGCGATAACAACAGTTTACCATTCTGTGTTCAATGGAAATCAACCAACAAAAACGACTTAATAAATTTCTATTCTCATCATAACAACAAAATAAAATCCGCTATAATCATCGAATTCTACTTAAGTGCACTAAGTATTTGCTGTTCCGATTATTTGCACGAAGAGAAGAAATACATTGAAAACACTTTCAAATTTCTCCAGTGCCCGAGTTACTTCATATTCAATGTAAAGCCAAAGATCCATAACATATTCCAAAACCGGAAAACGGCCCCTCTCGAGAAACCCAATGAAGCAAAATGGTAGATTATCCTGCCTTCTAATTGCATCACATCTACAATCGAAAAGAAACTATCTAAACTCAACATAAAATTTGTTACTATTACATCCAAAACAATAAAATATTTAGTCAACACGAAACAAAACAATAATCTAAAACCTGAAGAAGGAATTTACTCCATCGTCTGTAATAATTGTCAGAAAAATTCATCGAAGACACCTCATGGAATCTAAATAAAAGATTACATGAACACAAAAGGGATATTTTAGAAAATAATACGTCAAATGTGATGTTTGCCGACAGCAACAAGACAGACGTCAATTTTGACATGAAAAATGCTATTCTGTTCAAAGGAGAAATAATTCACTACGATGTAAATGTCTTGGGAGTACTTTAATCTCAAGCTCATCTGCAGTAAATTTGCGCCTTGGCTCTGACAACATTTCGCCATCCCTGGCAGACATTCTATTATCAAATATCTACTTACAAAAATGATGAAAGTAAAAGAAAATTCTAAATATCTTCAGTTAGATAAAAGAAAATTTAATATTTTCTGCCCCCCCCCCTCTGTCGTGCGCATGTCTAATTCTACCAACATAAAAAATTAGTCTGATAAATCCTGACAGATGAAATGTAATAAGTAAACTTTTTTAAAGTTTCGTCATACAATTTCCCCATATATATATATATATATATATATATATATATATATATATATATATATATAAGTTTTAGAAATATAGAAGTGTGTATTATGACATTAGAAACGAAATCAAACAAAATTATTAGCAATCCTGAGCTGTAGTTTATATGATATTTATACCATGTTTATTGCAGATCATGATATCCGTTTCGTGAGAAATATTCACAATACCTTGTTAGATGTTGTTAGATTGTACAATACCATGTGAGTAAATGTAATAAAATCAACAAATAAAATGATAAGAATAATAATATTAATAATAATGATAATTTAAAAAAAAAAAACAGAAATACAATTTCTCATAATGCTCGTAATAAAGAAAAAGGAAAATCAATTAGCCAACATTGCTTTGGCGGCGCTGTTTACGTCTATAAAAAACAAGCATTTCCTAATTCTTTTTTCTCCTTCTTTTTTCAAGATGTAGCAACAGTGGAAATGGACATTCATTGTGAACACGTTAATTTCCCCGGTCCACTGAATTCTCTCTTTCCACTTCCCAGCGCACCTGTCTTCCAAAAACATCAACTACAAACAAATGAAACATTTTCTTTGGTTGTTACAAATTAGCACAATGCTGACTTGAGCTGCAATTGTTGCGGCGTTAAGGTGCCTGCTAACCCCGCAAGCAGAAAAATAATATAGGGTAATACGATCGAAGCAAGGACAACAAAGTCGAGGATGTAAAAGTTTTAGCCAAATTTTATTAAATAATCTGGCAAAAGTATGTACAGATAATTGTTTGCTGGAGTTCAGTCGTGAAGTTAGAGAGTCAGTTGAAGGAGTGTTGTCAGGTTTCAAAGCGACAGCTCGGAGGTAGGCCGAATGGAACAGCGGTGTTCGAGGTCCAGTCGCCCTTTTGTAAAGAGCGCGTCGGCGCTTGAGAAGAGAGAGGATCGACGCGGACGGCGCTGGTGTAGTCTGTTCGTCCTTGGTATGACAGTCGTGCAAGATCGCAGCTTGGTAGTTCTAATAAAAGGACATTCGTAATAACGCAAATCATGTAACCGAGTGTAGTCCTGAAAAGGACTAGTGAACATCATGCAGACGGGTGCTGCTGCTACTGAAGCTAGGTCGGCCTGCTGCTGCTTCTGCTACTGAAGCTGGGTCGGCCTGCTGCTGCTAATGCTGCTACTGAAGCTGGGTCGGCCTGCTGCTGCTAATGCTGCTACTGAAGCTGGGTCGGCCTGCTGCTGCTACTACTAAAGCTGGGTCGGACTGCTGCTGCTACTGAAGCTGGGTCGGCCTGCTGCTGCTAATGCTGCTACTGAAGCTGGGTCGGCTTGCTGCTGCTAATGAAGCTGGGTCGGCCTGCTGCTGCTGAAGCTGGGTCGGTCTGCTGCTGCTAAAGCTAGGTCGGCTTGCTGCTGCTGAAGCTGGGTCGGCTTGCTGCAGCTGAAGCTGGGTTGGCCTGCTGCTGCTGCTGCTGCTACTGAAGCTGAGCCGGCCTGCTGCTGCTAGGTTTGGCTGCTTCGTGTGGTCAGCGAAGTTGAGAGGGTGGGGAGCTCGTCGCTCTACCCCGAGGCCGAAATCCGCCGTGGAAGAAATCAGCTGTGTTTATATAGGCTAAGGTCAGCATTGTAGCCGGTTAGCGATATCTTTGAGGTGATGACTGAAAATTACCTTCTGCCTTTTGACTGTACACATGGGTTTCATTCGGACACCATGTGTATATAAAATAGTGTCTGGTAATTATTTTTAGTTAGGAAGGGTCGTTTATGTTAATGTTTCGTTTGTTTTGAGTTTTTGTGAGTCGTTCTCTGAAAAACGCTGAGTCACCAGAAGTTAACGGCATTCCTTGTTTTCCGCGGTGACGCTTTTAGACGTTTGAGTAGCCGGCAGTAACTTCCGGCCGGGTGCGATAAGGCCCCCTTCCTAGACAATAATATAACCATACTTAAACCCTATGATGAAGTAAGAATAAGCTTTTGTCTGATCGTTCCGACTCTGTACAGGGCTGACATGGGCTCGACTATTATAATCTTTAACAAGATGAAAATCGTTATTTATGTAAATAAATATATAATAAAGGACCGTAAATTGAAGTATATATATGTGTGTGTGTGTGTGTGTGTGTGTTTTAAATAAATATAAGTGAGTATTTTAACAATAGAAGCGTGATGTGATGGAGCAAAATGAACTTGATTTTCAGACTCAGCATGAAAAAATATTCCAGAAACATATGTTCATTGCCCAATAACATTTGGGTCGAAGAAAATGTCGACCGGTGTTATTGATTATTTACAGCGTTTTCTATTTATTCATTAATTATTTTTTATTGATTGTTATTATTATTATTATTATTGAATTTACTTAGTCCTAGTATATTTATACATGATCTATCCCTGACATTGAGTAACTTAACCGGAATAATATAATTTTACCATATATATATATATATATATATATATATATATATATATATATATATATATATATATATATATACACTATCACACATTGAGGAATAATATATATAATAGATGTGAGTTAACTTTGATTATATAAGTTTCGTATTGCTAATTCTATGGTTGCTTTAACAGAAACATCCTAACCTTGTTAGATGTTGAAATTATGTTTACTAATGTCCCTTTTAAGAAAACCTTAGAAATGGTGATAGGAAATGCATATAATCAACTACATCATTTAATATTAAACTACATATTTTATATAAACTCTTACTGTCCTGCACCTCACAATTAGCTCATTACAATCACCATGGTAACACACACGCACGTACACACTCCATTTCAGCCGGGTTTCGATCTTAGCTAGAGGCGACTGAACGTCTAGCCACACTGATGAGCAAAACATTCTGCCTGTGATTGACAATATATATATATATATATATATATATATATATATATATATATATATATGTGTGTGTGTATGTGTGTGTGTGTGTGTGTATAAAATAAGGGGACAGTCTGTTTCATGCTAAAACGCAATCTTCTGGCCTTTAAGCGTGAACCAGACTATCGACCCTGGTGTTGTCTTCAGTGTTCACTTTTATATTTTCGTTTCTTCTTATTATTATTAAATTTAATTTAGGTGTAGTTTATTTACACACACTATATTTCCGATACGGAGAACTTTAAACCATAAATATAGCATATCTTAAAACTACATTTTTATCATACTTGTATACAAAACCAAAAATCGAGAATTATAAGCAGTCAATTGCTGAGACTCCCGGACGTGTGGACGAAAGTGACCACCTTTGAAACTATGTCAGGATAACATCAATCAGAGAAGAGATAAAGTCTTTACGTGTATTAAATCTCTCTGATTTATCTATCTCTCTGACTCTCAGTCTCTCTCTCTCGCTCTCTCTCTCTCTCTCTCTCTCGCTCGCTTTATTGTGCGCATCCACTACCGAGAATCAATACCGTACCGTTACGACATGACACAAGCGTCATACCCACTGAAACAACGGCTATCAGCGACGGAGATGTAACAAAGCAGACTCGATATAGCGCCAGCTCTTCACAAATTCCGTCGTGCGACTCATCCGAGTCGACTTATAGGAACGGACTGAGCTCCCATGAGTCACGTCTTCTATCCTCATGCCGCTCCATCCGGAGATTTAGATGCCGGTTCAAGCAGTGATATATATACGGAAAAAACAAACAAAAATCCTTATATACAATTATGCTGTTTTAATGTTAATATGTCAACGTCGGACGTTTCGGTCTAATAAACTATAATTTATAAATATGTCCCAAAGTAATATGTCCAGTGATCTCTGCACTTTTATTCTTGTTGATTCGATGAATTAATTATGATTATTTAAATTTAATTTATATATATATATATATATATATATATATATATATATATATAAATATATATATATAGATATATATATATATAGATATATATTACGATGAATCATTCATAACTGTATAAATTTGTAGAGTTAATGATATAAAATGGCGAAATGAATTATGAATTATGACTATTTAACGCCCTTAATTTTTATATATATATATATATATATATATATATATAGTTAGTTTATTCAAATTGAGGTAATCCGTATGGGTAGACCTGAGGAGGATGATATCCAGAGAGCTCAATGTAAGATTCAGAGCATATATGTTTGAATAAAAGACAGACCACGTTAAGATTCCATGTAATAAGCTATTTCACCATAACCCTTTAACAGGGTTCTGGATCATCGACTTTACTTCCAAAAGCTGAAATGAAGAATGAAATGAAGAATGAAAAGACAATTCACAGGTTTTTTACGGAACTCATCAAGTATACGCAAAGGGTTTAATAAAGTTGAAGTGAGGAAGTGAGGGGGAGAGGATGTGAGTGTGTCATATGTATCATTTTAGTTTTCTATTTTAACCTCAGTGTGTGTCGGCTGGATGTTGCTCTAATCTAACGCGTCTCGTCTCTAGATAAAGGTAGTTAGGGGTGGGCGATGATAACATTGAGGAAGACGCGTTATAACAGCCCCAATAAATTATCCGACAGGGTTTCATTCAAATTCCTAGACGCTGTCAGTTCGCGTTACTTTAACGTGCATATTTGGGAGGTTATGGTTTGATAAGTATCTAAATTTTAAAAACAATCTACGAAGAGATTAATTTGAAATTCGGTGGACCAAGGGTATTTCCTATGAGGCAGTCGATTGGAAAGATCTATAGGTAGAACATTGAAAGAGTGAAATCCAATAAAGCTTATAGCTTGTTAGGTTGACATTTATTCGTTAATTTTTTTTGTTCATTAAGTGAACCTGTGATTGTTTTTGATTTTTGTTCATTAAGTAAACTCGTGGTTGTTTTAGGCCCTTCTTTTATATTTTCTTATCTACATATGTCTCAACCCCTATTTGTAACCACAACCCATATCGTCTTATATGTCTATGAGTTCCTATATACACCTACACATTTCCCATGAAACGATATATGTATATTTCCATCTACACACATATACCCCTGCAGAAAGAACGCACATCCATGTCTCCATACTTGTCTCCATGTATACTTATACTTACATATACATATATATCCACACACAAGGACATCTGCATACCCATAACGCGAACTGACAGCGTCTAGGAATTTGAATGAAACCTGTCGGATAATTTATTGGGGCTGTTATAACTCGTCTTCCTCAATGTAGCCGTTATCGCCCACCCTTAACCACCTTTATCTAGAGACGAGACGCGTTAGATTAGATGCAACATCCAGCCGACACACACTGAGGTTAAAAATAGAAAACTAAAATGATACATATGACACACTCATCCTCTCCCCACCTCACTCCTCACTTCGTTAACTTTCGTATACTTGATGAGTTCCGTAAAAAAAACCTGTGAATTGTCTTTTCATTCTTCATTTCATTCTTCATTTCAGCTTTTGGAAGTAAAGTCTGATGATCCAGAACCCTGTTAAAAGGGGTATGGTGAAATAGCTTATTACATGGAATCTTAACTGGTCTGTCTTTTTATTCAATATATATATATATATATATATATATATATATATATATATATATATATATATATATATATATATATAGCGTCGATGAATCCTTCATACAAAAGTAAATTTGCGGTAGAGTTAATGATATAAAATGGCGAAATGAATTATGAATTTATATATATAAATATATATGTGTGTATGTAGGTGTCATTGTTCGCGTGTGTATTTATTATCGAGTGTCAGTGCGTGTATGAGAGAAATAAATTACGATTATTAGACAGATAGATTAGAATTACTTAAAATAATGCATTTTAATAGGCGTATAGATTTACATAGGCTGGTCGATAAATCGAAAGTATGATTGAATAGGTATATACATGTATCAGATCGAACATAAAAAAGGAAACAGAAAAATATCAGTAAGACCCGTATTCAAGAAATCTGGATGTATTCATGTAAAATTAATCGATTATGTATAATCAATTTATAACACAGGCTTGTATCATTTAAGGCTATATCCATTTTAGGCTTTCTATTGTATCAGACTGTTTTGGGAATATCCTTGTACTCCAAGACGATCGAAACACAATAGCCGACATCTATATCTGATAGATTATTTGAAACATACAGTGACGTAAAAATAACCTTGCTGCTTCTGATACTCTCATCGGATATATTCCCTTTTTAGGCCTTATTTGATCAATGCTCCATTCGGCGTAAATCTTTCTAAAATTATACTGAATAATTAACACTAAGCAGCTATTTTTTCTATTTCATTCAACATTCTGTCTAAATTAATCGGCATCTGGAGAGTATGAAACAGTAACATTCATTATCTGGCGTTCGTGTCAGTGAAGAAAATCTTTTGTACGATTAATGTGTAAAAAAACATAATGAAAGATTACTACAATATGAACTGTTTCCTTATAAGGAAAAATTCAGCATTCATTGCCTGAACAGCTAGTCCGTCTGCCGATTGAAACTTATAAAATCTTTCTATTGAAACAATTTTTCAAGAACAAATGGTTTCTCAAGTCTATTTACTGTTATTTTTCTTTCTAGTATTGATTGAGTTTCCTTGCTAACCTTTTAAATATCATGGTAAATCAAAATCAATATTATATTATTTCCTTTCCTCAAGTTACATGTGCTAAGTATTTTGGTTGTTGTTGTTGTCGAAAGCCCCGGGGTAATATGGTTTCCCTTCTTTGGTACAGCCGTTGGTTTTTGATTCTGTAGCGCAGACCCAGAACAATCGAAGAAATGTGGTCCTCACTAAGATCTACAATCTTTATTTGCCCGGAGACCCTGTTTTAACCATTGCGCTGAGAAAGCAGTTGTAAATTAGGGCATGTTGATTTCTCACTTCTTTGAGAAAATTATGATTACACACGGTGTGTCTGATTCTGGTTGATGTGATATTGACACCAAGAATTAGATTCCTAGCTTTTACCAATTTTTGGACATTTAGTTTTAAAACGAAATCCTCTAAATGTATAGAAATGCCTAATTTCTGTTTTCAAAATTTTACAATTTCATAAATAAATCCATATAAAATTGATATCTTCTGCATTATATACATTGGACGAAAAATATATTAAAACTAAAATTTTAATTATGAAGAAAATATGCACTTTTTTTACAGTATTCGAACAGTCAAAACTGTGTAAAGGATTGTAAAAGAATGCAAAAAAGATTTGTTAGATCATTTATTAGATCATAATTAATAAAAATAAAAATCAGATAAAATTGTATATAACACTATAATACTGCTTGGCCTGCATGGGACAAAATGTTTTACATTTGCAGTATTTATTGAAAATGACACTAAAATTATTGCACTGTATAACATATTACATGATAATGTAGCTAAATTCTTAAGGATAATTTCCCTTTGAAGTAAATGAAGGCCTTATTTGATGACACAATAATTTCGTAATAATGTGCTTGTGCCATGCATCTTGTCCATATAAAATTACTAAAGCTTCAGTAAATTTTATAACATTGTATACAACTGGTGCCATGACATCAGATTAATAGAAAGTAAAACTAGTGTGACATCAACTATTAAATAGAAAGTTAAAACTTAGTTGTTTTCTGATTTGATTTCCATTGTCTAATACCTTGAAGATAACCTTTTCCAATAATTTTATACTAAATCTTGTGCTATACAAGACCCGAGAGACACTGGATGTAGATGTGGATGTAGTCATATTATTACAGATAAAAGAACTGTATGATAGGAATGTAGGAAAAGATTGGTAGAAAGTGAAGATTAGGTAAATAGGTAGGTCAGTAAACTTCACTTGATGAAGTTAAGTTTCCAGGAACTACCAAACTATCAATTCTTGGAGAAAATATCTGCGTGTGAAGTATTACCGATTCGGCACCGCGGAGGTAGTATGGCGTGTCTTCGTTGTAAAAGTCGGAAATCGTGGAGTTAAAGAATGAAGCTCATGTAAACATTTGCTATGAAAATAGCTGCAGAATAACGATATTTTGTCTCTCGGAAAAAGGTTGCAGAATAAAGATTTATTCCATTAAAAAGTTTCAGAATAAAGAAGAATAAAGAGAATTATAGAACAGAGAATTATTCCCTTAAAAAGGCTTTTGAACTGTATCTAGGCTGAAAAATGAATATTGAACAACTACGGCCCATATATGGACGTGAAATTCTATTGTTCATCTAAGCACACTCTTGTATATATAAAGGATATTAGAATGATTTAGATATATTAGGGAGCGATCAGTCGATCATTCGCCACCATCTTTGACTTTGTACTCATTTAGTATGATTTATGACATTTTGTATAGCAGACATTTTTCCTAAATATAATCTCGCAATTTTGTGACACTATTTAGCGGTTGCGTGAAAATTAAAAGCGAGAAATAATTAAGGCGAGAAGAAGCTATCACGAAAGACATACTGAGCGATGTTATTTTTTTAACAAAGAAAAGTGGTAAAGATTTTATTTTCATTTGCGAAGAAAAAGTTTGTTTTTTTTTTCTCGCAGAAGATAGGAAATTCGTAAGATCTCGGATCTGTCGGAATTAATTTATGCTATAACGCGGCGAATAAAAGATAACAATTTGCCCATGGCAATAATGAAAATTTCAAATTGGTCAAGTGGCCTACAAAACAGAATGCTGGAAGATAACCGCGACCACCCCCAAAGAAAAAGGAAGGGAAAAGAGAAGGGAAAAGAATAAACCATTAACTATCTTTCGGAGATGTCATTTGGTTTTGGGAAAAGACACCTGTTTTATGTTCAGACCTTGGCATAATAAAAGTTTGTCACCGGGACAGATTGTTGACGATAGGAGTACGAAGGCTTTGAGGTTACAAAGAGATTCACCTGACCATTCTGATGATAATCATTTGACGAAAATCTCGTTGATAAATTCCAGATGACATTCGGTTAAAATAGAGATTAAGGACCACACTACGAGTCGTAGGGACCCAGTCGAGGAAAAGAAAGAAAAGAAAAAGGAAGATATTTTCTTTTCCTTTGAGTGATAATTGTGGACTGGGGCCAGACTATCCACACCCACGCTGCTGAGCGTTCATTGGCTGAATGGTGGTGTGAGCAATGGGCGAAGGTGGACATATGAGAAGGAGGGGAGCCCTGTTGACGCCTCTGAGGAGATTGGTGTGAGATACCAATATGAGAAAGAAGGGAAACCTGTTGACGCCCTCTGAGGGGATTCGTGTGAGATACCAATATGAGAAAGGAAGAATTTGGGAGGACGATTCCCTTAAGAACCCCTCTAAAGAAGAAAGTAATGGACTTCAAAAGATGGAAAGTGATAAATTTCCTGTCCGAAAACAAAGAAAATCCGTATTGTGGATTTAGAATTATCGAGGAACCCAAACCACGACAGGCCCACACCCGGTTTTGGTCGGCGTTCATATATACAGTGTTGGAGAGTTCCGCAGAGTTCCGAGGAGACGCAGACGCAGACAGAGTTAAGCTGTGAGCACTGAGACCAGCCTCGCAGGAAGCTGACTGAAGATCCACGCATCTCGACTTCGACTTCTAACCAAAAACAATTTATTTTTGAAGAACGACTTAGACTCACACCACCAAAGCAAGTTTTACGAATATCACCTGAAGATACCAAAAACCAGTTTCTTGAAAAACAATTTAAGATATTAAGACTCGCCTAACAAACGCAAAGTGTCACGTATCCATATTAGCGGATTGGGAGAAAGACGCAGTCCTGTATTCAGCAACCAGATATAAAAATATTTGTTATTCTTTTTTTTAACACCTTTGAACTTTTCGAGTTGTTACATTATTTTCTTTTACATATACTTGTGCGGTGTCACCTTTGCTCGAGTTCGGCTTGCATTGTGGCCCGTCGACTGATTGATTTCTTCTACGTAAGATCAAATGACAACGTGGGTAGGTTAGACTAGAAATCAGAACAGTTACTTCGATAACCAGACGTTGGAGGCGAGCTGGGAACGACAAAGCTGATACCGAATCTAACCAGATTCCCATCCAAATCAGCCAAGGGTTAGAACGTCATATTTGGCGCCGCGACCAATACCAAGTCACATTGGTCGTCACAGGATAGCACGGGGGCAGAGAGGCCGGGTGACGTCACATAGTCATCTACATACAAGCCTGTGTCGATGCATCACAACTCAGCAATGTAGCTGTACATCAGATTGCTTCAAGTCGATCGAAGATCGAATCACGACCGATTTGTCATTAGTCGGAAATCTTATCCCAAAGCTATCGGCGCAGGGCAGAGAGAAAGGAAAATTCTAACGTATTGTATACGGATGTAAACAAACGCCAGTAGCCACGCTGCTCAATTCATTCTTCCGTCTTATTAAAGTATTTTTCTCACGTGTATAATAATATCTGTAGTGGACCTTGGATAGTGAATAATATCAAGATATTTTCACTGTTTTTCCAGGCGTACTTTATTTCCAAGCAAGTTAATTACTTGATGTTATAAAACGACTTTGGCAAAAAAAAGATTCATTTGAAGGAGTACGTCTGTTCATATAATGTACTTCAAAGCTATTTAAATTTGAAAATTTTCATTTTCTTTTGTTGTTTTGCCCTTTTTTTAGTGTGGATCTCCATATTCGCTAAAACCACGTTGCTCTTGTCAAAATAGTAGTTAATAAATTTTGAATGGAAAAACAGTTTTTAACGGTGAGTGTTGTTAATGTCTATTCCAATGACAAAATTCTTTAAATTGTTTCCATCCACCATAAGGAATTTCACCATAATTTAAAAGATACCTGCATGAGGTACAGAATTGTTTTCAAGCGAAAAATTCTTCAGTTGATTTCGATGAAAATAGTTGTCGTCTTCCAAATATTCAATGTTCCATCTACCATCACAATTTCCTCGTAACGCTTTCTCTATTGAATGGTATTTGATTTAAGAATTAGAATTCTTTTGACGGCTTTGCTGTAATCACTGTTGTGTGTTCCTGAGTTCAAATAATATACAAAAACCTCCGAATCCGTTATGAATGAAATGATCCTTGTTTCTATAAATTTCTGCCGTATTAGTTCTTATTTTTACTACAAGCTTTCGTCTGTTCCTACAGACATCTTCAGGTATAGAATAGATGTTGTTCTTGTTTTTTTCTCTTAGTAATAAGAGGACAACGAAAATATATGTATTGTTGTATCCGAGGTTTTGTATATTATTTCAATTGTTTGCGACGATGGATTTCTCGCCAATTAAATCATTAACCTTTGCATTTGTTTTTGTGTGAATAATTCATGAATATATATATATATATATATATATATATATATATATATATATATATATATCATAAATTTCTGCTGAGTACAGAATTTTATTATAGTATGCTTAAAAAGAAAAGGGAAAATAAAACAAATACAGCCGACCGGTCTCGCCTTCAGTTAACAGAGCTGGATCAATGGATTAATATTGCAATGAAAATAAAACTTAAAAACTATATGTAATATTAAGGCGGAATACAACTTAACTTGAAATTACGTTAATTTCTAACAGGCACCCCCCATTGTTTACAGATGGAGAGGGCTCTATGGACCGATCGTAAATTGTTTCCAACATCTTTATCCGCAATATAGAGCGAGTACAATTCAAGATGTTAGTGAGTTTTCGACCTGCCCAGGGTCTAATCACCATGGTTCTTCAGACAACTTTGAATCCACTGCACCTCCTCAGGTTGACTCCTCATGGTTCCAAATTTCGTGCCGGAGTGAATTGGGTTGGATTTATATCACCAACCCCGCGTTTCCCAAAACTCAAATCAAACAACGCCATGCGCGAAATTAACATATAAATGTCCGGTCTGTCTACCCATTGTGTTTAGATATATATATACGGGATATATATATATATATATATATATATATATATATATATATATATGTAAAAAAAAAAAAAACTCAGAGACAAAAATTTACTGATTTAATTGATAGTTTAATTATATCTAAATCCGTTACATATAAAAAATTGTTCTAATTCCCGACCTTTTCTGTGGACTATTCTTCTTCTTCTTCTTATTACAATTAAATTATTTCTGAATTGCCTACTTAGAATTGTTTACTGTCGGATTTGTGGTTTGGTTCGACACAGAGACCTAATTTCTAGAAATCATTTCAGTTGATTCTTTTTCGACTTGAGTTGATTTTTCTTCTTCGTCGAAAGGCTGGAAGTTCTCTTGTCTTCGACTTGGGCTGGAAGGATCTCTTGCCAGAAAACCAGCCGCAACTCTCTGTCGTCATAGCCCTCTCGAATAAACCAGACGCCGTCCGGGGCTGAACACTGCCGAACAGTCAGCCCACAATCTTGCTGCCTGTCAAAACCTGTCATTCTTCTTCTTGTCTGACTAGAAATTCTTCGGCCTGTCAGGCCTGGGACAGCTCTTCTTCTTATCTTCGACTTGGAGACGACGAAACTGCGGAACACTATCTTATTCTTCTTCGATTTGGGCTGGAAGGATTTCTTGTCTGATTCTATAGACTGCAAAGGGGGTTGAATCGGGCCTGATCCCTGCCCGCAAATAGCTGCTCTCAAACTCTAACTGATTTCTGTCGACTGGAATCCTGCTTTAAATTGACGCCGCAACAAACCGCTTGCATACGGATCTGTCGGAGTTCAGGAGATTTCTCGAAAATAGAAAAGTCGCATTAAGAATGTCTTCTCATTATCGCTATTTTTTCACCCTATAAAACCTCACAGTGCACTGATTCATGGGGAGGTGCACCATCTCTCTTAATATAAGTATGTCAGGTGACCGTTTTTCGACCAATGGTTCCTGATCGGGCAGATCTTTCTCTTATTTTCTGCAGATGACGTATTATTTCCATTATTTACATTATTTGGAGCATTGTCCTCCTCCTTTGTTGGGCGGGGGTTACATCGTTCTTGTTTTAAAAAAACAAAATCCAATTTTGCCTTTTTCATGGGGTTGAAAAATGACAATCTTGGCTTTCTCTCACCTGGGCTCTGTCAAACAGACCGTTCTAATTAGATGTGACTTGGGAAGAATATTGGCGCTATCAGTGAACTGAGACAATCGTCCCCTTCACCTCCGCCTTTGTCAGACCCGACAGTCAGAAAATCTTAATTATCAACATTGAAAATGAACCTTTATTATCGTAGGTTGCTAATTCTTAATAGGTCAGGATGATAATAAAGTTCCAATATGAACCCTCAACTAAAAAAGACACTTTTCTCCGATAACAAAAAAATTTCGTTTCTATTGTTCTAAAAAAATTTCCTTTTACTCCAAATTTATAATGAGTCTTTCTACGCAAAATAGGTCAGATGTTTTGACCGATATCTGGTTTGGATCAAAGGCCCGTTTTGATATCATGACAGACCCTTTCTTTCTTCATATTATTTCTAATACCTATTCTTCCAATTGTCTTTCAAAAAATTCATGAGATACGCAGGCCAAGATATCTTTCACTCGTGTTTTTGTTACTGAACTTTTTGTATTTCTCTCTCTTTTGCTTTTTCTCTTTTCAGTTCTTCTTGAAGAAGGATCGTCTACAAAGTACAATCTTAGTGAATTATTTTCAACTCAATTATTTTCCGTTTTAAAAAAATCAACAACCGAGTAAGAAAAAATTAAATCATATTTCTATGAATATTTCTAATAATGCAAGGTTATCATTAGTGAGTTTTTCAAAATGCAAATTGTAATCACCATTGGGGACTCTTCAGACACTTTTAAATCCACTGCACTGTCCTCAGATTGACGGAAAAACACTCATGAGTTTCCAAATTTCTGGAGGATGAATTGGGCTATTAAACTGAGTATTCAGTCGGTGGAAAATAACACCAAAAATCAAATCAAACAACGCGCATGAACGAAATTATGTTATAAATGTCCTGCAATGAATCATTGCACTATATATATATATATATATATATATATGAGAGAGACAAGACTGAGAGAGAGAATTTAATTAGATTTAATTGATAGTTTAATTAGATCTAAATATTGTATATTATATAAATATAATACACTTGCTTTTCTGTGTACACATTCTTCTTCTTCTTCTTCTTCTTATTATTATTATTATTATTATTTACTTTGATTTCTGTTGCATACACATTACTTTTCTAACCAGAGACCGAAGGTTAGAAATGGTTTCATGGTGTTTTCCACTGATGATTTTTGTAGAGAAAATACTAATATCGTATATATTTTACCTTGATAAAGCTCTATACCAGAAAACCTAAGCAGATCTATTTTCATAGCCCTGCCGAATAAACCAGACGCAAACAAATGTGAACACCACCGAACAGTCAGCCTAATGAGCCACATAACAAAACCCGTCATCCAAATTCTGATGACTAGAGTTCACATTTTATATTTCTTTCAGGCCATGAATTACAAGGGACCAAGAACGAGTCTATCAGAGTTCGTCAGAGACGACGAAACAAGGAACACTATACTTATGCAATACAATTATAGAAGGACGTGTACCTGCATTTTATAGACTGCGCAAAGTTGTTCGATAAAGTACACCACAAATAGCTGCTCAGCAAACTTGACAAATCCAGGAAAGACATTAGAATAATAAATAAATCTATACTCGCAGCAAACCGCTTGCATACGGATAAAAATGAGTTCAGGAGATATACAAAAATAGAAAGGGGCGTAAGAGAAGAATGTGTCTGATCACCGAATTTTTTTTTTTTATCTCCGATGAAGTTTCTAGCGTTCATAGAGGCGGTCACAATCTTAACAATATAAGATACGCAGATGAGACAATTTACTGATAGTAGACACGGTTTCAGGGAAACTTTCAATGGTCCTACAGATCCATTTTTTTATTTTCTGAGATGAGGTATTACCACTGGTATTATTCTTGTTTTTACATTTTTTGGACTATTGTCCTCATCTTTGTTGCCATATTTGTCAAAACGTTTCGGCTGTTGTTACGCTCCGGCCTTCTTCATGGGGTTGGAGGTTTTTGAACCATGGTTTTCGATCAATAATGACTGTATTAGTTCAATTTGCTGTGTTTGATGGATGTATAAGTTATAGAATGTTGATCTCCTTCTAATTTTGTAAAAATCTCCTGATGTTCATACCAGTGTTTGCTTAGAAATAATTATTAATATGGGAATTATTAATTATTAGTGCCAGAAAATCAACATAACAACGTTGCCATGAACTCTGGAAAAGGTATGTAATCTTAACAGCAAAATGGGTAAATTAGCACTGGACAAAATGATGCTAAAACATTGATGGCAACTGGTTTACCGCAGAAGAAAATGGTAACATACTGCGGGACAAATCTGCCTCGACAGTCATGTATCGAAAGATACATTATCGCCTAAGCGTGTATCACGCATGGCACAGAACCAACTGACTATTATTAGAGTGAATTATTCGATGATAATCATTAAATTCTCGCCTACTTCCGTTTATTCTAAATAATACTGGATTCCAAAAGACTTTATCTGTCTGCGTTATCAGATCAGCAATTAATGAATCCTCGCATATCATTTATTTTTAACAAAGAATTTTTAGAAATTTGGCAAATTAGAAAAATCACGATGGATTTAAGATTTAATTCCAAATGTCGATTGTCATTAAATTCTGGACATATAATAGCTATTAAATCTCGGAAATAAATGAAGTTTGTTCATTATATTGTAAAGATATAATGATAATTTAAACTCCATTCTTCAGAGACCATCCTTTGAATTTGTTGAAGCAATTGCTTTTCATGACACCGCAAATGATGAATGAATTATCTTTTCTCGAAATTACACGTCGTTCAGTTTAAAATTATACAAGATAAAATTAATTAAATTACAATTATCATGGCCATTTTCCAACTTCCATCAACGATTGCCTTAATCTCTGGCCACTGATAATCAGTTTTAAATTACAGTGTATAGACAGAATGCCTAAAATTGCTTTGAGAGAGTTTAACTCAAAAGTTATTAAATTTGGTACTAAATCTTCATGTTTAATACTATTAGGAATATCCAGATTGTTGTTCATGCAGCCCATAACCAACAGTAGGAATTTGATTGGATTAGTAACAGTAAAAAATAAATTAAGTAGATTTTTTTTTAATTCAGAATATAACAAACCAAGTATTGGAATATTGCTGTAATATATGGCCTGGTGCCCTCGCTTGTAGGTTTCGAAGTCCTCAACAAAATCCGGAGACGAATATGCAATGTGATAGACCCTGATCTGGCATCTTGTCGCTTTCTCACAGACGGACCGTGGCTTCCCTCTGTCTCTTCTACAAATATTTTCACGGCAACTGTTCCGACGAGCTAATTCGCTAGTTCCTAGACTGCATGGATTTAAGCGAGCTACTAAACTGGCATCTCGTTCCCACCCTTTCATTGTCGAAACAGTTAAATGTAACCGTCTCTTCTACTCAAATAGCTTCTTCTCTCGCAATTCCCGTCTGTGAAACTCCTTTCCTCTTGCTTGCTTCTCTGAAAACTATAATCTTCTAATATTCAAGTGTAATGTCAATCGACATCTTCTGATACCTTGATCTTGTTCCCCGTCCCTCTCTGTATCGTCTTCTCAAACAAGCCTCTTTACTCTTTTTCTCAATCCTCTTCACCTCCTTGTGTGCTAGTGGCGCGCATGCCTTGCTTGTGGTGAACTGCTTAAAAAAGAAACTTGATTGGACGTGTCTGCCTTTGTTAATGCTGATACTTTGATTCTTGACCTCGTCAACTCTAATTCTGCTGCTGTTGCTGCTGGCGTTTTGATTTGAATCTTAATTCTCCGGCATCGTTTCTCTTCATTTTTTTATGATGCTACTCCTACTGATGAGACCTCCTACGGCTCATAAAATCTGCAGTTGAAAACGATTAATCTTTACTGCGTTCTCATGATGTTCTCTGCACACAGACTTTAGTTTAATGAAATAATCTGACCAATTATCGCTTCATCTTCAGGATTGTAGGATTCGTGATTCTCGAAACAAATCACGTGATGCGCAACTACTACTCGCTTTCATATACATTAGTTTGCTTTATAAAAAAACAATCGTGGACCGATGACATCCGCAGTAGTAGTCCTCGGAGTGTCGTGACTCAAATATCAATGATTCGTTTTCTAAAACTTCGAAGGGTGCATAGTTCATACGATACGCAGGATTGTGATTTTCTCAACCTTTCAGGTGAGTTCTAGAATTCCTTCCCTTGGAAATCTCGAAATTGTCACCGTAATTTCTTACTTACGATATCGATTTTCTCCCTCAACGAACCAACATATATTTCTGAATTAAACAAGAATGACTTGACAGTTACATATCTAAAATTCTCAACAAACGGTACTGAAAATGACAAGCAGAGTTTGCGTATACTATATCCATTTCGAAGTTAATAGAGGTTACCTGGGAAAGACAATAATGGGCCGACGTTAAATCGCCCAGCCCACACTCGTCCCAGATCAAAATTATTTTGGCCTAGACTGGTCGTGGATAAATAAGAATGTCTCACTAAATTGCTTTGATTTGTTATGCGAAATATTTCAGGGCAAAGTGTAGCGATATACGATGTTTCTCACTAAAGGAAATAGGAGCGCTGAGTTCGTTCAGTGAGAATCATCGTGTATCACTAAAATGCCCTGAAAATATTTTCTTTTTCGCAGTAAAGATTAGTCGTTTTAAACTGCAAATTTTACTCATTAAAACATTATTTTAAACAATTATTCCTCTTTGAATTTATATATCAATATTTAGTTGCCATAAAGGTGTGTTTTTTTTTATATGTAAACAAAGTTAAATGGGTTCGTTACTAGTGCAAGTGTGTGCTATCCACTTAGGAACGATCTTTCTACAAGACGTGCAATTCTAACTTGCAAGTAACTACCCTAGTCTGTTCTTCTAAAAAAAAGTTATATAATATTTACCATAAAAGAGAAAATCTTTACTACACTGTACGACTGTGACAATAGTTATTGCAATTACATGCAGTCTTACTGAACAAGATTTGAATGAATCTACTTAAATTTCAGTGTGAAATTATCTGATCGTGTGAATCCTGACTAATGGTGAATTTGTGAAGAGTCATTTCTGTCAATAACGTCACTGCCTTTTGAAATAATGAGATGAGTTTAACTGCTGCGTTGTGGCAAAGTATTTCTTCTTGAGACTAGAGAAAGATATTTATTCTTGGGTTTCTATAAGGTAGTAGAACCAAGGAATCTTTGGTGCTGAGGAACATTATTAGTGTTGACAAAGTGCAAAGCTCTAACATAATGACATGGGAATAGAATTGCAAACGTTTTCAATGGGAAAAAAAATTCTACTTTCGTTCAAATTGTCTTAATTAGTTTTAGAATACGCTAGTTCCAGATGTATGCAGTGGTTCCTGGTTTCGTTTGTTTTCTGAAAGGTCTCTCTTGATTATATAGAAATCGTTTTCCTAAACAACAGAATAATACTCTTTTGTCTTTTGTCATATCTTGACTTGTTAATAGCATGCTGTGTCCTCTTTCTTTCGAACGTAAACACAACTGTCTATGTGGGAAATTGAACTCAGTTTGAGAATTAAATATTAGTGCTGGTAACCGTTTTGCTACCTGTATATCCACATATTTTGAATACGATTAAATTAATATGTAAGTTTAAATACTTTATACTTATTTTTATGATTAATTTTCGTTTTGTGATAGGTTGTAAGGAAATTCAAATTTGCATTGACGGTTCCCATCCTATGTAAAATGGGAAATATATAATGAAAAACGGATGAGGCTTCCTTCTTCCATATTACAAGCATTCCATGCCATATATCATTTTATTAGGAATCGGGACATGATCATAAAACTTCTCTTTGAATGATTCTTTATTGCTTTATGTGAATCCCTGACGTGTACTGAAGTCACGCAACTAAGTATTTACATTCAGTCAGATTATAATTATGAATAATACAGATATGTCCCTGGAACTTTTCAACGTAAATGACTAATAAATTGTGGTCAATGCATTTATCTGAATTTATTTCGCCATTTTAATGTGTAAATATACCTTTTGATATATAATGTACTAACGCCAAAAAAGTCGAAAAAAGTGTAGAGCAAGTGACTGCCTGTCTGCTTATAAATCACTAGCAGTAGAGCCCGGCGTTGCCCGGGGATGTAACAGTAAGAGATAGATCAAGTATCGAGCATCATAAAGACTGAAAAATAAAATTGACAAAGATTATTGTTTAAGGTTGACGGACACGCATGTCATAATTAGTTTTTTTTGTTATGCTTTTTCTTTTTCTTTTTTTACGAATTGGTCAGACTCAAACAAAAACATTGTTTTCAATCATTATGAGTCTACTGATTGAATAGAATTTTATTATAAACAATTGTCTTGTAAATGGAATTTTTAAAGCATTCTGAATGTAAAAATAAAGAAAAAAGTGTGCAAGACAATAACACTACCTGCCAAAAAAGTGAAGCTTTGTTGAAATCGGTTGAAAAATGTAGGAAATGCGATCCCATATATAAAAACACACACACACACACACACACACACACACACACACACACACACACACACACACACACACACAACCTGGGTTTTATATAACTCGATATGAGTTGTCCCCCCTTCATTCTCGTGATGCCTCTTAATCGTGTTTTCAAATTAATTTCGTGCAAAAACAATTGTGTTTTTTTTTCAATTTTTGGCGTTGTCAGAACCACCACAAGGTAATTTTACGCAGTCCTGTGAAGTTTTGTTGAAATCGGTTGAAAAATGTAGGAAATCCGATCCAATATATAAACGTACAGACTCACAAACGCACACACACACAGACAAAACCTAGGTTTTATAATAAGTATGATTATCCGAAAACCTGTTTCACTTTTAAGCAGAGCCCGAACACCAACGAACTTAACTCTTTTGGGTCTGAGGCTATAGATTTTTACATAGCTCAATTCAAATTCAAACTTGTGTAGGTAAGTCAGAATGGAAAGAAATGGTCGATAATATCAACCTGGAAACATTATTCCACGGTAAGGTGTTGAAACGTTTATTAATTTTTAATTATTTATATACTTCACAATAGAAATGTGACTGTTTTCTGTATTCATTTATATACGTAATTTATCCATCTACTATTTCTGTAGCTACCTGTCTATATTTCTGAGATGAGGTAGTATGTACCCTATTTACATTGCTCGGACTATCAACCTTATCTTTGCTGCCATGCCTTATACATCACAACGTTTCTGCCGTTGGACTCTCCGGCCTACTTCAGGTGGTTGAAACGTCAAACTGAAACCTTTATTTCGCTCGCTTGGTGAACTTGGAGAGGAGAATTAACAGGAGATAACTGATAACATCCAAGAGTCGTGGCACGTGGAACTAGAACAATCTACCGCAGCGAGCGAAATAAAGTGTAAAGTTCAACATTCCAACCATATGAAGAAGACCGGAGCGTACAACGGCTGAAACGTTGTGATAAATATGGCAACAAAGATGAGGATATAAATAGAGTATTTCTGTAGCTGTTCTGAACCAAGTCTGATGCAGATATGACATTCTTATTTCTCTTTGGCTTCGCTTGTTTATTACTAGAATTTCCCAAATGCTGATATTCAGGCTGGCTTTTGTAGCTTTCCGCTGTGGGTCAGCACCTGGTCAGTTTTTAGATGTCTTTTATTAGATGATTTCCGCAGCTTGATGGTGGAAAGTGGCGTGATCTCAAAGTGACCACGTTGTCGAAAAATCACGAACGGCAAAAATCAGTCGAATTATTTTGGTTTGCTCATGTAGTTCAATAGCGTGAAAGAACGGCTACCGCTAGATTTTCGATATGGAGAAAGTGAAGAGTATCATATAGGATTCCTCCTTGCATCGTCCGCAAGAATAAGCTTGATAGCAGGCAAACGCTTCCTATTTTATGGAACTCGAACACCTCCCTCCTGAACGCTTGATTAGCCATTTGACAAATCAAAGCTCCCAACGCAAACTCTTTGTTCAGATTGATCAGAAATGGATAAGAATGTTGGTACCAAATGATTTAAGCTGTTATGTTCGCCTCCAAGTACGTTTGATGAGCATCATCGTATATCGTTACTTTTATGAAAGCATTGCTTTTCTCCCACTAAAACTTAATTATATTAAACAGCATATATTATTATATAGCATTCACTTATATTAAAACACGCTTTTTAACAATTCTTTCTCTTTAAATAATATATGCCAAATTTAACTTTCATAAATATTTACAAAGTTAGATTTGCCTGATTCGAAACTAGTGCGTTGTCCGGGGCTATCGATCTCTTTCCATTAGAGTCTTAATACTAGTCTGCAGCTAATTACTCAACTTAAATTTTATAGATACTTCCCTTTCAAGCAAAATTATCACGTGTGACTTCAAGACCTAAGATTGGAGAGTGAATTTAAAATACTTGTTCCTATATTATTGTGTACTGAGCGCCATCTTTGTTTTTACTGTCATACAGATAAAGTTTAGTGAAAAAGTCTTTTAACATAGTCATATTTTTCCTACTTGTGTTTATTTATTAATAAGGTCGATTCACACACACAAGACCAGCAGAATACAAAGTAAGGAATTCCATTAGTAAGCAAAGAAGACAGGAAAATCTATTCATAATAAACGAAACGAGACATATTGACTCGTTTACCTTGATAAATAAATAAAAACGAACATACAGTATCCTTTGTACCATTAATCAAAATATCCCTATAAATTGAAGAAGGTATATCATTTACGTTGTTAATCCGATTAGCGTCAATTATATTGCTTTTACACCGATATTTACGGATGTCTTAATCATCAAACTGTCAAAATACTATGTTTTTAATTCAACATAACGTTTTATTTTTGTTCGTAACTTTCTTTTATTGTTTCACATTTTATGTGCTGTAATTTCCCGAGGTTTTGAGCAGCGTAATCTGAGTTTCAATGTTATAAAACCTGAAGGAGTGAAAAATACTTTGTGCGTTAGGGTTTATCTCTAAGTTCATTGCTTTTTGCCAGTGTAATTACTTGCTAGGAAGAGATAATAATATTATTATCTATTCTCGTCAAATATAAAACAATTTTCTATTACATACGCCAGGTAATTACTAAAGCTGCTCTCGTGGATATAGCACACCCAACATTGGGAATCCTAGTATGTAACCTTTTTTTTTTTAGGACGTTGCGTTTTATACCGGTTGTTGTCCCTCCTTCCTCGTGTACTGTTATGACTGCATTATAAAGAACTTAAATGGGAGAAACCGAATCACTTGATAATTTGCAATAATTAAAATGTATAGCAAATGTAATTCGAAGTAAAAATAACTTAAATAAGATGTTGACATTCGACACTACTTTAAAATAAAGGTTAGGACGGAAATCTCCATCAGTATTGGAAAGTGCTATAACAACTATGATTTCAAGCAAGAATAGGCTACTCGGACAATGAATATGTTTCTTTATAAGGAAACAGTTAATATTGCTATGTCTGCTGCTAGGGAAGATGGTTCATTGCGTTGTACTAGACATTTTTCTCAGCTGAATCTGTAATGCATTCGACTGCGAATATTGTTGCGACATCTGGTCTGGCGCTTTTGTTATGTATCTAGATATTTTTGCCAAGATCTAGAGTATTTGCAGTGTTATGGGTTCTGAACTGGCGTCTGGCTTCAGTAATTTTACCATCAGCGTAACATATCTTCCCTATACTTTTGCGATAAATATTTTCCTGAAAACTGTTCTTAAGAGCTTTCCTTTTCGTTACCTTGACTTCACGAATTTAAGCATTGAACTAGACTAACAATAATGTCTCGTCGTTTTACTGTGTGGAAATAGCTAAATGTAACCGTAAGATAGATTCTAATTGCTTCCTCTCTCAAACTTCTTCCCTGTGGAACACTCTTTCATGCTTTTGCATTCTTGTCAACTACGATCTTCAAATGTTTATTTCCAACGACAGTCGTCAGCTTCTGTTTCCGTGAATTCTATTTCTTGTTAACGTCATTTCTTCCCAGTAATGTTTTCTCAATTTCCTTCATTCTCAGTAACTTCTAACATCTTAGTGACTTTACAGCCTTCCTTGAGATGAAATTATATATATATATATATATATATATATATATATATATATATATATATATATATAGTGTGTGTGTGTGTGTGTGTATGTTGGGGGTGGTGAGTGAGTGAATGTTATCATTACCATTCATTGCCACTCCACATATTAGTTTATGAACTTCAGATCACAGAAAGCAAACACGATTAAAATTAAGTCGTCATATTATCTTGAATTTCTATCTGATATTGCTCATCATTATTTATTTTTGTCATGTATTGCTTTCCAACTTAATAAAAATTAATAATAACTTATTGCTATAACCTAGGGAAGGTTACTGAATCACACGAAGGTTGGTAATGAACGATAATACCGAGGACATGAACAACACATATAAGATCTGCCAGCGACGCGTAGAAGAAGTAGTCAACTGCTAGAAATGTATCAAGTGAATTCCACAATGGATCTCCAACTGCAGGATAACTACCAACCGCCCCACGCGGTCAGATGTGGCTCAAGGCCGGATTTAATGTGGAGCATCAGAGCCTGTAGGCTCGGCCAAAATTTCCCTATAGATCACGGTTAAAACAGGGTCGGGTAGCCGTTTCCCGAGACGAGACTCTGCCCTTCGATATATCCTCGTCTGGTTATCCCCTCTGTCTGGAGGCAAAGAGTTTGACCAGCACAGCTGGAGACGAATCACCAACTGCAGAATATCAACCAACGGCTCCACGCGGTCAGATGTGGCACAAGACCGAATTTAATATGGGGTATCCGAGCCCGTAGACTCGGACAAAATTTCCCCGTAGCTGTTTCCCGAGACGATTCTCTGTCCTTCGACATAGCCTCGTCTGGGGATCCTCTCTGCCTGGAGGCGGAGAGTTTGACCAACATATGCTGGTGATGAATCTCCAATTGCAGACTAAGATACAGTATTTACTACTGTATTTATGTGAATGGGGACATACCCATTATCGTCCGTAGGTATGCTACAACGTTTATAATGCTTCAACTAATAAAAAATCAATATAACGATTTCTACTAATAAAGCTAGTTTACACAAAAGCAATGATTTCAAACATGGCGCCGGTATATTAGGGAAGATAATGAAATAATTCAAAGGGTTAGAATTTTCCATCCGTAAAACTATTTTAGTTGAACAGCTGTTTCAGAGAATTAGGCATCACGATGCAAAATGGTTTCGGGTTAAAGTCAAGCCGGGAACTTATTATTTATTTAAGATTTTTATTGATTAAAAATGATCGCAAAATGTTCGTTTGAGTTGTTGTGATGATAAAAAAAAGTTAACAAAAATGATTAACGACTGATCAGGCTTCATCAAACAAAAATTTGATGCCATATTGCTATTACTAATATTATTAGTTTATACAAAAAATATGACAGTAGCAACAAATATGAGCAATCGTAAAAAAGACAAATTCAATTTAGATAGTTAACTTCAATTTCTGCAACAGTTTTCGTTGATAACACAAAAAGCATAAAGACACAAAAGAAAAAAGACAACTGTACATTGCTTTCCATAATACTTTAAAAAGATTAATGGATTTCATACGAGGGTCATTCAAAAAACGTCTAAGTTTCACCAAGGAATTGAAGAAAACAGACTGTTTTTCATTATTTTTCTATATAGTCCCCCTTTGACATCAATGCACTTGATCCAATGTTGCTTAAGCATCTTAATCGTTTCATGGAAGAAGGTGGTGTCGTGGTCATCCGTAAACTCCTCCGCATCACATATGATCTCATAATTGTTTTCAAAATGGTGACCATGCAGGTGAGTTTAGGAAAGCGATGTTAGACGGAGCTAAGTTTGGTATGTATCGGAGAGGGGGGTAGTCGCAATTCAAAGCTTCAGTTGGCCGCTTCGGCTATTGCAACCTGAGCAGTGTGAAAGAGCGCGTTGTCTTGGGGCAAGAACACACCTGCCCTAGTCTTGCCTCTACGTTTCGACGATTTCTTACTTCAGTTGTCTTTCACATCCTAATCCTAGATTTTATTTCGCTTCCTTGTTATGCAAAAATTTCGACAGATTTTATTCAAGGAAAACAAGGATTATATTTCCTTTTATAATTTGTATTTATGAAATGTATGAACTCCTCACAGCTGAAGAGAAAACTGAAGGAAATACGATTCTATAGAAGGATCTCGAGAATATTATATACGGAGCGCGTAAGCAATGAAAGATCTTGAGGAAAATGGAATTAAAAAGCTCACTTGTATTCAAAATCAGAAAGACACATATTAAATTTATTTGATACAAAATGAGGAAGGGGACTTGGAGATTTTGACACTCACAGGGCATATTGAATTTTGGTTTGTTGGTTAGGTGGTTGGTTTTGGTTAGCGGCATAACAACCTCAATGGGTTATTTAATGACGAAATCTAAATATTTTGTGCGTAATTTTATTTTATTATCGAGCTAATAATGATAAAGTGATACAAATTTTGCTAATTAACTCATAACTGTGAAATTTTTCCCTATATTTCTGAGATGAGGTATTATGTACACTATTTACATTATTCGGACTATTGTCCTCATTTTTGTCGCCGTATTTATTACAACGTTTCGGCCGCTGTAAGCACCGGCCTTCTTCAGGTTGTTGGAATGATGAACTGAATCCTTTATCCTCGAGGACACATGGCACAGTGGATAAAGGCGTTGGTTAAATCCAGTGACAGGACCCAAAGAGTGTAAGTTCAATACCCGGTTAAGGCAGTGGAGAATTTGGAGAGGGGAATTAACAGGTGATAACTGATAATTGACATCCATTAAACATCACACATGGAAGTAGAACAGTCTACCCCAGTGAGCGAAATAAAGGGTTCAGTTCGACATTCCAAAAACCTGAAGAAGGCCGGAGTGTACCACGGCCGAAACGTTGTAAATAATATGGCTACAAAGATGAGGACAATAGTCCGAATAACGTAAAGAATTTACTGTGGAGTTTACTAACTGGGTATACTTCCATTGCCTTTTCCGTATTTGGATATGTCTGAAAGGCAGTGGAGGTTTGAAATAAGTTTACCTTCGCCCCAGGATGGAATACTTGCACAGAGAATAGGCTAAGGGAAAGCAAACGTCCAAAGATGTGTCAGAGCAATAGATGGCTCTCCACCAACACTATGCCACCTGCCATATATAAGTTGTTCTTCCAGAAATCCTAGGGAAAATATACATTTCCCAAAACACGACAATATATTTTTCTTCGACCACCTTATTTTCGTAATCAACTTTTTGCTATCCCCCAAATTAACTTCAGTTTGAAATTATAGCAATTTGTCACAGCTGAGGAGTTCCAATTAGAATCATTGGAGGTATTCGATGGAATCCCACGTTTAGCCTATAAAACAATATATAAAATTTGAGACAGACTAATGAAATCAGTGGATACAGCTCCGAGGTGACTTTATCCAAGAACATTTAGGAAAATAGGTGTTAGATTAATTATTTTTCCAGATCTAAATTTTCATAGAACTACGTATGTGTCTAATTCCAAGGGGGAAATCAGCTGGTTATTATGCAATGAAGCATCAATGAAAGCTAAATCTTTAATATTTCATTACCAAAAACCTTTACAAATCACAATTGGCAATGATTATTGATTAAATCTTTTATTATCGATTATTAAATTACCTTGATTATTTCATAGATACATTTTCGTTTCCCTGAGAATTTCCAGAGCAGATTAGTACCTCAAGATGAAACCTGGGCTCACCACTCCCTAACTCAATAAAAGATTCAAAGCAAACAGTGGGAGAACTCTGGTTTTCCACCTGCGAAGAAGTTCAAGCAGTCAGCGTCCGTTCGCAAATTTTGGAGCATTTTTTAAAATTTTCTAAATTCGATATAGTTGTTCAAAATCTTTATAAGGTTAATTCGGTTGAATATTTTTTTCTACTTAGTTTTACAATATAATGAAACAAAATTTAAGCGTCGAATAAAAATCTCATATTTGAATTTATATTGTATGAAAACATTTTCAGTTCACAGAATTTGCAAGTTTGTTCGTTTTTTTTTCTCTTTTCAGAAGAATCCCCAATGAATTTAAATAAATAAATGAATTTACATAAATGAATTATTATAAATGAATATCATAAAAAATCAGAAATTTACTCACAAACAAGGGGTTTGCTGGTATTTTATCCGTGGGGACACTCACATTAAACTAAAATACAATTGCGCTAAATTATTTTTGAAAAAGATATTTTAAACAATAAATACTCTTTTTAAATCAGAAAAGTAATTGAATTCAGATAATTAATTTAATTTCCGTAAAATTTTTAAATGCGATTATGTAAATCGTTCCAAATAATATTGATTTTCTTTATAATGTTTTCAAACTGGAGAAAATTTGCATAAATATTTCTTACTATAATATATAAATAAAGTTTGAATCCTCTTTTGGCAATGTTTACCTTTCGTTTCCGCAAAAAAACGGCGTTTCAATAAGACAGTTGACATCACTATTATTGACTCTCTGGACAGACAATAAAACAGTTATTCCCTTGACATCACTATTATGTTTTTTAATTCTAATAAAACCTAAATATCTGAAAATGAATTTATAATCTATCCTTATTCTTGACAACAGAGATATTTACGATGTAATTTATTAGATTGAATAAAAAACGTGTTTTCAAATCTATTTATCAAATGGTAAATAATAAATATTGCATTGAACCTGATTTACATATTTTGATAATTTTGTATGTTTTTAGAGCATTTTGAAAAAAAATTGTTTACCATTTTATAAACAAATATATTTCTTCCTGGGTATGATGATAAACTACATCCCGTCCTGGGTAAGACGATAAATTACGTCCAACAGCAAGGCCTCTGATCAGGAGGTTTTCAGGAGCGTGTAACCACCTTTTAATTGCTGGTATTCGCAGGTCCAGCCTGACCAGGGGTGGTAGCACCGGTTAGGGTTCCAACTATGTAAAAGTAGTTAACCCACAAACTGGTGTCAAACACTATGAAAATGTAAAAATAGGTCTAATACTGCGTAAAAATTATTATCAGCAATAAATTCTTGAAGAAAAATTATTACCAGCAATACATTTTAAAAAAAAAAACAAATATTACCAGCTATACATTTTTAAGGAAAAATATATTACCAGCAATAAAAACTGTCGGCATTAGATAACCCATTGTGATTGATATGCCGTAGAGCAAAACAAACCAAACGAAATTAAACAAATAAATTTGAAGATATATATCTCCAAATTTATTTCTTTATAAAATGATAAATAATGTATCATTACAGAAGGTAAATAATAAACATTACCTAGTACTTTGTTTATATATTTATATGATCTTGTAAATAAACATTGCTGAGGGAGTCAAAAGTGAATCCAGTAATAGCGATTACGAGAGAATTACACTTTTGATACGCTGTTTTGCTTTTGTTTTTTGATGGACGATGGTTAAATATTGCCTCTGATTTTTGATGTTCTTTTTTACATCCTTGTTGTTTAAGAAAACTGAAGTAAATTTTATATGCGATTTAAATGGATTTTATTTTTTCATTTACAAGCTTAGTAAATAAGCAATATTGGATTCTCTAGATAGAAAATAAGAATCTATTGTTTCGAAGGTACACAGAGAAAAAATATACAGAAGAATTATAACACCAGCTAAAAAGATTTGATTTACCAAAGTACCAGCCCTAAGTAAACATTACAAAGAGATATTTGTAATTTGAACAAAGAAAGGAAAGTTGCTTCACTGTGCCTGACAGTATTTTTTCTAGCCATAGTCAATGTGACACATTTATAAATCTACCCTTCCTCGGTACAACGAATTTTGCGACTATATCAGGTCTGGCTTTCTTGTTATGTATCATGAAATTCTCGTGTAAAATCCATTTATAACTGTTTTTTATATATATATATATATATATATATATATATATATATATATATAATTATTTATTTAAAAATATGATTCCAACTCGCGACATAAGAGGTCTCATGTTTCAAAACAAGAGTCGAAAACTTCAATATAATTATTTGAATTAAATTGAGTTAAAGTAAGCTCTGTTCCATCTTCAAGCGAAAATCTTTTTGGAATAACGTATTTCTGAAATTTATGTGTTTTAATAATTGAAATCAAAAATCAAAATGTCCATTGTAACAGCTAGGGCGAATTGTTTAAATTGGGTAGGCGTGTGTTGGGTGTTTATAATAAGTATCAGTATAGAGTTACTTTCATAGATGTCAAGTTAGGGAAAGGTGGGGGTGTCTAAATTTAAAACGGAAGATGTATTCACCCTAGTCTGGTATGCGTGTCTATGGAGATTTATTTATTTTTTTATTTTATTTTTTTATGATGAAAGGGATTTTGCATATATATATATATATATAAAACTGCCGTAACGTTTGTTTTTAGCTAATTATTCAGACCATGAATCTGATGATTGGGCTGTGGATTAATCAAGTTATTATATTGTATGCTTGTTTTTAGCTAATTATTCAAACCATAAATCTGATGATGACGACAAAAAACTCATGTCTATTGTTTAATAGATTATTATTGTTTAGAAGTTTAATAATGTGCAATTTCTCATGGAGGCACAAAGGGCATGGGTCATCCCAAGTTTTACATGTTCTAGCCCTGTTTATAATATTCCATTTTAATTTAGGTGTCCTATTTGTTTCCTTCAGATGCCAAAAATATTTAGATAGGGAAGTCTGATTTCTTTTATTTATATTATTGAAAGAGCACTTATGCTGCCTCCATCTATCTTTAAAATCATTCTTCGTGGACCCAATGTATATCTTATTAGTGCTAGGGCTCTCAGTGGATGATATAGTACATTGGTATACCACTGATTTAATGCAGCATTTATTTTCTAATGGGCAGTTTTCTAGGTTTCTACAATTACACATTTTTTCCCTTTTATTGTCTGGTTTAAGTCCAGGGTTTTTATTAATACTATTCAGGCATGGGGATTTGTTCAGGATCTTATTATTGTGTTTTTTTATTATACGTTCAAGATTTTCAGAGCAACTGCAATTCAGTTTTAGGGTGTTCTTACTATTGATAAACACTTCCCCACCAATAGTAAGCTTAGTAATATATCTAATAAGAACACCCTAAAAAATCAGATTTATGGTTTGAATAATTAGCTAAAAACAAGCATACAATATAATAACTTGATTAATCCACAGCCCAATCATCAGATTCATGGTCTGTATAATTAGCTAAGAACAAGCATACAATATAATAACTTTCATAATCCATAGCCCAAATAAATAGTTTAAATATCCTACAAAAAAGATAACCCTTTATGAAGTCGTCAAAAAACAAACGTTACGACAGTTTTTTTATATGCACAAATCCCTTTCATAAAAAAATAAATTAAAAAAATAAATAAATCTCCATAGACACGCATACCAGACTAGGGTGAATACATCTTCCGTTTCAAATTTAGACATCCCCACCTTTCTCTGACTTGACATCTATGAAAGTAACTCTATACTGATACTTATTATTAACACCCAACACACGCCTACCCAATTTAAACAATTCGCCCTAGCTGTTACCATGAAAATTTTGATTTTTGCTTTCAATAGTTAAAACACGTAAACTTCAGAAATACGTTATTCCCAAAAAAATTTCGCTTGAAGATGGAACAGAGCTTACTTTAACTCAATTTAATTCAAATAATTATATTGAAGTTTTCGACTCTTGTTTTGAAACATGAGACCTCTTATGTCGCGAGTTGAATCATATTTTAAATAAATAATTATATTTATGCTCTACTTTTTATCGAGCACTATTTTTTTAAAAATAATAACTAAAATACAAAGGAACTTTGGATTATTTACCTAACCAGTTCCTATTTTCTATATATTTTCACATATTATATATATATATATATATATATATATATATATATATATATATATATATATTCAATATTTTATTCATAGACAAAGCAATATACTTCAACCTCTACAAATGGAAATGTTGGAATGACACTAAATTAATAGAATGGTTTATGTACTCTTCATGCATTGATCCATTAGATATGAGTGATCCTTCATTAAAAATGGTACAATTAGACTAAAGATGTTTCATGTAAAAAACAAAATATCGCTTGGGAATAATACAAACGACTGCATGTAATGTTTAATAACAAATGAAAAATGATTAACAAAATGGATGAAAAACTAATTAAGTTTATAGAATATCTAGGTGTCGTATTAGAAAGTAAAATAATAAAACCTTAATTAGATCCGATGTGCACTATCCTCGAGCCCTCTGACCGGCGGTGCAAGCATGACTGGGGTCTCAGACAGTGCTTTGAGACCCTTGCTATCTTATGAACATTTGCCTTTTACTACCTACATTTATATACGTTACAAATAAAGCTAAGCATAACCTTTTCAATGAAGAAAGAGTTTCGCAGATTTTGATATCATTCTGGAATTTGAAGTCTTTTGTTTTCGTCTAAATCCGTAAATTTGTATTTTTTATGCTAAGACACGAACAAACTCTATATAAAATTCATTTTTTGTATCAATAACGTTGAATGTGTTAAGAGTATTCAATTTTTTGACAAGGAAAATGTTAATGCTGATGTTAAATATTGTTACAACACACATTGACGATTTACTTAGGATGGAATGATCTGTCATTACATGTCTCTACTTTGCATTTAAATACATTGCATTTAAATATATTGCATTTACATTCAATTTTTATATAATTAGGTTACAATAAAATGTGTATTTTATATGAATACTACCTTATAAAAATTGAGATGAAGTAGGGTGGAGGTCCTCGTATCATAGACTTGGTCGGTCTCATAGATTCGGGCGAGGGCTTACCATAGATTAGAGGAGCGTATTAAAGCTTCGGGATGGAGGTCACATGACTCTTACATTGACCATCATCTTTCTTCACTCAGACATAAAAGATATTGTTTTAATCATTTTTTTCTATTGTTTGATTTTTTTGGATTAGTTTTAAATAAGTTACAGTGTGTTGCACATTGTTGGCACAAAAAAGTTATTATCAATATTTGTAGCAAATGTGTAGGATGCATTTTTTATTATAAACATTTACTTGAATATTATCTCACTGCCTATATGTTAATGTCTTGTGGGAGGTCGAGGGGTGAAAATTTGATCTTGTAAAATTATTCAATTCGTTCGCATAGAAAAACTAAAGATTTCCTTTCCCCCCAGGAAATAACAGACTTTAAGTCATTTTTTAGATCAGCTGACATGAATTGGAAAGATTATATTGAATCAACTGCTAGATCTGTCGATAGAAAAGTCGCTTCCTTGTATCGTGCTAGACAACTTTTCTTGTCAGAATCTTACATATTTTATAAGTCAACAATTAGTTCTTTCATTGAACATTGCTGCCAAATCTGGTCTAATTCTCCTGTTCTATATTTACAGAGCCTTGATAAAATTCAAAGAATCTGCAATAGTATTGGTTCAGACCTGGCATCTCGGCTTCAGTTATTTCCCCACAGCCGGAATGTAGATTCCCTGTTTTTTTTTTTTTTTTTTTGTTTTTTGTTTTTTTTTTCTATAAATACTTTCATGGAATTTTTCCCATTAACTTCTCTTCTATGGAATCACGACTTTATGAATTTAAGCGCAGTAATAGGTTGGCAGCTATGTTTCATAATTTTACTGTTGGAAAGTCTACATGTAACCGTAAGTTCTATGCTAACAGTTTCTTCGATCGCACTTTTCACTTATGGAAGTCTCTTCCGGTTTCTTGCTTCCTAGTCAACTTTGATCTTCAATAATTTAAATGTAATGTCAATCGATATTTTCTGTATTATTAATTTCTGTTTTGTAATGCTTTCTCTCTCTCTCTCTCTCTCTCTATCTATCTCTCTCTCTCTCTCTCCATAATAGGATTTTAATTTTTCTCATATTTTCTAACATTCACTAAAACCTTGCGTCTTTAGACGCAAGAGGTTACTGAATGCAAGAAAATATAGATTTGTAGATTTATTTTCTTGCTTGGGGTGTTGTGATTAAAAAAAGAAGAAAAGTAAATTGTAAATCCAAATTTTCGATGTTCCATAAACTGTCGATGTGTTTAATGTTTTTTTAGTCCAATTATATCTGATGAAGACAGTTTTGTTACGGCCAAAAAACGCCAAAACAAAGAAATATTTTTTAATTACTACAACTCGGGCTGTTATATCCGATTGCTATTCAGACACGTAGACCATCACTGTGACTGACTAGTCGATATGTTGTCCTTATATTTATACCATATGCACGGATGTAATGGTAGCAGAATATTCGGCTCAAGTGAGTTACTTGAAGTAAAAAAAGATTGATTAATTAATAAATATTATCGCTTAAAAGTATGTATAGTTATTAATTTGCAGATTAATAACTTGGTAAGTGCTTTAAATGCTGTTCTATTTTGATATATGTGGAAAGTTTAATTTTTTAATCTCTTTATTTTTAATCAAGTCACCCCAAGCAAGACGATAATGCCACTAAGACGCAACGATTTACTGGGAGTAAAAGATATTGAAAACACTTTAGGAGGAATCAAAAACCATATCCTAAACAGTAATCAAGAGATAGACCTTTACTACTCTTCAAAAGATTGGAGAAGGGTGTGAACTGGATGATAGTCAAACCTATCTACTCCTAGTGTCGAGAAAAATAATTAGTAAATAAAATTTCAGGCTTACACATTCGACGTATACTTAAAGTAGACTTTAGAAGGACCCGGAAACCCAATCCTAAACTTTTTATTAAATTTTATTTTATGTTTGGATTCACTCAGTTGCGATATTTTATCTTATTTTCATTTTTAAAGAAAAGACGTTTTCATTTTGTTGAAACGGTTCAATTAACAGCACACGTTTTAATAATGTGTTGGTTAGAATTAGAATCTGTTTTAATTGCTCATATCACCAAATCTTAATTCATGCCGATTTTCCTTCATAAATGCTAGTTTCAATAGTGACGATATCTTGCACAGAACTTCAAACTACTTTACATGACATCAAAATTTTTTAACCAATGCCAGTCTTATTTTTATAAAAGAAAACAAATTCTAATTGCTAATTGCTAATGTTATCTACTTTTGAATAACTGACGAGAATCCTTTTTTTAGAGTGAATGCCAATATTAAAAAAATCTCAGCCAATTCAGTCATTTGAACAGAAATATTTTTACAACGCTTTCAAAATTCAAAGTATCTTTAAAATAAATAGAGGAAAAGAGAACGTGTAACACTTACATAATGTCTTCATTTTTCTGATTCTTTTATTTTCAACTTTATAGTGTCACTTGTTAATTATAAAATCATGCAAGCGAAAAAGTTTGAATTTTAATTCTGCTTTAAGTGTTTTAATTTGAGATCTGATTGGAATCTAATTACGGAAGAGCAAAACAGGCGATCTTTAAATCCAACACAGAAATAACATTAATAAAGCATTAATTGAAGTGAAATCCGTTTTCAAAATGGCTTCTGGCAATAAGAATATTTTCATAACTATGATCATTTATTTCGATTAAGTCTAATGGGGAAAAAAAACTTATTAGTAATCTCTATCTCTCCCTTTGTCTCTCTCTCTCTCTTTCGCTCATTTTCTTTCTTTCTTTCTCTTTATCGCTCACTTTCTTTCTTTCTCTATATCGCTAACTTTCTTTCTTTCTTTCTTTTACCTTTCTGTCTCTTTCTTTCTATCTTTCTTTCTTTCTTCCTTTCTTTCTTTCTATATATTTCTTTATATCTCTTTCTTGCTTTCCCTTCTTTCTTTCTTTCTCTTTATCGCTCACTTTCTTTCTTTCTCTCTTTCTTTCTCTTTATCGCTCACTTTCTTTCTCTATATCGCTCACTTTCTTTCTTTCTTTTACCTTTCTGTCTCTTTCTTTCTTGCTTTCTTTCTATATATTTCTTTATATCTCTTTCTTTCCCTTTTTCTTTCTTTCTTTCCTTCTTTCTTTTTTTTTCTCCCTCTCTCTCTCACTCTCTCTCTTTTTCTTCCCATATCTCTGGAGTGTGTGGGCGATCACGGTTCCCTGTGGTTCTTTCTTTGGTCGATACCTACAAAACATGTTCCTTTATTTTGCCTCTTGATGTTTCGAAAAAAAAAAGTAGGTTGCTTACTGTTTTACTATACTTCTCTTACAATCAATGTATCTTGTGAGTGTCAAATTATCCAAGCTGTTTTTTCTCATGACACTGACTCACTTCGTTGAAGCGTTGTTGACGAATGTAATAAACAGAAATGATCTACCCAACATGCTCAAATATTTCTGATTACGGATCCGAAATTCGTCAATTTGTTTCAAAACAATATTTTAATTGCAGTAGTAAAGCAGAAACAGAAAAGAATCCAGAAAAATTCCCACAGAAGCTTCATAGATTATACAATAGCGTTTGATAAAGCATATCTTTGAACTGATAGGTAAACTCATCATATAATCCAGAATTCATACCGGGAGCTAACCAACTGCATACGGATAGGAAATGAATACAGTAAATAGAAAAAAATAGCAACGGAGTGTAAGTCTATCTTCTGAATGAAATTGTTTAATCATTACAGGGAAGCGATTCTGATATAATTAAAAGTCGTATCAGGATTTATTAATGGCAGTCACAATCGTAACGGCATAATATATGTAAATGAAACAGTGTTGATTACAGAAACAAATTAAACTAGAGAAATTCCTGCACAAGGTAATGAAGGAAAGCGAGAAAAAAGGAATAAGAATCAATTGCTAGAGAACAGAAACATGGTTGTCAGAAAAAGGGGCAGGCCAACATTGGAGATATCCAAAATAAAATCTTCAACAATAGAATTAATTAGGTAGTGTTTTAACAGAGGACGGAAAGTGCGACACCGAAAGATGCAACGATGAAGTGAAAAGGAAAACAAAAAGGATATATACTTAACATCAGGAAAGGATGTTGAAATTTTTAGAGCACATAATGAGGAAAGCTGGTTTGGAAAATTTGCTACTCATAAGATTAATAGGAAGAGAGAAAAAGGAAAGCATAATCTAACTAATGTGCTTGACTGAATTAATGGCAAAACAGGGTTTAGGGGAGACATAAGAGACAAAATTTGCTTAGACCTACAAAAGACAGGAAATTGTGGAGAGCCATGATTGACAACGTTCATAGGGAACACGGTATATAGAAGAAGAACTAGAAATTTTTTTCTGCACTTTAATCAAAAGAATTCGCTAGCAATCCCTGTTATTAAGCCTACCAGGGTGAAGAGTTTACTCTCCACTTGCAAGGAAATAGCTCCCATCAGTTAATTCTTGCCGATTTTTTCGTCCTTCAATTATAGTATTCTAGCAGCATGGCCCGGCGTTGCCCGTGCTTGATTCAAAGATCGTAAGACTCATGCAGCATTCGCTATCACTTGACTTAAAATATTTGTGCCCTTCCTTGCATTTAAAGGAGTGCCCTTTGCCGTGCTGATGTTGCTACATGCCTTACTTCTTGCCTATCTCACACTGCGAATTTTTTCGAAGCTCTATACTAAACATTAAATCTGTTACGAAAAAAGAACTAAACAAAATGAACCCAAAACGATCAGCTTTAAAAAAGGACACGTAACTGGAAAAACCGAATGAAAAAAGAATGTTAACAACAAATACTTTTTCACGCCAACCCAGTTCTGCGGAATCAGAATCAACGGTGAATTTAAGCAAGCGAGTGAGCCAATTGGAATAAAGTGCCATGCAGATATAAATTTTTCATGCTTGTGACGAATGCAGCTATCGATTTTTTTTTGCATGCTAGCATGCTAGTTAACATTCGTGTCAGTCAGCTGTTGGCTCTCACGCTGGCCAATAGAATCTTCCTTCCTATTCATGGCAGCCAGCTATAGGTTCTCACTCTGGCCAGTACAAAATGGCCGCAGACTACGTGAAAACTGCCGTAGAAGCATGAAAAAATCGATATTTTCTACTGTCGATGGGAATTGCGAAATGCAAAGTCGGTCTTGGCCTTTCCGCTAACTTGGAGCATATGCATGTAAATTTTGGTGCAAATCCGTCGAAAATTGCGGCGGTGTATTCGTTACACACACACACATACACACACACATCCTGCCTTTTATAGATAGAGATGACATTCACTGCTTGAACCTCTAATTAGAAGTACTGGCGGGATAAAAGATGTATTTAAGCAACACATTTATCGATATTACTGTTTAGGACAATCAGATTATAATACGTAAGAAGCCTCGACCCAAATATTTTCCTCCTATTTGTCAACAAACTCTCATTTTCCGTTTACAAATCTCGACAGCCAATGAAATTAACTGAGTGTAATTCACAGGTTTCTCGTCTTCACGTTTTATATAAACGGGAGAGAGAAAGAAAAAGAGGGGGTGAGAGAGAGAGAGAGAGAGATTCCAAAACCTAATCAAAATATTAAGAAACTGGATAATTTCGTTTGAAACATAAAAAAGTGCTGAACTGCTATGTAATAGCAGCCCACAATTATTCTTCTGAATGGTGGGCAGATTCTTCATAACTTAAAATTAGCCTTACAGCAACAAACATGTGGAACCACAGAAACATACTTGGGCATACATTGGATGGAACATGTGTGCAACTCTGAAGTTCTAAGAAAATAGGTAAAACAGACCCTTAAAATTACAATCAGAACGAAACAGTCGTAATTTCTGGGAAAAATATTAAAGAATGCTGCCTCGAAGAATTTGATACTCACATGGCATATTGAAAAAAAGAGGGGGCAAAAGGTAAGAGTAAATAACCTAGAGAAAGAGTTTGTATAAATGGATAGCAAAACAGGGATTGGTAAGAAAAATAAGAAGACTTGGTGCTACGAAGAATCTCTTTTTAGGTTTCGAGATTAAAACATTGTGATAATAGCAAAAAAAAAACAAAAAAAAAACGAGAGCATTAGTCTGAATATTACGAAAATAAATAATGATAACCCACTTATCACAGCAATTCAGATACAAAATTCCACTCTGTCTAAAAATCAGCATTCTACGAGGTACATTCCAGAAGTTTTAAGATTTTTTTCAGGAAAGACATTTATTGATTTTACAGAAGCACAAAATTGTTTTTTTTTTTTTTCTAACTTCAATACAGTTGTAGCGCATTTCGTAAAGATCTCCATGTAAGTCATCCAAAGTGAAGGTGTCGAGGGTGTCTTTGTACAGCTTCCTCTATCTTCACAGGGTCTTGAAAACAACTGCTGACGTGGTTCTCTTTCAGCTTGGGGGACAACCAGGGAGGGAGGTCTGGACTGTAAGGACAGTGAGAGAGAATTTCGCAGCCAATTTCTGTCAACACAAAACTTTATTGCACAAGAAGCTTGCAAAATATCCTCACACATTCTGCAAACTTTTAGCTCTGACAAGCAGTTTTTAGTAGGCTGTGTTCAAAGAGCTGGTCTTACTGTCTATTTAAATCTGGAATAAAAAAAAATTAACCGGACAGCTTATTAGATATATGGTAACGAGAAAATGGAAACAAAAAGGAAATTAATACTTAACCTGAGGAAAAGGCAGTTGAGTTTTCTGAGGCACATAATGAGGAAGCGGGGGCTTAGAAAATCAGATACTCACGGGACAGATAGAGGGCAAGTGGGAAAGAGGAAAACAATGTGTTATAGACAAGCGTATGGTTGCAAGAAAGAAATAAGACAACAGCAGAAATAGATTTACGCGATTTATTTCAACAGGAACGTGTGGGTTTGGGACAGCTACCTTGTGGTAAAGTTCATAAGCCGGCTTCGAATCTGGGTCGATTTCTCATAGTAGTTCATACTGGTTGGCGCTGGCGCTCCCCCTGCTGACCGCTGCTGACCGCTCAGCCTGACCGTGACAGGTCTCCTCCCTGACCTCCTGTTGACTGCCTGGCTGACCGTGACAGGTCTCTTCCCTGGCCTCCTGTTGACTGCGCACTGTAGTTCCGTGTGACCCCTTTTATGGCGTTTTTTATGGCTTAACAGGCTCGAAAAACGACGCGAGTATAATTAGGAAGGAAGCATTTTTATTGATCGAAAAATAGAATGTGTAAACGAAGATAATGGTCATTTTGTGACGGAGCCTTGTCCCGTTCATATCCGGCTCTCGCTCTTGAGTATTTAGTTTATTTGCCTGTAAATCAGCCGAGATATGTCTTATTTTATTTATAACAAATGCATCAAAATTAGTGATCTTGTGTAAAGGGATGGCGGGACAGGACTTAGGAGAAGTAACACAATGACAAAGTTTATTAAGTGCTGCAAGGGACAGGAAGTTGTGGAGTGCTGTGTGGGTTCATGTCTTAAAAAGACACGGCACATAAGCAAGAAGAATTTAGGAGAGTTATAACTGCTTCTCCTCAAATGTCTCAAACTGCATCTCGTATATCCTGTCTTATTCACTTGAGTCAAAAGATTTAGCATTTGCTTCACGTGACTAGTACATGCTGAGAATAACAAATACGGAACATCTGCGCAACAATTAAAGGAAAATGGAAACATAGAAACAGACAGTTGCAGCTTTTAGTACACACAGTAAGAAAAGCTGGCTTGGAGAATTTGGTACTCACAAGGCATATTGCAGACAAGTGAGTCAAAGGGACACAACGGATATAGTTAGGCCTGAGTTGGACGGTAAAAGGAGAAATATTACTTAGCGTTATGAAGAAATTGTTTTTAGGTTTCAAGATTGCATTTTCTTTCTAGCCACACTGCGTAAACTTGACGAGGTAGTAAAGTTAGGATGCATGTTTTGTTGAATGGTTCTTTCCTTTTCTTAAAGAAAAGATTGGCATACAACTAACCTCGGGTTAATGACAATATCGATTCGGTAAGCAACATGGAATGGCGCCTGTAAGGAGCTACGCTAAAACTCTTTAATGTAATTCACAACATAGAATTTCGCCAGAAGAAAATATATTTGTCGGATCGTGATTGTTACAATAGTTTTCTACTGAAATAACCTTTTAAACTATTGATTACTGGAAACCAATTTTTTTTCGATATCTTCGTATTAAAATATTATAACCAATTTTCCTGTATACCCTTTTCATCTCTTATGCATTTTTCTGTATAAAATGCGTTTATTTTCCCTGAGTCAAGAAATAATGGAAAATGATTGCTTTTTTTATAAGACGCACTTTCTTTCAAAACAAAATGGCTCAAAAATGACTCTGGGTCATATATAGGAAGATGACTCCCAGTAGGATTATTATATTCACAGTGCACACTAACATAGTTTATAATTCTATATCAAACGGCCATTTTTACCTAGTCCGACTCCATAATATGATTATTTACTCACATATCGTTATTAGTATTACTATTATAATATTTCCTTTTATATCTATAGTATACACATTTCCTTCAGAGTTGCAACTAGAGACATAAGGTCAGCAATGCTTCATGACATATTCCAAAGATCATTTTAAAAAAAAAAAGGAAAAAAAAAGAAACGTAAGCTCACAATCAATTTTCATAGGAAAAGCTCTTCTTAATTTGTAAGCTGTACTTGTGAGTATAATCTGTTGTATTCTTTAAGACATGACCTACCAGGAATCCTTTCAGTGAGTTCACCGAAACCTTTTCCAATCGATACGAGTGCTCCAACTACAACTGGAATTATTGATGTCCTCATGTGCCACATTTTTCAGATTTTTACATCCAGATCCTTGTATTTTTATAATTTTTTAAAGATCTTCAAAAATACATTGCAATTTGCAGCGAATGCCATGTCACTAAAAAGCACGTTCTGTTTTTGTTGTCTTTATTATTATTATTATTATTATTATCTTTCGCAATTTCTTCATTTTCAACCAGATATCTCTCTACCAAGGCGTACGATCTCAGACACAGTGAACCTTTCGCGGAATCTTTGCATATCAAGGCAAAGCAGAGTTCTGAAACGATCGGATACAAGATTTGACTCCGATTTCCTCATTGTAAGATTATAAAGATCGACGGTATAAACCCCGACTTTCCAGTGATAACTGGCACAATAGTAGCCTGAAAATCCCACATTCTGACAACTCCAATCTGGACGTCATTCGATTTCTTAAAAGTCTTAATTTATGTTGACTTGGATTTAATGGTCACCAGAAACAGCCACGCCGATGAAGAGGCTTTTTTCCGTTTCCCTCAAAGGCGATGATGCCAAGATTTGTGGCTTCAAAGACACGAACTGCTTGGATGCTGAAATCTCGCAAGGTCTTGATTTTGTGGGATGATCAGGCTACTATTGTCCTAGTTATCATTGAGGCGTTGGAGTTTATACTGTCGGACTTATATTCTTACATTGAGAAAACCGTGAAAAATATTCTGTACTTCTTCTTCTTCTTCTTCTTCTTCTTCTTCTTCTTCTTCTTCTACTACTACTACTACTACTACTACTACTACTACTTATTATTATTATTTTGTTATTATTATTATTGGTTGGGAGAGATGCACGCAAAATATGTAATGCTAAGGGAAAAATATATGAAGACCACCACATTCAGCACAGGCACGTGTGTGCTATATTGTTAAAATAAGTACATAATCGTGCACGTCTTCATGTCGGGTAACTCAAACCGATCGATTCAAATATCGAAATGAGAGAACTACATGATTTCGCCGCCGCCGCTACTACTACTAATACTACTACTACTAATAATAATAATAATAATAATAATAATCTCCAGTATTAATGGCGACTTCCATCCTAATATCTCGTTTTTCGTAGTGTGAAATGCCAATATCTTGATTATATCATTATTTTTTCTTCCAGTTACATGTGCGATCCATTTTGATTGTTGTTGTTTGTTTGTTTTTTAAGCCATCAAGTGATGTGCTTTCTCTTATTATATCCAGTTCTTTGTTTGGCATTTTGTAGCACCAGCCTTCAAGTTTCAAAGAAGCATGATTCAGGCTATGCTTTACTGGCTGCATTCGATCAAAGACATTTCTAAATATCGATCTGGGAAAGCAGTTGGATGCAGTTGACAGTTTAGATATTTCAGATCTGGCGCCATACATGGCATCCATATGAAATTGTCGATCTGACGCGGCGATTTAAGTACATGATTCGATATTCTGATATCGAGAGCTAGAAGAATAAGAATAAATAAAATAAAATCGTTCAGCACTTGAATGTATCTTCTGAGCACAATACATTCAGCGGCTAATTGAACCCATTGATTTCATATATTCGTACTCGGTAAGTAATTCGTTGCTTAAATAAGAAACATTTATTTTACACATCAAAGAATCTTCTTTTGCAAGGTACTTAACACAACATTTCTATTATAATCATATGCCAGATTTTTATGAATCTTTAATTAAAGCCGTATTTTCTGAAATTGTTCCGGATATTCTTAGAAACCTATAATTATTACTGTTTTATTTTATTTTCATAACCAATAGCATTGTACGATAGACATTAATGGGGTACTTCAGGAGTTGATCTTGTTCACATAAATCGAACATTATACTACAAAAAGTTGAAAACAATAATCAGCCAATAATTAGAAGTAAGACTACGTTCTTATTAACTGTACTACGCTAATTTCTTTCTAGAATTGTTCCCCCTGGCACTCCATTTTTTTTTTAATGGTGCAAACATATGAACTCCTAGTGTGATTATCATCTTTGACTATTTCCCCGTCAATATGCACTGGAAAATAGCCCTCAAAATTATCATCGGTGTCCTAGTCAAAGAAAATCTCCTGAATAAAGGCTTTGTTCGATATTGATGCGGCCATTTTTGTTTACAAAACATCGCGAAAAATTTAACGTGGGTTTAATCGATGTTAAACCTCGTGTAGAGTCTAGAGGAATTCAAAATGGCGTTGGAAAAAGAGAAAGTTTAGCCTTCTTTGAAAAGAGTAATAGGCAATTTCCCGTATAAAATACAGGAAATAACAATTAACAAGTGTTTCTTTATAGCAACCATCACAGCCGTTACTTATCGGATCACAAATTATAAACTATTCTATATTAATATACGGATTGTTATCCTCTATATTATTCACTACACTATTTCTCTATACTGATCACTATACGGATTACTATTCGGATCACTATTCGGTGGTTAGTTTTCGAGCGAATATTATCGAGCAAGTACTATTAGTGCGATCGTTATTCGAAGGCGTCTGATATCAGTAATGTTCAACGGCGTTACTATAGTTGTATGTGCGATTACAAAGTCTCTACTACAACGAGCATTACGAAAGAGACAACGAGCATGCGTTGACATGACAAATTTTGCAATGAATGTTGAATTCCAAAAGATTATTTATGTTGAGTTATATCAGCAGTATCGATCCATAGATTTCTATATCTTTTTACATTTCCAAGAGAACATGACATTATATTTCATTAAAGCGAATTCCTGAAGGTTGATATAGTTTGCAAAAGCCCTGTAAAGAAATTACTCATCTGTAATTCTCTAGAATGGACCAGCAAAAACTATTATTCTCAACATTTCAATAATAACATGGTGGATTGGTCAATATACAGAATAGCATTTCGGAAATTGTGAAATTTTGATATGGTTCCCCACTTTTGGAGTTTGAAGTGATTTGAACGATATTATATACACTTACGCAATGGCATTCAGCTGGCAAAGCTACCCCTTCTTCAAAGCCTAAAACATTAAGCGGATCGATTTGAAAACCCCTTAAGGATTGTGGATGGATGTCGGGGTCAATAGCGTTGCCGAATCACAAAACGCCAAATCAATCAAGAAACGGCATGACATCTACCAGCAGTTTGAGCCGCGTCGCTGACCACTAAAGATCGGACGTTCGAAATTAGGAATTTTGGATTAAATTCAAAATTCTGTAACCTGCAGATAAATAGAGTCACCTTTATTAACAATTTAACAGCGAATATTTCTCACGCGTAGCGAAACTACACTTGGTTTTTAAATATTAATGCATTATGACATACTGGTGTTAAACACCAGTATGTCATAATGCATTAATATGTAATATTCATATTTTTCATAATACATTAAAATTTTAATATTCATATTTTTATTTTGTCCGCAGACACAGAGACACACACAATAACAGATCGGATCATTTATTAATATGTATGTTCTGCTCGAATTTTCTCAGTTTGCAACGCTTTGGACACGAACATCAAAAATATCAGCCAATTTTATTCAGAACACTATGTCCTATTACTATAGTGGTTCCCAACCTTTTCTTTTTTACCCCTGGCTCTTTTTTTACTCATGCCCCCCTTTTTCCTTCTTTTTTTTCTTGGTGGACCCCTTAATAGCTATTTGACATAAGACAACAATATTCTATTTTTCAATAATAAAAATTCTGAAGTTTTAATAAACAAAGAAATATTATATAATTAAGCTTTAATTTTAAATGAAATCTAATTTAATGCAAATTAATTATTCTACAACAACAATAATAATAATAATAATAATGATAATAATAATAATAATTTTTATTGACCAATATATTGTATTACAATATTACAATGTTTCTTCCATGGTCAAACCCATGGAGAGCAGGGGTCTTCCGGCAATTGAATGCACTGCAGCATTTATTTATGCACTCTGGTTAAAAATTTTAATAAACCAATTCAAGTTAAGTGTGTAAATAGAGAAAAACAAGAAAGGCATTTTTATTCAAAGAGATTCCTGTGGTTGACGCTGCTCAGCGAGTTTCTTTATATCTGGTTCCGTCGATGTGAATGATAGTTGAAGATCATCTCTTTTCACAATGTCAAGTCTATTGCGAACGTTTGATAACATTTGAGAAACACGACTAAATGCCGATTCAACAAGATATGTTGGAAAAGCGATAACGTACAGATGTTGTTATTATTTTAATAATAAAAAAAAATCATTCTGAATTGGCTTTCATAATGCACCACCAAAATATCATTGTGGACCCCCAGTTTGTTATATTGTGCTTGTGGATCCCCAGAAATTTTACATGGACCCCTAAGAGCCATGTGGACTCCGGTTGAGAACCTCTGCTATAGATTTTTAAGCCATCCCCATTCCATGGTATAGGTGGTCCTAGTTTTCATCGCATATGTGGTCATACCTTTTGCAGCGTAGGAGGTCATAACTCTTGCAATTTTCCTTTAACCTGTGGATTTCCACTGCTGTCACAAGTTTTGAATTCAAAATACTCTTTCTAGAATAATTTTCTCCCAAAACTAGTGACCACAGTCAACCCTGCTAGTCCACCCAAAGCTGAGAGGAAAAA
>CAHIKZ030005436.1:1062500-1127500 GCA_903632075.3 Acanthosepion pharaonis
GTGTGTGTTTGTATATGTGTCTGGAGTCATATACGTATTGATTTTTAAAGTCACATTTAAAAACTTTAAACACGTTTAAATCCAGGTTTTCACAAACTCATTATCATTACCGATAGTTTCAAGATCAAAATCGAAACAAAATACCAAAACAACGTTAAAATTGTTCATCAACTAATTACTATGAACCGTATTCCAATACCACCCTCGCCACTCTTAAATTGGTAGGATCGGGGTGGGGTAAGAGTCACTTTCGCCACTTACAAAATAGAACATTTTAGTTGATGAACAATTTATTTTTAATTTCGTTATCTGAACATCGATTTTTGCCTCCGTGCTGGGGAAAGACCAGAATTTTAAACGTTTTTGAACAATTTAAAGTCCGGTCTATATACGACCTCCTTCAGATATATCAATAATATAAGCGTTCTTAGCTGTATTTATTATCATTCTTTAAACTGCATATATATATATATATATATATATCGGACGTTTCGGTCTATTTAAGACCATCTTCAGGGACATTTTCATTTAAACATAATTAACATTAGAACATATAAAAATTTAACACAAAAGACGATGGACATAAGAAGCACAAATAATCCAAACAGATAACTGAAATTTTTTATACTGTCGGATCTATATCCATATATTTGCTTACATACTGTCTACTGGAAATACAAACCCGAATTTACTTTATAACATGGAAGACTTCAAGCTTGGACGAGAATATAAGAATCTATTGATCAAGTAAGGAAAGGATTTATTATCGAACTGTTTTTTAGAACTGTTCCATCGTTTTTCAAATCATTTTTGATTTGCTTTGTAACGTGAAGGACTTCAAGCTTGTATGAAGATATAAGAGCCTATTAATCTCTACGTATTCCTATGTCAACGGAAGGGATTTCTTGAACTGTTTATATAAAATAGTTCAATCGACTTTTTTAATATTTTAATATTTGGAAATTATCTTCGAATACGTTTTCTCAACATCGCCCACGTGACGACGACGTGATCATATTTAAACGGAACGCTGAACTTATATAAAAAATTAAATTTGGAGTGCTTGTAAGGAAGGTTTGTAGAATGTGGTTATCTCACCAAACTACAGAAAACATTTTCAAAAATGGTCATAACAGGTAACGAAACATGGAGCTATGCTTGTGATCTTGAAACCAATTCTCAGTCTGCACAGTGTAAGAGCCCACCCTCTGAAAAAAACGAAGGAAACATGCATGTGCGGAAGCATTGTGAAGACACCGTTTTATTCGACTAATTTGGTATTGACCATCATGATTATGCTCTATCTGGTCATACAGTAAACAAGATGACGTGTTGCAGCGTTTGTGGTATGCTTTTCGCCCGAAAAAAAATTGGAGCAGCCCGGAAACTGGAAACTAAACCATGACAACATACCTGTCCATTCAGCGCAGTTTGAGCAGCAGTTTTGGACTACCATATTCCCCAGATCTTGCGACTTATTCCTCTTTCCAAAATCAAATTCCGTTGAAAGGGACAAGATTTCATGATGTTGACAAATTCCAAGAGAATGCAACGATGTAGCTGCAAGCTATCCAAAAAAAAAAAAAAAAAAAGAAGTTCCACGAATGCTTCCATCAACGGAAATTACGATGGATAAAGAGGATGGATTCAGAACAGGACTAATTCGAAAGCGACTAACTTCCGAATTGATAAACTTTGTAGTTCCAATGCTTTTTGAAGATATCTCGTATACATAGATCCGTATATATTTACACCCTGTCTAAATTTATTAAAGAACTCATATAAACATCAATAATTCAAATTTGGCTTGACAAAAATTGTCAAATTTTAAACAATCAATTTAGATGTCAAAGTATAGTCTGAGTTAAAATTTTCGTATTATTAATATCTTTTATTGAAGTTTTTTGATATATTTTAACATTTTGCCGTCTGAAAATATTAGGCAAAACCAAATAATCACATTTACTTCAAAAGAAACGTAATAAAATCTTTAAAAATTGATCAACACCTATAATAGAACAAATAGCAAACGCATACGATAAGACTAAATCCTTTACATTTTAATATAATGACCCTTCATTTCAATAATAGTCAGTAATCTATTATCCAATGATTTTGTTATATTTTTTTTTTACTTCAGTAGGGTCAATTTCTGATATAGCAGTTGTAATTGCTTCCCATAGATGTGTTTGCTGTTATATTGTTTGCTATATAGATTTCAAATCGGATTCAGATCAGGACTTGATGGCAACCATTCCATTATCTTTGTTACAGGGCCGATAAGGATGTCGCCCCCGCAAGCTTTACGAAGAAAAGTGTGAACAGCTAAGACAATGAGGAACAAAGGCAGAAGTTTAGAATAACAAACGTCGGATTTATTTGTCGATTTGGTCCAATGTATGTATAGGAATTGTTTGTAGTTCGATCGTGAAGTCGGGGAGTCCCAATCGAAGGGCCGCTTTTGGGTTCAAGGCAGTAGCTCGGAGGCAGGCAGATGGAACAGCGGTATTCGAAGTCCAGTCAATCCCCGGATGTTAGCCCTTGAAAAGGAGAGCGTCGGCGATCGTCGAAGGGAGAGGATCGGCGTAGACAGTGCTGGGTTAACATGGTCGTCCTTAGATCTTCTCTCCTGTAAACCTTTCACTATCAAATAATTCACGGGTAAGTTTAGATATATGAGAAGGATCATTGTCGTCCATAAATACACATTTCACTTTGAAACTGTGAGACTGGGACTTGCACCATGTAAAGAAAATTTTGTCCATAAAATCGCAATAGTTTGCACTGTCAGTTTAAAAGCTTCATCGACATTGCATAGTCCTAAAATTGATTGGCCGACAATTCCATCTCATATTATAATACTATCTAGGGTACGTTTTTTTGTGAAAAGGATTTTAACAGAAAAATTTTATTAATTTCAAACGACAGCAGTACTGACAGGTCAGTTAAAGAATGGTAAACCTTTCCTTGTAGGGAAACGTCTAATATTGCCATTATTTTACGTCGGTCGAAATTAGGGATAAAGTGTCTTAAGCTAATATTGGTTGACTTGATTTCTTGAGCGTTCATTCATTATCAAGAAACTTGTGATGCCAGTATATATATATATATATATATATATATATATATATATATATATATATATATATATATATATGTGTGTGTGTGTGTGTGTGTGTGTTTGAGTTGTGGGAAAAAAGTTCTATTTTATTAAAAAGAAAATGCCAAGACTCAATAATATCCACTTTGAGCACGGCTACAATGTGCTGGTCGCATTTGGAAAATAAAGACCCTAGATACACGCATAAAACAATGAGTATATTCAATTAAAGGCAAAACAAAATCCATCCTTGATTATGGCTAAAACTATAGCCAAAGGCGCTTAGAAAACATTCTTACAATTTTATATAAATTATGTTCTGAAAAGAATAATATATACGGACACATGAGAAATCATATAAAAAAAAAACTCAAACAACACAGCTTGCCAGTCGCTTTCAATGAAACTTGCATAAAAGAGGTATTGCTGCTAAAATGCACAATTTAATGTATATATACATATATATATATATAGAAAGGAAATTCGGATTGCCAACACACAAACAGAATGTCTCATATCGAGAATATTCCACATTGAACATGAAGAAAAATTAATTATTTTTAATAATATGTAAAAATCTCCACTTTCACCTGAAGACGGTTGCGAGACCAGACCAGAAACACGTGTCGTGAAATTATGTAAAACAAAGTATAATATTTTTTCTCAATAAATCCACATTACAACCAAAAACGTTTGCGGCACCCCTCTTCTTTTTAATATATATATATATATATATATATATATATATATAGAGAGAGAGAGAGAGAGAGACAGAGAGAGAGAGACAGAGACAGAGACAGAGACAGAGAGAGACAGAGAAAGAGGGGGGTAATGCTGCTAAAATACACAATTTAACATATATATATATATATATATATATATATATATATATATATATATATGAAGGAAAAGACAAGAAGTAAACTATAGTTTAGCTGACACGTTTCGTTATACAGTGGACTTTATTATATATATATATATATATATATATATATATATATATATATATATATATATATATAATCTACAATGTTTGCACTACCTGGGGTTTTCCTGCCAAACGCAATCTTCAGGTGAACAGTGTATAATCAAATTGTATCTGAAATTATATGAATTCATCGTAATGCCAGCGTAGTTTGACACTATTTGCAAAATAATATAATTTTTCAAAAAACATCCCCTGAAAATTTTTTTTCGTTTTTTTTTTAATTTTTTAGTAATCAGTTATATTCATTATCACCATAAATCTAATCAATTAAATCAACTGCTGTTACCACATAAACATAAAAGATAAGTAATTATTAATTAAATTTTAGCGTATAAAATATTAATTATTTATACTAGAATGGAACTAAAATAATTGAATTTAATATAAAATGTTCAAATTTCTGGAGAAAAATATATAGATACATAAAACCATAAATATATAAATAAATATGAATGAATAATAAAATCTATAAAATTGTTATCGATAAATAGTTAAATATCAAAATCAAAATCAAAATTAAAAAGGAAAAATATAAAATATCTGTATTAAAAAATCTATATGAAAAAATTATGAATAAAAATTCATGAAACGTAATAAATATTGAATGAATAAGCAAATAAATAAGTTAACAATGAATACAGAAAGTTTTAGAGTTCGTTTTAGGTCGTAGCAGTAAAGGTTCCCCTTCTGAGTATGACAAGACCTTTGATCGGGAGATTGGAGGTTTTGATCAGCCTGGAACCACCATTTAATTGCTATTGTTCCCAGGTCCCCCCCGGGCCCGGTGGGGTAGCATTTATTAGGGTACCAGCTACGGGCAAATAGTGAACTCCTGAACAAAAATCACTACATTTTTTATTAGAAAAATGAGCAACAATATATTTCTATAGCAAAATATCAAGGAAATTACCAACAATATATTTTCCGATCTACAAACTATATGTATATAGTTTTTTTCTAAGCGTAACTTAGATGTGGCACAAGGCCGAAAGTACGGGACACCTGGTGAGGATCTAACTCACTTTTCAGTCGTAACTGATCTAGCAAAACAAACTTGCTAACCATTACACCACGCCGTTATATATATTATTATATATATATATAACATACCATCACTCTAAGTATAAAATTTTGTACAAAATATATTCAGTGCAAAGCCATAAAATTGCATTCATTATATTTAGATTTCGACATTAAACAGACATGTTATATTGATTACTTTTTTCATTTATTTTTCTTGTTCCTTAATTAGTATTCCTGTCCTCGTGTTGATGGCGTAGATGTAGTTTTCATCATCGGAACAATTTTTTCGAGTTTTGAATGTTTATGTTGTCTCGTGGACATGCTGTTATTTTCTTATTTGAATTTAAAATCTCTGCGATGTCACGTAACGAGGAATTGGTATGGGATTTCTCAGATTCCGCATTACGAAAGCATAGTTTAAAAACTAATAAAATAGCACCTTGCTCACATGACAAACATTCAGTACTCAAAATTCTTCAAATGCAAGCTGCTTCTTTGTTTTCAGCAGGAAGATATGAAAGACTAATCTACCTATAAGAAAATTTATTAAAATTTAATAATCATTACATTCATGTCATTTTTAACGGAACTCTCTTTAATACATTTATATAAATACAAAATTTTATTTGTGTAGATAGATTGACAGCAAATATACTGCTAAATAGATATGCAACTAGCTTTTAGTATCTATTTACAGTATTTACGGGCGTGGTGCAATGGTTAACAAGGTTTTTTTCTCTCTGATGACTGAAAGTGAGTTTGATTATCACTAAGTGACCCATATTTTCCGCCTTGTGCCACATCTAAGCTGCGCTTAGAAAATCAATATTTACAGTATTTATATTGTTTGAACTGTTGTCCTCTTCTTTCTTGCCATATTCACGAGGTTTCAGCTGTTTTACGGTCCGGCCTTCTTCTCTATTTAGTTCACTGGGATTGTTCTCGTTTCACGCCACCTCAGATATCTCAAATTCAGTTACTTCCATTTAGTAACTCAATTCTCCATTTTTTTTGTTTGTTTTTGTTTTATATTGTATTTATCTGCCATGTGAACACATGGCCCAGTGGATAAAAACGTTGGTTGAAGTAATTTAGTGACTTGACTCAAAGAGTTGTGAGTTTAATACCCTGACACATTAGAGGTGAAAAAGAAAAAAACTTGCAGAGTTGAGTTACTAAAGGGAATTAACTGAAACAGATATCTAGAAAAGGCATGGAACGTGGACGTAGAACAATCTATTCCAATGGGCTAAATAAAGTATTCAGTTCGAAAGTATATCACCTAAAGAAGCCCGGATCATGCTAAGCCCGAAACGTTGTGAATATGACAATAATGATAGGGGCAACAGTCCGAACAATTTAAATAGTATAAATAGTTACAATACCTCACCTCAGAAATATTGAGAGAAGCTTTTGGTATACAATAATAACGTATTTGAAGAATGAAAAAAAAACACAAAAAAAACTTTGAAAGTCATAAAAAAACAAGAGAAGATAAAACCATCATGCTATTCACCATTTTGTATAGAGCCAATTCTTGGGTCATATACCACGACATGCACATTCATTCGTATAGCGGTACCTCCGGCTATGTTACAATTTTCACTGGGATGCTTTCATTACTAACAATAATAGACACTCAAAATTTCTAATAAAAAAATACCCGTAATTCCTGTTCAGTCATATATAATGTCAAATGAAAACAAATGCTTCGAACAGTGAGGCAAGTTGCTATGAAGCCATACAGCCAAACTGCTTTTCTGAATCAATACTTAGTGAAAAAGGAGATCGTAAAAAGGCAGCATTCTCAGATACCAAACCTTCTGTAGCAACAACCTCAAGAAGAACAATCTGTTAGACAGAGCCATTCGTCGAAGAATTTGTAACAGAATTTAAAAACAATCCTAAATCCTTATTCGCTGAGTACTATATATATATATATATATATATATATATTTATATATATATATATATATAACATATTTAATTTTATATACATATATATTTTTTTTAAATCCGTTTGCGGTTTCTCTCTTCTTTTTAATATATACACTTTTCTTTCGTTGGATCAACTATAAGCTCTTTCTTTCATATATATATATATATATATATATTTATATATGTATATATATATAAATACTCGTTTGTTGGAAAGAACCCGTATGGCGCAATTTGCAAATATAAATAAATCAAAACAAATTGTTATCTGGGATAAAAATTTGAAAAAAAATAAAAATAAAAACTAGAAACATCCGAGCAGGACAAAAAAATTGTCCAGTACCTTTAGTTTCAGTCCCAAGAAAAAAAATCCCAATCGAGTAATTACGATAAAAAGTAAAGTGCTTAATACACTAACTAGACCAGGAAATAAATCTCTCTCTCTCTCTCTCTCTCTCTATCTATATATATATATATATATATATATATATATATATATATATATATATATCAAGAGAGAGAGAGATATGATAGGAATATAGTTTTAAGGTATCCTAAATTTATGGGTACAAGTGCCAAATATGAGAGATAAAGAGTATGAATGTAGAGATAAGCCCAACACCAAGAGTCTACAGTCTTTTTCATGCTTCAACGCAATATTTAGGGCATGAAGTGTTTGAAAAAATATTACGGATTGATTCAAACTTTATGAGTGATGCTGAATAGGCCAAACTGTTCGGAAATTAGCGCAAAGTAAGAAGTCATCGTGACCGATTGTTTGAGAGAACTGGTTTTGTTTAACTGCTGAAATTGTGAGATTATATGCTCTCTCTCTCTCTCTCTCTTAGAAACTGCAAGCTTAACATATTTACAAAAAAACAAAAACACATGTCTCTGTCGGTGCTGAAGAAACGAAAATGTTCTTGGGTGGGCTTTCTATTCTGCTGCAGGAATTAGCTGTATAATAATACAGAAACAACAATGAATCTTCTTTAATAGTTTCTTATGTCGTTGGCAATATGCGTCTAAGATTTCACCTCTTTGTTTGTTATAATGGTGAACATGTCGATCTTCTCAGCCCTTATCACTGAGTAAAATGTTTGATTCTCATCTGATGCCACATTAAAGTAAAAGTGTTTTGATGTCAAGTAAAGGCGGGCAGATTTGTTTCGAAGTCATGACATTCGTCCTTGCTATATGCAGGACACCCTGTGGCGTTAAGGCAGAACTGAAAAACACTTAGTAAATAACTAGACCAAGTTAATTCCAATTCGCATTCTGGAAGCCTTTCTTGAACATGAATTGCATCTTCTTCAGTAAATACGCTGGGATTGTAAATGTATTTTGCAACTAACTAATAGGTTTCAATTGTTCACAGTATCGCTGCGCCGAAGACTTTCTAGAATTAATTAAATATTCAGAACGTAAGGTTTCCCGATTAAAGAAACGGTCACATGCCTTCGACCAAAGGGAGACTCCAATTCGGAAACTGGCTTTGGTTTCACTTGGTGTGTGATGGACTGCGCCAGTTCTACTTGCGCAAGACACTTTTTAAACCCAGATATATAGCACGAACAGGTCAGATGAAAATCTGCGCAGTGACACTACGACCACACCCAGTAAAGGAACTCTGTGATCATGATCATGATCATTATGATCATGATGATCATGATCATTATGATCATGATGATCATGATGATGGATTTGCCCAAAGTGTCATTTAGCTTTTGTGTTGAATCCTGAGATTCCACTATGAGAGGGGTTGTCACTGAAAGAATCTGTCCAGCCTTAGGTATGAATGGTGGATCTGCTGCTTTAGATATCGTAAAAGCGCTTGAAATGATTTGTCATGCTTGTTTCCTTCCCAATTTGAATTGATATGTTGTTTCTGGTCGAATTCTTTATTTGATTCAATCTTAGCCAAATTGCGAAATGAAAGTTGCCACGAACGGATACTTTTCGAGATGTAAATGAAGTTACACATCTCGGATCTAACCTCTGACCTAAATTGTTCCTTATTTTTATCAACGAACTTCTCGATGCCATTCGACTTGGTATCTATACCGAAGGTACCACTATTGAGTCCTATCTTAATGCTAAGACTGATAGCTTCGATAAAGTCTAATTGACAGATGTTAGTGAAAATGACGTTCAATCTGTTGGTAACTGAGTCTCGATTTGGCTTCTTAACTGGCGCAAGACTACCAAAACCAAACTAAACTCTTTTCATCGACTTAGAAAAGCGTTTTTGCCTTCTAAAAGTGAGTAACTCATTTCACCTCTTCAACTTTCCTCTGATATAAAATGAAACGTTTATATAAAAAGACTAGCAGTAGAGCCCGGCGTTGCCCGGGGATGTAACAGTAAGAGATAGATCAAGTATCGACCATTATAAAGACTGAAAAATAATATTGACAAAGATTATTGTTTAAGGTTGACGGACACGCATGTCTTAATGAGTTTTCTTGCTTTTTTTTTGTTTTTTTTTAAGAATTGGTCAAACTCAAACAAAAACGTTGTTTTCAATCGTTATGAGTCTACCGATTGAATAGAATTTTATTATAAACAATTGTCTTGTAAATAGGATTTTTAAAGCATTCTGAATGTAAAAATAAAGGGAAAAGTGTGCAAGACTATAAGAAACACTACCTGCCAAAAAAAAGTGAAGTTTTGTTGAAATCGGTTGTAAATGTAGGAAATCCGATCCCATATATAAACGAAAACACACACACACACACACACACAACCTGGGTTTTATAATAAGTATAACTCGATATGAGTTGTCCCCCTTCATTCAGCGAAAGCGATGCCTCTTAATCGTGTTTTCAGATTGATTTTGTGCAAAAACAATTGTGTTTTTCCCATTTTTGGCGCTGTCAGAACCACCACAAGGTAATTCTACGTAGTCCTGTAAAGTTTTGTTGAAATCGGTTGAAAAATGTAGGAAATCCGATCCAATATATAAACGAACAGACACACACACGCACACACACAATCTGGGTTTTATAATAAGTGGGATTATATAAGTCAACTGCTAAGAAAATTTGTTCAGTGCGACGAGTTAGACAATTCTTCTTATTTGAATCTATTTTACATATTTATAAGTCATTCGTCTTCGCATATAACCTTGTTTCGTCTTGACGTTCTACTGTGCATCTAGCGATTTTCAAAAACATCCAAAGAAGAATCGGCAACGTTATCGGCCCTGACCCGGCATCTCGACATCAATCATTTTCCCATCGCCGTAAGGTATTTTTCCTTTCGACAAATATTTTCGTGGCAACTGTTCTGATGAGCTTTCCTTTTTTGCTAACTCATCTTCACGAATTTAAACGCAATACGACAGTTCTAGTTCGGTATCATACTTTTACTGTTGAAAATGGTTAGATGTAACCGCAAGTTCTATGCTAACAGTTTCTTCTTTCGCACTTTTCGCTCTCTGAAACTCTAGTCTTGCCTCTTGCATTCGTGTTAACTATGATATTCAAATAATTAAATGCAAGAAAGGCCGTTGTCATCTGCCTAATTGAAACTTGTTCACTTTATTGTACATTTCCCAATAATTCCCATACAACGTTTTAAATTATTGTATTTCCAACTAATAAATAAATATACATGTCATATAATTAACTGTAAGCAGATGTATAACTAAATATGCTGTTGTAGAGTAGTTTTCACAGTGGAGGCTTGTATTTCACTAAGTCGGTCCTAAACAAGGTTCGACGTACAAAACGTTCACATAAACACACATTTTTAATTTCTACAGAAACCAACATGTTCTTGTAGTTCTCCATTAATGATTTGGAAGTTTTAGTTGGCATTTTGTTCCATTCTTCTTTGCATATAGTCTTCATATCCAGGATGTTTATGGGAGCTGGTTGGATCTGAATTTTCAAATAACGCCACTCATTCTTGATTGGGTTTAAATAAATTTAAATATATTTCATAAACTAAAGAAAAACAACATATTAACACGAACACTCGCGTGAAGACGCGAAACTTTAATTATTTGCCACGAAACTGATGTTAGACGCGAAGACGCTATATATACATAATGATGAAACTGACATAAAAGAAAAAAATCTTTAGTATGTACTGGAAATCAGATAAATAGTCCAAAATAGAGCAAAAATAAATTCTATAACAAGGAACTTTCGATCGTCTTTAACAAAACTTGTATAAATGAAAAACGCAAACCCTTACCTAAATACGTTCATATATATATATATATATATATATATATATATATATATATATATATATATATAATGGTGAATGTCACCTCTTTCCTGCAACAGCTTGGCGAGGGATAACGTGTTTCAAATATTTATCATCTCGTTTCTATTTGCCATATACGATTTGGTTGTCTTAAAATTCTATAGAACCAGGAGCAATCAGTTGCTACCACTCCACACTATATAGTCCAAGATCATCCTATGTTCTAGTGTCAATGTTGAACTTTTAAGTGTCTTTTAGGCAGTCTTTATCGCGGCTTGCAGAGCGGGATTGCCCTGTGCCATCTCTCCACGCGGCCATGTCTCAGGAGACTATGTGTAATATGTGTAATATGATCGGTCCTGACTTTGGATCGAGACTTCAGTCACTTTCTCACCGACGTAATGTGGCTTCGCTATATTTTTTCTATAAATATTTTCATGACATCTGTTCTGGTGAGCTATTTTTTACTAGTGCCACCACTGCATGAATTTTAAGTATGCTACTTTTCTCTGATGAATTTTATCAAGATAAATGTACAGATTTTATTTCGCAACAAGTATTCATAAAGAGATGAAAAATGTCATTATGTTTTCAAATTATTTAAACTTAAGAACACTGATTAATATTCTTCTGTGACAGCCAAGGTTAACTATGGAGGACGCTAAGTGATGTAATATAATGCCTAAAAGAGAAAAGTGTGTAAAAGCGTGATGTAATTATTAATTATTATTTTAATTTAATTTAATAACTTATTTAAGTATTTATTTAATTTTAGATAATAGAATTGTTTGAAATTAAACCGTTTCGTTTTAATTTTTTGTTAGCTTGCTATATCTTTTAGGGACGAAATTTAAAAAAATACTGCCCATAAGTTTTTTGTTTTTATTTTTATATTTTTTTTATAAATATATTATTATTTATATAAATATATTTACACACAAACACACACACACACAAACACACACACACACATACACACACACACACATACACACTCACACACATATATATATATATATATATAAATAGGTTAGAAACGGTACAAAAGCGTATTAAGGCATTAAAAACTAGAAATGTTGTATTGCAGGCCATGATAAGTTTAAAATAAAACACACACCAGTCGACCGGTTTCGTCCCCTCTCGTCAGAACTGTTAACGGGGAATTTAGATTATGAGGAAAAAAGAAAAAAGAAAAAAGTCTGTCATGGGTGACATGAAAAATGGACAGGGAAGGAAGGAAAGATAAAATTATACCAACCAAGCTGCTAGAAGCGCAGAACAGCAAGTCCAAGCAAACAATCTCTTTGTTTGCAAAGAGAAGGCCGCTTGGACCTGATGTAAAGCGATTCCAACATCTTGAGATGGAAAAGTGAGTGCGAACTGGCCAAGACGGAAAACCAGTTCACACTGAAATCCATCGCACAAGTTGGATTCTTTATAAAATGATCCGCAATCGAAGACCCATAAGTGTTACGAATGGTATCGCCCAAAGAAAATTTTTTGTCACCCATGACAGACTTTTTTCTTTTTTCTTTTTTCCTCATAATCTAAATTCCCCGTTAACAGTTCTGACGAGAGGACGCATCCAGTCGACTGGTGTGTTTTATTTTAAACTTATCATGGCCTGCAATACAACATTGGGAATTTTTAATGCCTTAATATATATATATATATATATATATATATATAGATAGATAGATAGATAGATATAGATATATATAGATATATATATATAGATATTTAAATATGTTTGAAACGGTACAAAAGCGTATTAAGGCATTAAAAAAAAGAAATTTTATATTGTAGGCCATGATAGATTTAAAACAAAAACACACACCAGTCGACTGGTTTCGTCCCCTCTCATCAGAACTGTTTAACGGGGAACTAAAATTATGAGGAAAAAAAAAAAGTCTGTCATGAATGAGTGGACAGGGAAAAAAAAATATATATATATATATATATATATATATATTCATACTATAATCATTTAAGAAGATTAAGCAAGAAAATTACAAACACAGCCCACTGTTGGGGAAGGGTAGGAATGGTCACTGACCCCCCCCCAGCACTGCGTTATTTGTAACTTGACGCTTGGGTCTGAGACATGGCTAGCCGTACAATCACTGGTCCCACCGAATTGACTCGAAGAATAACTTTCCGCCATGTGTGAGTATAAATTCATTCTACCAAAGACGCATCCGATAGCATATCTCTCTCTCTCTCTCTCTCTCTATATATATATATATATATATATATTCATGTTTTACGTATTTATTCTATTCAGCTATTGTTGCTTGATCACTCCGACTAATTTAACATTAATACTTGTTCTAATCTAACTGATAACTTGTTTGTGTAGTTGGAAATCGTCCCCCCACTACCTCTGGCAAAAGAGAAAAGAGAAAAAAAAAAAAGTCCCTTTCATTAGAATAGAACAGTGGGACTTATACAAGTTAAAACTTAGTGTTGTATGAATATAAAATACTAAAAATATTCCATCCTATCCCCCTTAATGCGCGTATAGTGCCAGAATGGGCACTGCCAACTACTTCCCGGCCTTTATCTGTTTGTCTATTGTCACCGTTATGTGTTATATGTAATAGGAGTAGGTAGACCCTCCTACCGCCCGGTCAACACTCCTCCCCCTTCCCCTGGACAAGCGCAGAGGCTCACACCTTGTTTCCTGTCTAAGAAGGGGTTCCCGGCACTTTTCTCTCTCTCTGGCCTCTGTACGAGTACTGATGTGTTTCTCCCGTGACGTGCGCAGTCTGTGGCATTGCCTCTTCATTTTGAGGGTACACGGTTGACAGTTTACTGGTTGCTGTTTCCGACTAGTAGTTAGGAGCCCTAACTCTTGCGTAGCGTCTTGAGCGGCCGCTCTGATCAACAGTTGTATAATACCGGGGTGTTTGTAGTGCCATGACGCGCATGGATCGGTGTCCCTGCAGTCACCTCCGGTGGGCAACCCTGAGGACACACTATGATGCAGGCTGTGTCAACTCCTCGCTGCTCACGTTGCGGTCGATAACCATCTGCTTCTCTATACTTCAGGCCTTCTCATCTCCCAACAATCACTAAACATGAAGACTCGATTGAATCAAAAACGTAAAACTAAACCAGCCCCGCTAAACTAAATCACCTAAACCCCTTAACATTTCGTTCGCCAACATCCGTGGCATTAGAACAAACTTCTGCAGTTTGGAATCTTTCCTCACTACAAACTGCCCGGATATACTGGCTCTGTGTGAGACAAACCTTGTCTCGTCTATTCCCTCCTCTGATCTCTCGATCCCTGGCTACCTTCCTCTCCTCAGGAAAGACTCTCTAACCCACATGCACGGCCTTGGTGTCTATGTCAAGGACCATCTCCCCTGGCCAGAGAGCTGTCTCTCGAATCGCCAGACCTGTCGTACATGTGTCTCCGACTATCTCTCCTCAATGCCGTAAGCTATATCTTCTTCCTCTATCGCTCTCCATCCTCTCAAGACTGTCGGATACTTGATAGCACATCTGACAGCATAGACAAGGCCCTCTCTCTCCACCCGTTTGCTCATATATTCGTGTTTGGTGACTTTAATGCCCATCACACCAAGTGGCTCGAGAATGCTACTACTGACCGGGCTGGCATTCAAACATTTAACTTCTCAATTGCTCAATCCCTCACGCAGATAGTCGACTTCCCCACGCGTTTTGCCCTCGACCTGGCAGGCAAGGCCTCTCTTCTTGACCTGTGTTTTACCTCCATCCCCGAATCTTGTAGCGCCACACAGCTCTGCCCGCTTGGCAACTCTGATCACGCTGTGGTATCTGTCAACGTTTCCTTCAACTCCACGCCCTGCAAAGAACCTCCCATCACAAGAACCTCGTTCTACTATCAACGAGCGGATTGGGACTCGTTCCGTGACTTCCTCCGCGATGTCCCCTGGGATGTTGTCTTTACACTCCCTGTCCAAGAATGTGCTTCTGAGGTCTCCTCCTGGGTTAAAGCTGGAATCGACGCTTTCATCCCCTCAAGGAAATTTAAGGTCAAGTCGCACTCCTCCCCTTCGCTGCTTGCTCATCTGCCATCGCCCATAGGAATCACTTCTTTCACCGATTCCGTAGCGACATGTCTGACTGCAATAGACGTCTCTTTGCCTCTGCCCGTAACGAGTGTAAGCGTGTCCTCAACGAAGCTAAGTCAATATTTGCTGCTCGAATGAAGGAACGTATTGCATCTCACAAGTTTGGCTCCAAAGATTACTGGCGAGTCTGCAAGAGTGTCCTGAATAATCGAAAACCCTCCATACCTCCCTTTATTCAACCAGTTCGAGGTCTTGACCTCCCCTACCGACAAGGCTGAATGCTTTGCTCGGAAATTCTCATTTAATTCAACGCTCGATTCCACCGGTGTTCCCATACCAGACTTCCCTCTTAGAACTGAGGCCTTACTGAGCGGCTTACACATAACCCCGTCATTGGTACTGGGCATTATCTCCACTTTAGACCTCCACAAGGCTAGTGGTGGAGACGGCATACCAGCCATTGTCCTGAAGAAATGCGCGCCTGAGCTAGCACCCGCCCTCTCTAAACTGTATAATTACTGCCTCAAGGAATCATGTTTTCCTGACTGCTGGAAGTCCTCATCCATTGTTCCTGTGTTTAAGAACTCTGGAGACCCCTCTGACCCCACTAATTACCGTCCTATTAGTCTCCTACCCCTGTTCGGCAAAGTCTTCGAAGCCCTAATCAATGGCGAAGTGGTTAATCACCTCACATCCCATAATCTGCTCTCAGACAAGCAATATGGTTTCCGCTACGCCAGATCTACAGCTGATGTGCTTACGGCCATCACTGAAACCGTCTACCAAGCCATATCAAAATAACGGTGAGGCTCGTGCTGTGGCCCTCGACATCTCCAAAGCATTCGATAGGGTTTGGCACGCCGGCCTTCTTCGTAAGCTCCAGGGGTATGGTGTTACTGGTCAACTGTTTGATCAATACAATCATTCCTGTCTAACCGAGAATTGAAGGTCGTTCCCAACGGATTCTCCTCCAGTTCCTACCCCATTAACGCAGGTGTGCCCCAAGGCTCCATCCTTGGCCCCACTCTTTTCCTCATTTTCATCAACGATCTTCCTGAAGCTATAGATTCCCAGGTCGGCATCTATGCAGACGACACTACAATTTACTCCTGCCTCAAAAACAAGTCTAGTGTCGGCGACAAAACTAACCTGGCCGTGCGTCTTGAAATGGACCTCCAATCGGTTGTTAACTGGGGGCAAGAATTGGCTGGTCAACTTTAACGCCACTAAAACTAAATTACTCTCCATTAACCACCATAGAGATCCTTCCCTGCCCCCCAATTAAAATGTCTGATAGTCAACTTCCTGAGAGCAACTCCCTGCGTCTGCTCGGTCTCACGCTGACTGCTGACCTGAGATGGAACAAATACATTGAGTCAATTGCTTCTTCCACCGCGAGGAAAGTTGGCTCTCTGTGCCGAGCCAGGAAATTTTCTCCCCCTGAATCGATACTTCAAATATATAAAACAACCATTCGCCCTTGCATGGAGTATTGCTGCCATATATGGGCTGGAGCACCTTCTGCTTACCTCGGAGTTCTCGACAAGATCCAGAGAAGGATATGTAATCTAATTGGCCCTGATCTGGCGTCTTGTTTGCAGTCACTCTCTCACAGACGCGCCGTCGCCTCTCTGTCTTTTCTACAAATACTTCTATGGTAACTGCTCTGATGAGCTGCTCTCTTGTTCCCAGACTCCATGAATTCAAGCGCCCTACGAGGCTGGCATCCCGCTCTCACCCCTTACACCGTAGAAACCTTCAAATGTAGCCGTCTCTTCTACTCCAATAGCTTCATACCTCGCACCTCTCGCCAGTGGAACACCCTTCCCAATTACTGTTTCCTGAAAGCTATAATCTCCAACTATTCAAATGTAATGTCAATCGACATCTCCAATTACCTTGATCTACCCACTATCCTTCTCCTCTTCCTTTCTCCTATCACTCTTATCTGCTCTCGCTCCAAACCCCCTGCATCCTAGTGGCTTCACGCCTTGCTTGGGGCACAATGCTTAAAAAAAAAAAAAAAAAAAAAAAAAAAAACTAGCCTGTCTAAGTACATATGGAATATTAAAGAGGAAGACGGTATTGACCCCATTTTAAAATGGGGAATATTAAAAAATGCCACAAGTATAAAGCAGACGACAATTATTGCTTATTATGTATGGAGGAAAAATTATCAATACCCATCTCGGATGAACCAAATAATTTATTAAATCAAAGATCCGAGATTTTCAATTGGTGTATGTGTTTTTTATGAAAAACGCCTTGCGTGTGAGCAATTTAAGAAGGCCCTTCCATATTTCAAATAAGATCGGTTCTTCTAATTTGCCTCAGCTTTCAACGATCTGTGCCAGATTATGCTATGTTCAGTAAATATCCAGCTGTATATTCACCTGTGAATGTATATATCCCCATTTAAGCATATCAATTTGAATATCGGCAAATTCATCACAGCCAAGTTCCCAGCGAGATGCAACATAGAAGCAGACATTTCATTCTGTGGATGAATAATTACACGGAACGGTCATAAATTCTTGTTAACGGTTCTTATCTGTTGAGAAGGAAAGCAAAGACTCTATTGATTGAAATGCTTGGATCTTCACAAATTCTCCTCTCGCCACGTCTTCCGTTTTCAGTGCTACTCAACAAGCAAAATCGTCTAACTTTGAATAACGAATACACTTACTTTATGATTAAGTTCCATGTATTCTGTTTATTAGTTTTACCATATTTTTCGGTTGACTCTGCATACTTGTCATAATATGTCCGGCCCCGAAGACCTGTCTTGCAAATATGGTAGTTTTTATTAATATTGATTTTCGGATAGCAGTTAAGGTGCTCAAAAGTGACATCATTCGACTTTCACAACGCAGAAAAATGTCCGCTTTCTTGTTAAACTGATTGTATCTACTATTATACCCAGTCATATCAGAATAAATTTAACTTATGGAATATCTAGAAACCGGTTACTAGGGTAACTAATAAATTATTTATATTTTTTGCTTTGCCCAGAATTTAAGAAGAAATCATTCTTCAAATAAGAACGATATTTATCAAATATTCTATAAGCATTATTATAACTTGACACGAATATTTCTTATATATCAGACAGTTATGTGCCATACGTGATACACGCGTACGCGATCATTTATCTTTCGATACATGACTGATGAGGCAGACATTTTCCCCTCAATAGGTTGCCATTTATTTCTGTTGTAGAGTAGTTTTCACGGTGGAGGCTTGTATTTCAATGTCGTCTTAAATTAGGTTCGACGTACAAAACGTTAGGAACTTGAAATAAGAGTAAATGACGCAGCAATCTAGTTGTGATGGTTGGTACTTCAATGTCCGATATCGACTGACTCGCTCAACACGATTGAGCTCCAACTGGCGACCGCTACTACTACTACTACTACTACTTATTATGTGTGGGAGAGTCTATTAATAATAGAATAGGTACGTCCGGTATGACAGTTTCTGTGGTAGACTGGTTGCCACCCAAGACTATAGAACCTGGTCTGTCCTGCTATTTACTCATAGTAGGAGGGAAAAGAAGATGATTCATACCTATCCAGCACGGAAGTAAATGTAAGAGATCTGACTGGAATTCGAATTCGGCTCTCGGATTCCTCAATCCGAGCCGCTATCTATTACTCCACAGGTAGTAGATTATCTCTCATTTAATAAGATCTTTATCTTCGATATAATAGCTTTGATTGCTTTCCGGTGAAGGTGGACATCGTGAGATATTTCAGCATATTACATTCCTTCTACGATACGTGTGTATTTAATTAAATTTGAATGTAGCTTTCCGAACGGTTTCAGTATGTCGTCTACCATTGGTTGATTTCTTTTATAATTTTCTTTTACGGAATAGCCAAATTTTACATGTTATTTAAAGCCAAAATATACATTAGATTGTCACAATCTTTTTGAAATAATAATGATGCACTGATAAACTTCCTACTAATTAATTGGAGGTGGACTGATGTATTCATAACTTTCTCAAGGGTATGTGTACGTACGTGAATATAATGAACTCAATTGGAATTGAAACTCGCCTCTGCGTTTTCCCATCCCGTGCCCTTATCAATTACACCATCCGTACATGCAAGCTTAGCGAACCTGATATTCCCAGGCGTCCACCAATCTAGATACTGACCAGACTCTAAATTTCTAAACTTCGGTGTTCGCACGAGAATAGGTTTTTTAACGTGATTTGCCGTATGTCTTCCATGGTGGGAATATCCAGTTTGTGATAATGAAAGTCGAAAGTAGTCAAACAAAGCCAGAAAAAAACATGAAATTTGGATAATTTATCCATAATTTTGATTTGAACTCATTCGAAAATAGGGAAAATATAGTAAAAATGTATTCAAAGTTTGTCAGCTGAAGTTAACATAATTTGTCTATATCTGTTACAAAGGGTGTTTCATTAAGATGGATCGAAATCAGTAGCAAATGAATCAGTGTTATTGGAGAAAATGTATTTATTTCTCTATTGGATCATGTTATTTAAGTCATGGCTATTATGTGTGAAAAATAATGTTGTCCAAATGTCCGCCAAGGCTTCAGCTGCAAACCTGCACACGATGGTCAAAATTATTAATGACGTCTCTGCATAGTTGCTCCTCGATCTAACCAATATGCCTTATTATCTCATCCCTCAGCTGTTGAATTGTTGGCATAGTCTTTACGTTTGAGAAGTCACCAAAGGAATCAAGTCGCACGATCGTAGTGGCCAATTGATTTTGCTGTTTCGAGAGATGATGCGACCTGGGAACTAGTCATTCAATAAAGCCATTGTTGCATTAACTCTGGGGCATGTGGCCCCCGTCCTGTTGAAACCACAAATCTTGGACATCCATAGCATTCAATTCAAATTGAAATTGCCAAAGATTTAAATTGTTAAATCTGAAAGAAAAAGAAAAAGTCATTAGATGTTTAAACTTAATTCGCATTTAAGCTCGGTCCAAGTTATTAGAACACCCTTTATTTCCATGTTTTGTAATGGGACTATTTTAGTTTATTTCACTAAACAATTTGGATAAAAGAAAATTCCATTACAATAGACAAGTTTCCTTTCTAAATATTCATTGAGGTTTCATTTTTAAATGTTGTTATAAGGTTGGTGCAAAAATAATGTCGTTTTCTCACATATGTTACTTTCATATATGATTTCCGAATTAATTCATTGCTATATATAGCCATGTTATATATCATTTTGAAGCGCGTTTTTCGCTCTATCGAATCGTGTTATTCGTTACCGTTCTCAATCTCTTCATTCATTTTCTTGCAGGCTTTTCGACAGCATGGACAAAATTCAAATCCGCACGATTTTCTTGTTCCAGTTCAAACTAGGCCGAAAAGCTGCCGAGACAGCTCGTGATATCAATGATGCGTTTGGCCCAGGAACCACTAATAAACGTGTGGCACAACGGTGGTTCAAGAAATTTCGCAATGATGACGAGAGCCTCGAAGATGAAGACGGTCGCGGCCGGCCGACTGCGGTTGATAACGAACATTTGAAAGCCTTAATTGAAGCCTATCCTCGCAAAACCACACGAGAAGTTGCTGTTGAACTCGATGTCGACCACTCAACAGTCGTTCGCCATTTAAAGCAAATAGGGAAGTCAAAAAAGTTGGATAAATGGGTGCCGCATGAATTGAACGATAATCAAAAAAATGGTCGTTTTGAGGTGTCTTCTACGCTCCTTCTGCGCAACAAAAACGACCCATTTCTCGAGCGGATTGTGACGTGTGATGAGAAGTGTATCCTCTACGATAACCGGAGACGTTCGGCACAGTGGTTGGATGCCGGAGAAGCTCCACAACAATTCCCGAATCCGAAATTGCACAAAAAAAGGTTATGGTGACTGTTTGGTGGTCTGCGGCCGGTCTCATCCATCACAGCTACTTGAATCCGGTCGAAACGCTTACGGCGGTGAAGTACTGCCAGCAAATTGACAAAATGCACCAGAAGCTCCAACGTATGTGCCAGAGATAAAAAACAACATGCTTGATAATGGCTATTAAGAATAGTCGGGAGCGCTTGCGTATATAGAACATTCGGACAGTTTAAAACACTCTATGATCAGAAAAGAAATGATTTATATCAACACAAGAAGAAATTATTAAAAGACTTAATCGCAGTAAACATTAATCTATTATCCATTGATTTTGATTTTTTATCTCCTTCGGCAGGTTCAGATTCCGACAAGGTGGTTTTAATGCTTACCATGGTTCTGTTTTACGGTTATATTGTTTACCACCTTCATATAATTTGATCTTCACATTTGGCCATAGATTTTTGATCGGATTCAGGTTAGGACTTGATGGTGGCCATTCCATTATCTTCTCTTCTGTAAATCTTTTATGCTCAAAGAATTCACGGGGATGTTTAGATATGTGAAAAGGACAATCGTCGTGCATAAATACACACTTTACTCTGAAACTGCGACACTGAGACACCACGCAAAGAAAGTCTTCTTCACAAAATTGCAATATCTAGTACTGTTCCGTTTAACTGCTTCATCGACGTTGAATAGTCCAATAATGAACTTGTCGACAATTCCAGCCCACATTATAATAATACTGCCTCCTTCTTTTCTTCTTTTAGCCGCCACAGGCACGTCTGAATTGGATAAAATCCATCCTTTAGCCCATCTGTCAGGTCCATCAAATATCACTCGAGATTCGTCCGTGAAAATTACTTTAGAAAAGTCAGTCTTCATGAATTTCTTGTTCCAATTTTGAATTTTTAAAATATTTGCTTCAGTGCGAGGAGTTTGCCTCGGTGTTGTTTTTCCAGATTCCAATTCACAAAGTATTCTACACCTTTTGTCCTGCTCGAACCCCTCAGTTCCAACCTTTTCAAAGGTTTCATCGCTGGTCAAAAGTCCTTGCTTCACTATAACTCGATTTAGTTTACTTTCATCTCGAGGAAGTAAGTTCTTAAAGCATTTTCCTTTGCTTTTACAGCTTTCTTTATCATTCGATGATCTCTGTAAATTTCCTTTGATATCTCCAATGTGGACATTCCTTCACTCAATATTTTTTTTTATTTTCTGTTTTTCAACAGTTGTTAGAACCTTCCCTTCACCTATGTATTGACGTATATTATGGAGAAAAAGAAAAAGTCGTTCTTATTGCATTTCAGTTGTCTTAAGCTAATATTAGTTTAATGTGCCTAATAACTTCAGTCAAACCATTTTCATAAATTCCAAATATCTTATAAACTAACTATTAAAAATTTACTGAAATATTTTACTAACAACAGTACTAATTTCTTAGCGCGGAAATTCTTAAAGTTTAGCGGGTGTGTGGTGAATTAAGAACAAAGCCAGTGGGTGGCGTCAACAAATCATATTTATCTCTACGCAGTGGAACGCAGTCGGGGTTCAAATTCATTTGCATATAGTTTTTATATTTTGCTCATCACCATAATTTTATCCATTTGAGTAGATGAAAATTTATTTGTCTGAATTCTTCAAGCCATTTTAAATTGTATCGTTCGGATTAATAACTACAATATTCAATACCATTATGGAAGTGATTACACATCTCACAGCGTGGGTAGTCTGGAACTAAAACATTAGTATTATCGGATATCAGTAATCCATGTTAATTTTTATTAATGTTCAAGATCATTATTATTCCTAGTTGAGATAAGAAAGATCATGAACAAAAATTGAACATATGCTATGAAGTATTCCAAGAAATAGGACTCCAGATAAACTTTTCCAAGACAAAATCAATGATCTGGAATTGGTATGACAGCAGTGATGGCAACTATCTTAACTCTATCATTTAAAATCATAAGGATGTGGAAGTAGTAAATACTAAACACTTTAAAACATTCCCTATGTCTATCAGTTCTAACGTTCACAGCTAAAACCCGCCGTGCCACGCACATTGTGTCGAATCAATCCCATCCCCTTTTTATTCTATTAGTAATGTTAACATATTATTCCCATGTGGAATCGACTCCCAAGAGGAAGCTTCCTCGATAACTACAATCTTGACCTGTTCAAGTCTAGAGTTAACCGTTAAGTTCCTCACATATAAGAATAAAATGTGCAATTAATTTGTAACCCTCTACCACGCGTGTCTCTTGCTCCTTATACAAAGTGAACATCAGTGTAAAACCAAATACCTCAGTGTATGAATCAGTTACAGCAAGTTTAGTATGAGATAATGAAATTAAACAGACAATAGTCTGTGTTAGAGGCGTTTTCGCTAGAAATCTAAAACATTAACCTTAAAAGTCGAGACCTTTTAAATATCCATATTGGATCAAGACTTTAATATGGATGTCATGAATGACACCATACTCATTCAGAATGATCTAATCTATCAGCTGTATTGAACCACTTTCTCTGATCTACGACTAAAAGTATATCTGAGCAAAACAAGCCAGCAGGTCTCGGCAAAAATCATTCTTCTTAGAACCTTGTGGTCCCACGCTACAGAATCAAAATCATAGAACTGTACCAAATAACAGAAACTACATCAACTGAGGAGCACCACCAGCAGCAGTAACTTAAATGGATAACCATGTAACTTGAAGAAAAAATAATGATATTATCAACAGGCTGACATTAAACATTACTTCAAACAAATGGTTAGGAAGGAAGTTCTTATCAACATAGGAAAAAAACAATAATAGTAAGAAGACATGAGAACCCTATTTTCTTGAAAAATTGTCTTAATAGAAAGATTTTATAAAAGTCAAATGACAGTAGTACTGGCTGTCTATCAAGGATGAATGTTTCCCTATAAGGAAACGGTTAATATTAACATCACCGTTTATATTACTATATTTGAGAACAAAAAAAGAAACTTGAAGCTACAGAATTATAGTCCTAGAGATGGTTACTGAGAATACTAAGGACAGAACATGTGAAGAACGATGAAGTTTTAGATAAAATGGAAAGAAAAACTACTTAACGAGACAGTTGAAATTTCTAGGGCACATAACGAGGAAAGTCGGCTTCGAAGATTTGATTATCACAGGACAGACTGACACCAAGAGGGACAGAGGCAAACAACACATAACCTAACTAGTGGCGGCGCAAGGTTTAGGACAGATAACAAAAAGGCAACAAAGGACGGGAAATTATAGAGAGCCACGATCAACAACGTTCTGAAGGAACGAACACTGCACATATAAAAAGAAATGTTTTCACTGTCATATTTAATTCTAGCCATAATTATGAATTTCAAATAATATGTGTCAGTTTTGATCCCGTTCGTGTTAATTTAATATTGTATATGAGAATATATAAATGGGTCAATTTATTATTTGCTGTTAGCTCGTGTGTCATAAATAAAAGTAATACGAGAAAAAAATGGAAGAAAAATAAATATGTCTCCTAGACGACAGCTTCATATAAGTATTTTCATTGTTTTTGTGAGTTTGGTTACATTCTGAGAACGAAAGAACAAAGATCATGGCTTAATACCTCGCCATTTTCCTAGAAGGAAACGGTTAATATTACTATCACCGTTCATATTACTAGAGAGTGTTTAAGCACAGATATCCGTAGGGGAAAAGTGGTATAGTTACCTGTATGCAAGGATGTGAAAATAGTAGACACGAACAACAGGGGAAAACTGGTGACAGAAACAACATACATAATGTTATAAAATAATTCGATCAATAAATTAACGATAGACAACAAGAGGCGACTGAGAGTACTAAATTAAATAGAACAAAAAAGAACTTGGTTTTGAAAATATGACAGAAATTGTGTCAATAATATTCTTTTAAGTTATTGGAAGTTTTAAAACAGTTTCAGGTGTTCTCACAGAGGTTTGCACTAAATGTAATTTTAGGAACAAAGTGTCATATTCACAAACACGGCCAACATCTGAGGAAGGTCACAGGTTACAGCGATTGAAAGTTTGTGATTAAAAGCATCTACTGTAAATTAAAGGAAATACAATATTTTTATGCGCTCGTTTAATAAACTATACCGAACTTTACATGATTTTAATTCACTCGTGTGCAAATAAAAATATACGTTATGCGGTTTCAACTGTTGAAACAAGAACCAAAATGTCTGAATTAATAAGTACATTGCGCGTAAATCCTTATATTATTCAGTGTAAGCATTTAATGTTTACTAAGTAGGCTTGCTTTTTGATGACATCAACAAAACAAAAGAGAACAACGCTAGAGAATACAGTATTATCTGTTATCTTTCCTCGTGACGAATAGGAATTAAAGTTAGTATTCTACATCTAATATATGGGAAATTGTACAATGTCTCATTTATAGGATGCTTGGAATAAAGCTGTTATTACATTGATGGATAATGTAGAAATAGAAATACACATTTTTTAAACAGTAGATAATGAATCCGTTTCCTCATCGTATCTTTTTTGGTTGTGGTTATTGAATTTACGAATGAATGTATTTTAACCAAAAATAAATTACGTTCGCTCAAGTCTCTACATTGATTACTAATTTTGAGAGTTTCATCTGAACTGGGGATATCAGAAATCTATTTGCTGTGTGTGGAATCAGCTTTTAATTGATGTTGTTCCTAAGTCCTTCCTTATCCGGGGTGGTAGCAACTGTTAGGGTCCCAGCTATGGGAAAATAGCAAATGCCCAATCAAAAATCAGAAAACCAGGGATGTATAAATTACATTTTTATAAAAAAAAAAAATACCAAAAACTTATTTTTATTAAAAAACAAAACAAATTACTAACGATATATTATTATAAAATAAAAAATGATTACCAGCAATGAATTTTCATAGTAAAATTACCAACAATATATTTTTATGTCAAAATGACAATCAATATCACACTAGAAAACTATTAAACACATTTTTATAGTTGATTTACCAGCAATATATTTCTATGACAACCAGTACAACACTAAAAACTTTAGAACATTTTTATACTAGAATTACCAGCATCATATTTTAAAAGTAATTACTAAAAAGACAGTTTATCATCTACAAAGTATGTATTTAAAAAAACGTATTTGCCTGAAAGTATATAATTATGTACAAAATATCTGTAGTTGAAGGTACAAACTTGTGTTCAATATATTTGTAGCTCAAGTCATAAAATTGCGTAAAAAGATTTAGATTCCGGCACTAAATTCTCAATAGAGATTGATATGCTACTAAACAAATCAACCAAGCAATAAGAAATGTATGTTTATAGGCTCATAATAGAATCAATTTATTTTCAAATGAATACTATATCGAGGAATTGTTAACATTTCAAATTGATTTCTTACTAGATATATTAACAAAACCTACGCTATTTTAATACAAGCAGGGGACGTTACTTAATTTTTTAATTTTTTTTTTTTTTGCCCTTTACTTCTTCTAAAAATCTCACGAATTCCCCTCACCATATACTCAGGAAAATTATACTGTTCTATAGTCAAGTTCATTTTCAGCAAGTTTCTTCATGATGGTTCAAAGATTCCAGGCAGTATTGAGAATTCATCTTTTAGGAATTGAGCACGATTCCAAATACGTCATACGGGTATCATTTCTTTATCAAAATGTACCCCCATCGAATTCTGTATGAAGTAGTAAAAATTTGAGAAGAAAAAAATAAACTTGAAGCAACAGAATTGTAGTTCTGGAGAAGGATACTGAGAATACTAAGGTCGGAAAATTTGAAAAAAGAAGAAGATTTAGAGAAAATGGAAAGAAAAACTACTTAAGGAGACAGTTGAAATTTCTAGGGTGCATAACGAGGAAGATTTGATACTCACAAGACAAATGGGCGGGGAAAAGAGCAGAGGAAAACAACGCATAACCTAACTATCGAGCTTGAGTAAGTGGATGGCGGCTCTAGGTTTAGGACAGATAACAAAAAGGCAACAAAGGACGAGAATTTATGGAGATCCAAGATCACCAACGTTCTGAAGAACACTGCACATATAAAAAGAAATGTTTTTCCTGTCGTATTTAATTCTAGCCATAATTATGAATTTCGATTAATATGTGTCAGTTTGATGCCATTCGTGTTGATTTAATTCTGTATATGAGAATATATAAATGGGTCAATTTAATATTTACTGATATCTCGTGTGTCATAAACGAAAGTAATGCACAAAAAAAGAAAAAGTAACATATCGACTAGACGACAGCTTCACATGTATTTTCGTTGTTTTTGTTTGTGTTATGATGTTGATTTGGGATTAGCAGAGACAAACGCCAAATAACACGTAACAATAAAAAGGGTTTTAATAGGTTGGTAAAAAGGTACAGAAATCGCCTGAGTAGTCAATAACTAGCTCAGCTAAGAACTTCTCTGTCTATCTCTGTCTTCCATGTCAACTGACATGCCACTATTTAAAGTTCACAGACGCAGACAAGTTCATCTTCAAGAGAGGTGGTAGGTTTCCGACACAACAGTTTGGTTACATTCTGAGAACGAAGGAACCAAGGTTACGTCTTAATAACAGGTCATTAAATGCGATAAATTCTATATCGGTTGATTTTCTATCGAGACAAATAAAAAGTAACCAGAATTTGAAATTTTTGTTCTTCTGCCTTAAAACGCTTTGTCCAATGCCTTCACCCAGTAAATATATCAATTCCGACAACTATCATTTATGATTACTATTATGTACTTGTAAGACAATCATAATTTTTCTCTATCTTATGATCAATAAGATCGATAAGGAAAGGCTCTCTCAAGAACGGGTAATATACATTTCTACATATATGCAGAGTGGAGCTCAGCAACTCGGATTGAGGAATCGGAAAGGCGAGGTTGAATTCCAGTCGAGTTCTCTACAGTCGTTACGTTCAAATAACCTTGGGAAATGTAAGAATCCATCTCTTCTCCGTCAATCTATGGGCAAATAGCAGAACATATTCGGTCCTATATCCTTGGCTGGCAACCGGTCTATGAGAAGAACAACACTGATTCGTGACATAAAGTTTTCTCGTCAGAGTCTATATAGCACATTTAAAAATCCACCATTCGCCCGTGCATTGATTACTGCAGTTATATCTGCTCTTCTGTTCCTGCTATTCCTCGAGTTTCCTCACAGAATCTAGAGAAGAATCTGTAATATAATCGATCCTGACTTGACATCTCGATTTCACTCACTTTCTCACAGAATTGGCGTGGCTTCTCTCTGTCTTTTCTGCAAATATTTTCATGGCAACTGCTTTGACGAGCTTTTTTCACTGGTGCCGGACTACATGAATTTAAGCGTGTTACTAAGTATCCTGCATCTATCTAGGCATCTCGCTGCCACCCTTTTACTGTTGATATAGTTAAATACAACCGCCACTATTACAAAGGTTTATTTTCTCGCCCTTCCCGCCAGAGGAACTCCCTTCCGTTTACTTGCCTCCTTGGTAACTACAATTTTCAAAAATTAAAATGCAACGTCAATCGCTATCTTCTTGAATGCCGTTCATATTGTTCCTTTCCTCAATCCTCCCTATACTCAGTTTTTCTCTCACTTTCACTCCTTGTACCCCCCCCCGCATGCTAGCAGCATTCCCGCGCTGTTTGGGGTGAAAAAATTTTAAAAAATAAAAAAAACAAAAAAAAACAGAATTATCCTGCTGTCGGTGACCAAACCTGCTGGTAAAAAGCTTAAGTAGAACCCCAGCAACAAAAAAAGAAACAAGATCTGCCGAAGAACGAAAACACTCCTCAAAGTCAACAGTCTGCAACCCCAAATATGGGTAAATAGACTCACCAGAGTACAATTGGCTAAGCAGGGTTATTTCAGGTACAACCCTGAAGGTATGATCAATCAGGATGGGCTTCCATCAACAGGAGTGCGAGGGACCTCTGGATTTGGAGATTTATGTATGCTAAAATTTGAAGAAGAAATTTCGATATGTATTTGTTTTCGGAATCTAATATAAGTTGAACCCTTATAAAAGTCATATACTGAGCTAAGTAGATATGTGAGGCAGCAAGTGAGGGGCATTGGTAATGTTTTGCGAGATAAGATTGCAAAACATATCACCACAGTTTGGTGCACCACAAAGCTACAACCTTAAAGCATACAGTAGGAACATATTTCATTACAAAAGTAAATGCTCACTATATGAGCTTGATAAATCTACTAAGAGATGCGCTTTGACTAAACAAAGGATAATATGCTATGATTATTACAATGTTATTACAATGTTACAACAATATTATTACAATATTATTTCAAGATTATTACAATGTTATGTTTATTACAGTAATTATTTTTACTTTTTATTATTCAAGACTGTTATCATTATGTAACAAATTACTGAATATTTCGAAATATTTTAATCACTTCCCCTCAAGCAAGGCGATAATATTACTAAGAAGCAAGGCGATAATATTACTAAGAAGCAAGTGATTACTAAGGCTGAAATAGAATAAGCAGACTTTTGGGACCAGGGTGAGCTTACAGGACAATAAAAGAACCGAGTTCAAGGAGGCAGATAACAACCATTGACGTTTCATTTGAATTCTTTTAAAGTCTTCGGAATGGAATTCCACATGTAAGAATTGAGAGCAAAAAACGATTAGAATAGAATATACAGTTTCATCTAGCTAATTCAACAGCAAAACTGAGAGTAACACGCTTCAATTCATGCAAAGAGGAAAACACACCATAATGAATGCCATGAAAATATAGAGCCATGTCACGTCGTTAAAAGATTCGTGATTTCAACCAAACCTGACATTCAGAATGCTATATTTTAAGTTAACCGATGGCAACTGTAAAACTAATTAAAGATCATACCTTTGGTCAAAGAAGACATTTTGGTCAACGAAGACAAGAACCGGAAACTATATCCTAAAAAGGAAATAAAGGATATACATCTAATCCTTTTCAAAAGAACGGGGAGGAGTCTGAGCGGGATGAAAGGTGAACCTATTTTCTCCTACTAAAAAATTAAAAGAAAAAGCTCTGGAACAGTCGAAGAAACATTTTCCCGTCAAATTATATCAGTCTTTTAAGAAGATGTGCAATTAAATCGGCATCTTTGTTCCACTGGTCTGTGAAACACTTTTTTCCCTTTTTATGCGTTGTAAATTAAAAGGAAATAATTCTCAAAAAAAAAAAAAAGAGAAATTTCAAATCAGCGCCATTATGTGTGAGGCTTGTATGCCTCACACATAATTAATATATAATGGTGCTGATTTGAAAATTCTCTTTTTTTTTTTTTTGAGAAATATTTCCTTTTAATTTACAACGCATGAAAAGTTTTCATCATACGAAATTCCCAACACCCCTTACTTAAATGACAATCCAATTTAATTCCAATTGAATTCTCATTTGTATGCAGGTTAATTTTCGCCATACATGAAATGGTAATTTTATATGCAATATAACCTGACAACATGTAAAAAGAAAAAGGTTAGGATTTTTTGTATCGGTGAAATTTTAATATCAAAATCATGGCTATTAAAAATTCTTAAACAAATATTTCGGAGATTCTGAAATCTTTTCTCAAAAATGCCTACAAAAGGTAACAAATTTGCAAAGATAAATTTCTCATTTCACAAACAAATAGGTTTTTAACAAATATTGTGCTAATTTTCAGCCTGTAGATTTTAGTTAAAGAGAAGAAAGGTAAATGAGACAGAAAAATATTAAACTGTATCAGTTTTTTCATAATCAAAATATTATATTTGCTTGTAGCAAGATTCAGAAAAACAATCGTGAATTTGTTAAATTATGATTCCTCTGAGCAATTGAGGAAGCCATTTAAAAGGAATTCTCCTGGTGGAAGGCATGGACTTTTTCTGCTTTTAGCAATTATTACTCATTCTCTCATTGCATTATTTATATTAGAATGTTATGGTTACCTTACACCAGCAGTTCACAGACTTCTTTTGGTTGAAACTGCGTATCAAACCTGACGCATCTAGAAATGTATAGCTAAACTTTGAATGTATTTTCTCGGTGCTAGCAGAGTAGATCAAATTAGTAACTTAATATTTCCCATAATAATTCTTATATATAATTTATATATATATATAATTTATATATAATTTCACTTTAAAGTGAAGGCAAGATACATTTCAGATACAATGTGTGTGTATGTTGTGCGTAATGGAAAACAGCTCAGATTTAGGAATCGGAGAGCAGAGTTTGAATTCCAGCTATGTTCGTTACAATTGTTACGGGGGAATTCCTTGAATCCATATCTATGGGTAAATGTAGGTGTCTCATGGTGTAGATGTGTTACTGCCACTATTTAGGCTCTCATTTTCTCATCGCCCGCCTTAGATCTTTCCACTGCTCAGGGACGCAGTAACGCCCACTTTGGGAATCACTGCTTTACACAATCTCTTTTTTACATTGTATGACCACACGCATTATCAATACATGTCTTTGTAATTCGTCCTTCCCCCCTTCCTTTGTTAGCTTGCCGATTAGATTCTGCCGTGTTCTTTCTATATCTCTTATCAAGAGAGTGTCATCTGCGTTTTATTTTGTTAAGAAAGTACTCTCCAATTATAAGTACTGGTAGAACATCGGCTTCTCAAAAGATCACCTTGTATTGATTTGTTTTTGTTTTTTTTTTACGACTTATCAATCTTTTTCTGGTTATTTAAGACCAGAATATATTTTTATATTCTATGAATTTTCTGCAGCTAATAATGATTTAGTTTTACTAATTGAAAAGCTAGGGAGAAGAGATAGAATCATACCTTTCCTAAGTGTATTTGTTAATAAAACGAACCCGACTGGAATTGGAACTCTCCTCTCCGAATTTGTTTTCCATTACACGACCTGGAATCTTACAGTAACTATTACTTCAAAGTGGCCGCCCATCTAGATAATGACCTAGTTCTATGTTGCTTATCGCTTGAGAACCGGTATTTCTATGTGATATCGTCGTAAGCTGTAATATAGCTGGAATAAATCCATTGACAAGCTACATCTTCACTTTACAACCATTTCTATTTTTGTAATAGCTGACAATATGATAAACATCTGTATTAAAAACAAGTAACAAAATATGCCTTTCAAATGCTAAGCAAAATATTAAGAAACAGGAAAAATTTGTTAGAAACAAAGAAAACAGTACTGAACTGTTGCGTAATATCAGTCCTCCTTTATGAGGGTAAATACTGAGCATTCTTAGTTGAAGATAAAACGTTGACCAACGGAAATGTTCTACAGAAGGATCCTGAGAATACCATGGATTGAACGTGTGAGCAGAGATGAAGTTTTAGAGACAATAGAAAAAAAAGACACATATAATTAACATCAGGAAGATACAATTAAAATCTCTAGAGCACATTATGAAGAAAGTGGACTTGGAAATTTTGTTACTCACAAGACACGTTGAAGTCAAGAGGGCCAAAGAAAACAACGCATGATATACCTAGATCTTGAGTAAATGGATAACTGAACCAGTGTTAAAACAGATAACAAAAAGACAACATTTATTAAGAGAAACAAAAAATGGACATTGTGGAAAGCCACGATTACCAACATCCTTACAGAAGAAGAAGAATGAAAATTCTGGTTTCCAATTTTTACCAAACTCTGATCATTCTATAAGGTGTTGATTCGGCAACTCTATTACACAATATAGGTTACATTTAATAATACGTCTTCGTTGAAGAGGAATCATTGCCCGAAAGGACAAACTTAAAGAAAACATATTCTATGAGTCTGGCGTGTCAATAAAGGATTGCAAACCAGAGGAAATTGTGGAGAATTTAAATCAGATCAATTGCATATCCATTGCCAAAACGAATAAATGAATAGGTAGAAAGAGACAATGTAAATAGATTCGTCGTTTGAATAGTATAATCCGTATTGAGTCGTCCTTTATGCAATCTGTTAATTCGTAAATAATTACTTCTACGTGATTACTGGCATCTTGGTTGGACAGGTTATTAAAAGCCCCATATTTAATTGACGGCACTTGTAATCGCAGCATAAAGACAATTGAACTCTTCTGAAAATTTTTGTTTCTCCTCAAGCGCCTCAATAATGTAATTCGTTTCTGTTGAATAAAAGGACAAAGTCTTTGTACGTGCACAGAAATCATGCCCTCTAATGAAACAGAAATACTAGGTTTGATAAAAAAATTCTTAGATCATTTGCTATAGCAACGGAGCTAATGTACGCAGAGTGATGTCACTTGGCACAGACTGACCTTGCACACTTTTGCGCATTTACTCTAACTTACTACTCTTATTCGTATCTGGGCCTTATAGCAGTGCTTGGAAGGAAAGTGTGTAGAGTGTGGTCGTTTCACCACACTACCGAGGTTCCATCTATGAGCATCGTCCGTGCCGTAGCTTTTGGCCAAGGACAACATTTCCCAAGTCCGACACCGACCATATTCCCCAGATCTTGTTCGTTGCGATTTTTTCCTCTTTCCAAAAATCAAATCACTACAAGAAAGAAAGAAGATTTCAAGACTTCGAAGAAATTCAAGAGGATGTGCCTGCTGCTTGCTATCTCAAAAAAGCTGTTCCAGGAATGCTTATATCAATGGAAACGACCCTGATGAAAGTGTGTGGCTTCAGCAGCGAGGTATTTCGAATAGGTATTTTAAATGCCGAATTGATATGTGTTGTAGTTTTCTTTTGATAGCACCAATTCCGATATTTTTTTTATCAAAATTCGAAGATGGAAGTTTCATTAGTACAAGTGGTGGCCATGGGAGCTCTATTGAGAAGCTAGGGTTATTTTCTATGGGACTAGTCTGAAAAGATAAATGCACGGTTGTAAATTTTCTGTAAATCATTTTGTCTAGTTATTCTATTCGATCATCACAAAGCATATTTTATCCACTGTTTTTTTTTCTTAGCTGTCAATTTAAGTCACTTCAATCTGGTTAATTCAGTTTCTTGGTAACGAAAAAAAACACACTGCCACCTTTTGAGACAATTAAGTAAAATAATCTTTTCAGTTAATATTTCCTTTCATCTAAGACTAAGCTAAGTTTAGTATCGATCCTTGTTTGGTGGATTAGTTACGAAACGAATTTCCACAGGTATATGTGGTCGGTGTTTTAGTTTAAACAGGGGATTTAATCGCTTCTTCGAAAGCCTACTATTCCTAATTTATATTTTCTACTATTTGGCTATGAGTTAAACCTACGATTCCCAAAATGAGCCGTACCTCCCTGGAGGTCAACAGAATTATCCAGAGTAGCGAAAAATGCTGATTAGAAAATAGGAGTGCCGGAGAGCAGCAGGTTGTTATTAGAAGCAACTCATTTTTTTTTTATTTCCAAAATCTTTACCAGAAAATCTAAGCCACTTACACATAAGGTACATATAAACATTGCCAATAATAACATTGCACGAACACATGGTTTTATCTTATTATCTTTTCCGAAGTTAAAATTGCAGATATTTGTTTGTATTTTGTTGGTGTTATCTAGACAGAATGCGTCACAAATCACCCAGAGCAAACAACTGATGTTTGCAATGACCAATACTCTAGGTTTGTAAGTGTAACGATATAGCCATGAATATTCGTCTAATCTAATGGCATCAAATAATAACCGTAATACATCATGTGTGTTTAAAGTGTTAGATTAACTGTTGTTTTGAATACAAGTATACATAACCCGAAGAAAGACGTGTCTTCATTTGGGTGTGCTTTGCTAGAGAAAAGACCTGGTATTTAAGAGAGCTTTGCTCCTTCAGATTTTGTTGCTACATTTATCGTCCACTGTTATACTCTCTAAATATATAAATTATCTCCAATTTCCTGAGAACTATACATTTTTTTCCTCTTAGAATTGACAGTTAGTCCTTTCTTCGCGCTTTTGTTTACTACCTTTCTTGCCCCTTTCTGTGTCTGCGATCAACACTGTGTCATCTGGAAATCTTAGGTTGTTAAGATGTTTTTCACCAATAATAAATTCTGGCAGAACTTCCTGTTCTATCAGGATCGCCTCACTGTAAAGGTTAAATAAATCTGGTAAATATTTGTCTTACACCCCTTTCTATTTTTTGCAACATAATTTGGGGATAATTTTAATATCTTTCTCAAATAAATCAAGCTTACCTATCAGTTCAAATAGGTCTTGTTGCCGCATTCTTTCAAACGATTTTGCATACCTTATAACACTTAGGCATTAATTCTTCTGAATTTCTGCTATTTCTCATATCTTTCTAAGTATAAATATCGTATTCCTCGTTCCAGTTTCTTTAAGAAACCGCACTGTTCTTGTCATATTTCCTAACCAATTCCACTAAAAGGGTAAAATTTATGAAATGAACGTGATTTGATTTGAATGCGAAACTTGAAGGTCAACATATAATTTAGCTTTCTCCTTTGCACAACGGGAGTGGAATATCGAAATTTGGCTAAATGCTAATCAATTTAATTGATAAGCACTTTTCGTACTCATAGAGGCTTCACAACAGGAAATCTAGATGTTATTTATGGATTACATGGATAACAAGCTTCAACTGATGATAACGCACAAAATAAGTCATGGGAACGTCTTGATAACACATGAAAACACTTATATTTAGTTATCAATTTACAACTTGTTCTATGAATATAATTCTAACCACTTATGTAATTGCAGTAGTAAAGAAAGTGGTTCTTTGGAATATCAGGGTGATAGGCGAAGCTACTATTAAGACAGATGACGAGCCTTTTATGTTCTTAATTATATTATTTAAATTGTTTGGATTGTTGTACTCATCTTTATTGTCATATTCACGACGTTTCGGCCGTTTTACGCTCCGGCCTTCTTCAGGGGATCAGAATTTCGAACTGAAACCTTTGTTTCGTCTACCGGGGTAGATTGTTTTACTTCCACGGGCCATGCCTCTTCCGAATGTCTCAGTTATCTCCATTTAACTCAACTCGTTTTTTTCCACCACTTCCAGGTATGGAACTCACAACACTTTGGATAAAGTCGCTGAATCCAACCAACACATTTATCAACTGGTCCGTCCACATTGGCACTTGGAACTAAAATATTTTTGACGGGAATCGGCAGGCATCACGATTGCGTTTAAGCATGAAACCCACTGTCGCCACTAGGTAATCAAAGCAAGGCAAAATATAGTATATTGATAGTCTACAGCTTTGTGCATCCTATGACTGATTATAAACAATCACGCGACTCCAGTAGTTGTTCCGGGGACTGATAGGGAAACACCTCATCGTTTCTGCGACACATAAATCTAAGAATAAAAGTGGCTCTCAAACAGTTAACCATGTTACAGTATTCAAAACAGTACAAAATATACATCTTAAATAGTCGAACATGTAGATAAATTCCCAGCAAAAACAAAACCATTTGAAAACGAACCCCTTGAAAATGGCTAAAGAAGTGGCCAATAATGCTCGGGACAATGGATAATACAGACAATTTTTGCACTCATTACTCCCACCAAACGAAAACAAAAACTAGTAAGAGTGCTGGAAAAATGTAAATAAAAAATTAATCAGATTTTCTTTGTTTGTCTTATTTAATGAATCATTTCTAAAAAGAAAGGTTGCTACCAAAATATGTATTACTATATATATATATATATATATATATATATATATATATATATATATATATAAACTCAACCATTAATATTCCATGTAATATTTGTGTTTGAGCCTTTTGTATTATTTTCTTACTCTGTCCTGGACATTGAGCTCTACCTGGGTTCTATTCTCTTGGGAATTTTATATATATATATATATATATATATATATATATATATATATATATATAATAACTTCTTTATTTAGTTACCCGTTTTTATTCAATTAGCAACTTACATGTTTGTTTCATGAAAACCAATATTTCAAGATGGACGCTTGTTTATTTGGCACCTCAAGAGTTCTATAGTTCATTTCACGTTTTCCAAAAAGTATGAGACCAAAATAAACAATTTTGAAAATATTTTGAAACTAATGAAACAATTTGTAAATGAGTAACTAAATAAAAATGTTATTTTCGTATGTATTAATAACCTTTTTTAAAAGTACATCCTCTTATCTGGTAAAGATAAGGAAACGCGTGCATGCGTATGTATCTCTATTTGCGCGCCAGACCGTGTATGTGTGTGATAGAGAAGGATAGGGGGATCCATACGGAGATATCGCGCTGAAGGCAGCGGTTCCCGATCGATAACTTGGGTCAAGGAGCATCTCACCGGCCCTGTACTTAAACGGGGGAACGCTTAAGGATACTTAATACGGTAAGCAATGGCAGAGTTGTCATGATTTCAGCATTAATGGCACTGGCAATTACTTATCATCGTAATGATCAAAGTGTACACAGCAAAAGTAGTCCCCAATTATCTTGACTTGTTATTGTCATTGCCATTGGATCAAAGCTGCCTTCTGTTGAGAGTCCAAAGCGTTGCGCATCCTACGTATGATTATAAACAATCGCGGGGCTCAAGTCAGGTTTCCGGGGATTGATAGCAGAACCACCTCCGTCTAGAAATAAAAGTGCCCCACCAAAGAGCTAACTATATATTAATAAACAGAACATTTTTCTTTAAAAACGGAGCAAATGGTGCTGAATTGCTATGTTATATCAATCTTTCTATGTGGCAGTGAATACTGGACAATTTACTCAGCGATGAAAGAGAGACTTTGGACAACACAGATGTAGTTCTACAGAAGGATACTGATAATATTTTGGTCGAAACATGTGAACAAGGTGGAAGTTTTAAGTGAAATAAGAACCGAAAGAACGCTTTTACTTAGGATATGATAGACATAATATGACGGCTTACAGAAATTGGCAATCACTAAACATACTAAAGAAGAAACTAGCTAACAAGTTGGTTAAGTTAAGAGACACACCTTGTTTAAAGGTACGAATCAGAGTAAATTGGTGAAAGCCATAATCACCTATAGTTTTAAGCAGTATACAAGGGGGAGTTTCTTTTTTATTTCTTAAATTCATCTACGAGCCATTTGTGCGAGAAAGTGTGCTATTGGATTAATTAACAAAGCGAATAGCAATACAACATAAACACATAAAAAAAGTTTAAAATAACCACATAAGTCTTCATATAACAGCAATTGAATACGTATATATATTTATATTTGAAATGTTCATAAAAGGTGCGTATGTGTTTTTGTGAGAGATTTGATATCTAAAAAAATAGGTGATCTTGAGTACTTATCTTAAGTTGATAGTGACGAGCCTGAATAAATACGTCTTACTGGTTTGACTGCCAGGAACCAAAGAGGATGTTTGACTTTCGCGCCTAACGATCCATCGGGCTGTTCACGTGACTACCTATATATCTATTTTTAGCTTTTTTTAAAGGTTATCTATTTTTAGTTTTTTTTAAAGGTGTAGTCAAAGGGAGATAATTTTTGTCTCCCTCAACAAGCTACTTGCCATTATTTTATTAAAAAATTTGATAAAGTAATATTTGATATTTATAGTTACTAAATGTGATAATATTTGTCGTTGCCGCGATAAAACGGAAGAAAGTTTTGTTAAAACATAAGAAAGTATTATGTGCTGAGAGACATTGAAACGAGAAGGGTTAATACCAAAAACCCATAGGAGGAATTGAGGATTTAATTCACACATAAACGACTTCAATTGTATGTCGAGCAGTTGGAACAATGGAAAAGTGTCGCAATGTTGATTGACACACAGCTGCAAATGCAAGCTGTAAAGCGAAAACTTCCTTTGGAGTTGGTTCTCTTGGTTGAAAGCTGATTCGAGACAGGAGGGGGTGGATAAGCCACCCACGCTCACTGAGGTGGTTTAGTGAGATGTAATGATATGAGAGATTGGGAGAAGGGAATTCCACAAAATTATGTCAATAAATACGAATTCCCCAGAAGAGAGACAAGTCGGAGGAGAAGACAGAGACAAGACGGCAGATTGCCTGCAAAAAAAGCAACCGACTTCAGCCTTGCACCAAACTTTACCAACAACAGCAAACCAGATTCTGACTTAGATGCAGTAGGGCTGATAATTAATTGCATGCAAACTCTGATGTAAAACAATTATTTTACGAAGGAATGATATAAAAACAGTATTTACTTCTGTTCAAATTATTCGAGTGTTATTCTTTTGAGGAATTTAAACAAAGAATTAAATATGGATGCAGTGAAATGAGAAAACTCTTTGACCTTCTAATGAAACTTCACAGAATTTAAATGCATTTTGGAAAAGGAGGGTGATATTTTAAATATCACATATAAACAGGAAATAAAATATTCGTGTTTAATAAGTTATCCCGATGGTGAGCGACTTTTGCTTCAGTCTGTATATTCTATGCGTGTCCTTGTCTTTCTGTCTGTGTCTGCTTACACATAAAATCTCTTGGTGGAGGCAAAACGAATAATCAATAATCATTGTTAATATTTACTGCATAGAAAATAAATAGAGAAAGGCATGTTTTTCCCTGTTGTAGATGTCTATTGAGGCTTTCTATTCGCTGTTGCGAAGTTACAATTAATTATACATTGAAAATTTAAATTTTTTGTTGTGTTATATAAGAATAAAGTGCCGCTTCCGACAATGGAGTTTGAACACAGGTCACTAGAAAGCAAACACAGCCGATCCCATTTTGAATAAGTAGATCACGTGATGGTAAAAGAAATGGGAATTAGCCTGGTGTCTAAGTGATCACTATCTCTGCACTATCCTCTACTACTATACAGATTGCTATTCTTTATACTATTCACTATACTATTTCTTTATATGGATGACTATAAGGATCACTATTCGGATCACTTTTCGAGCGAGTATTATCGAGCAAATACTATTAGTGCGAGTGTTATTCAAATGCGTCTGACATCAGTATTGTTCAACGGCGTTATGTAGTTGTAATCAGCGGTTACAAAGTCTCTACTAGAACGAGCATTACGAAAGGGAGAAAGAGTATTAATTGACATTACAAAACGTTGGTAGAGAAAAATTCACTGTTTGGAAGCAGATTTGAATTTGTTTGACATTTCCTCATCAAGTTACGATTGTCACTCGACTTTTTATTGAGAACAACAAATAAAACAATTTCATTCGCAAGCGATATATAATCTTCCTTTAGAGAAGAAGGCTAGTGCATGTATAGACTACAAATGCTTGGCGCTCACATTAGGACCTTTCGACTAAAACATTTTGGTCCATTTGGTCTATTCTATAACAAATCAAATCATATTGATTCTCCATTCTTTAAAACGTAAACTACTTTTTACGATGAAATCGTTACAGAAGAATGTAGTGATAAAACGGTGGCCATGATGATACTAGTCAGAATATTATTTTCATGTGCAGATGATCTGCATTTCTTCGTTCCACCAGTTCTGACCTTCGCGGCTAAGATGCTCCATGCCGCGCACATGGCAGCGAATCACTAAATTCCTTCGTATTTCATTGGTGAGGTGTAAGTTCCACTCAAACAGCTTCTTCTCATGAACCGCTGTCTTGCTGAACCTATTCCTAAGAGGATGCTTCCCCAATCACTACAACCATAACCTGTTCAAGTCTAGGGATTACCACATATCGACATAAACTGTGCACCGTAACCTGATACCTCGAGGTGATCTTGGGCCTTGTACAGAATGAATCATTGCAATAAATAAATAATTTTCATCTGTCTCTTTCTCTTTCTGCATATCAGTATTATTTTTGCTACCGTTTTCTTTAAGACTTCGTCCATGGATCTTCTGTAGAGCTATTAACCATATTCACCATAGTCTATGAATATAGAATACAGCTCAGTACGTAATCTGTTCAATGAAACAACGTTAAAGATTAACACTCACCAGCAGCGGTTCCGTAATTCTTCAGTCTTCGATATCAAAGGCTGGCAATGCGTATTCGGAAAAAAAAACATGGCCGCCATTATACACGTCGCATTGAATATTTTGAGCCTTCTGATTGGTTAACCCTTCTATTGGTGAACTAAAAAATGGTTCAGCTCATTTTGGCTGGCTCACTAGTACCAGGGTACCCCAAAATTCCAACAAGAGCAACTTTTCTTTTACTTCAGTTTTCCCTTCACCTTTAGAGTGATTATCCTGCTTTCATAGGCATGCAAGAAGATTGACATTACTTAAGAGTACAGTATTTTTAATACACAAAATCTGACATCATTACGCTTCTAATATTGTTATTAATATTGCTGAGAATTAATTTTAATTGACACCATTCCACGCATCAAATCAATTAAGAATCCTACTAAATTTTCGTTTCAAAATACATTTTTTTCTGTGTCTTTCTGTTACTTTCGCTAAACCGAGGCGTGTTCGGAATTCGGTGTCTTACTTGACGATTAGATCTCTGTTAAAACGCTTCTGAGATATTCAAACTTATGTACTTGTTTGATGTTGATATCCCCAAAACTAAGATATGCATAATAAACAAAGCATTTCTCCTGACCAGTTATACTTGTAATCGTGCAACACCCTAGCCGGTCGTCCAAGACTTCCGACACCGCGGCTTGTGGCTGAAGTGACCTTTTCAATCCAGAGCTAACCTTATTCCACTTTGTGATTTAAGTTTGATCATAAGGCAGCTAAGATCGAATCATCGCAGGTATCTTCGTGTTGGGCTGGTCTAAGGTCAGAAATGGCTTCATGAAATATTCTACTGATCATATTTTTATAAAACAAAAGCTAAGATCGCACACATTTTACATATCTAAAGTTCTTGTAAATGTGTGAGTTGCATTGTGAGTACAACTTTTGGTATTTCTTTAAGGCATGGGCTAACAGGAATCCCTTCAAAGAGCCTATCGCAACATTTTCCAATCAACCCTAAGGCTCTAACTGCAACTGGGATTATTGATGTTCTCATGTGCCACATTTTTAGGATTTCCACTTCAAGGTCCTTGTATTATGATATTTTTTGAAGATCTTCAAAGATACATTATAATCTAGAGAGATTGTCATCTCAATATGAAAGCTCTTTCTGTTCTTGCGGTACTTTTACACGATGTCCGGGCGATTTGTTCTGATTTTTCTGTTTATTGTACATAATAATAATAATAATAATGATAATTATTATTATTATTATTATTATTATTATTATTGTTGTTGTTGTTGTTGTTGTTGTTGTTGTTTTTGTATGCGTCCAAATGTTATCATTGGTGGACCTAATGAGCGTAAAAATTGTCCAAATATTTGTTGATTTTGCGCGTTTATGGTAAAATGAATTATCATTCTCAAGGATTCTGTTTGTTATACTATTATAATAAACGTTGTATATAAGTGTTATTGAAAACACTATAATAATATAACAAGAAAATCCTTGCATTCTTTTTCAATATATCAGATTAGTGATAACCCATATTATACAGAAGGGTGTTGTAAATACCGTGGAGGAAAAAGGTGATTATCGATGGAGTTTTAACAAAATTAAAAAAAAGGTACTTAGAATCAGAACATTTTAGGAAAGAGGGCTTGGAGAATTTAGCATTTACAGGGCATATTGAAGGTGTTATAAAGTGTCGCTGTCGACACAGGTGTTTGAACACAGATCACAAAAGAGCAAACACAGGCTATCCCATTTTGAATTATTAGATCACGTGATGGTAATTGAAATATAGATATTGGAATTAGCGTGGTGTCTAAGTGATCACTCTCCGAATTACTTCGGAGGTGTGCTTGTCGAACTCTCTGCTTCTGGACAGAGAGGAACTCAGACGAGGCTATGCCAAAGGGCAGAGTCACGTCTGGGATCGTAGACAGCTACCCGACCCCGTTTTTACTGGGTCTACGGGGAATTCTTGCCCGAGTCTACGGGCTCGGATACCCCACAATAAACTCGGCCTTGTGCCACATCCGAACCGTGGAGGTGGGGGTTAGTGAATATCATCATTCTTCGAATGATCATTCTTGAGTCTCATTTTTTCGGCTAGAAGTGAACTACTTTTGACCAATTGTGTGCTTACGAACTTTCTTCGACCTACAAGTGATTTGTTAAGTTTCCCCTTTTTCTGTTTAATTATTTGCTGTTTTTTTTTTCTTTTCTTGTAAGTTTTTTTTTCCTCGTTGGCTTTGGCCAAAATCTATTTTAATTTTTAGTCCGGTTTGACAAAGTGTTACCGGTCTACTATTTTTCTGTTTTTGATTTATTTTTATTTGTTTTTCATTTATAGTTAACTTTTTCTTTTATCTTCGTTATTGTGGAAAAAATAAGCAAAGTTTAAGAAAAGAAAAACGACAAACAAAGAAGTTTTTTTTTTAATTTTCCTTTTCAGTTTTATTTTTTCGCCAGCGGCTTCGGCTGTAAACCCTTTTTTTTTTTTACCTGGTTTGACTAGTTTCAAACGAGTCTTCTGTGTTTTTTCTCTTTTGCATTTTAATTTATAATTTAGTTTAACTTTTACGTGTGAAAAAAGAAAAAGGAAGATTTTCTTTCTTTTTTTCAGTTTTCTCGGCTGCATTTGGACGCCATTTTGAATTTTATTTCTCTTACCCGATTACTTATTTTATTTTCTTTCTTTTATTTATTAACTACTTATTTGAACGAGTTTATTTAATCTAGTTTCTATTTTTTTGCTTCTTTTTCATAATTTATCAGTTTTATTTATTTATTTATTGTTAGTTTTTGATTTCTTTGTTTATATTGCTCGGTTTCTGCCGACTCATATTTTCTTGGGTGAACGTTTAGTTTTCCCAGTCTTTTTTCTTATTTATCATCTTTCTTTTTTCCTGTAATGGTTTCTGGCTTAATTCCTTCTTTTCAAATTAGTTCTTATAAGTAGTTTAGTTTATTTTGTTACACTGGTTTATTAATTCTATTAATTCTTCAGTTTCACACTTTCTACTTGTGATACTTGTTTAATATTTTCTATTATTGTTGAATAATCTAATTTTTTATTTTTTTCAGTTTTTGATGTGTTTTATTTTCCTCTTATTTCCCTACCCCTACTCCATTTTATTCTTCGCAAGAATTTAAAAATATAGACCCGCTTAGAACGTTGATTATGAAAATGGCAGAAGTGGATAGTCGTTCTGTGAAAAATGACCTTTTCGGGACCGCCGCTAAAGACACAGTGATAAAATCACTCATGTCCCTGGGGATTAAACCCCAAAGAGTTATCAAAGGAACAGTTTTTTTTCATGTGGGACGTACTGCTGCCCACAGCTGAAGATTGTCTAGATATGGCAAAGAAGGAATTAATTACAAAGGACCTCATCCTAAGAACGATGTATGAGGGACGGCGAAGAACCACCGTGGCCATATACGAGGTCCCTCAGTTTACGGGCGAGCATTTGACTGTGTTTTACTTGCAGCACGGACAAATTTTAAGTACTAACTCCGACAACCTGAACGGGGGATGGAGCTTTGACATTATGCTCGATCGTTCGGCCATCGTCTCCATCCACAACAGTTTGGATTTTTGTGGCTGGAAAATGCCGGTCATTGGGACTGGCAGAAAACGTACGTGTTGGAGGTGTAAAGAGACTGATCATCTCTCCTCCACCTGATCAGTGAAGAAGTCCCCTTATGTTCTGGCCGCTAGCGACCCAAATCCCCTTCTGGTTGATATTGGTAAATCCGTGGCGCTTGTAATGAGGCTACCGGCGACACGGACCGGTGAGGATAATCCCTCGGTGGGGTCCTTGCCGACATTGCACCCCAAAATCGACGCCTTCCACAGGCCCCAGCGTCGTACCAAAGAACAGCTACAGAAGTACAGAAATTAAACGAACCAAGCTGGCAGAAGATTCTGATTTTAAAAAAATCTTTAGATGAAAAGCGGGCCAACAAACAAGAGCCGCTGGCGGCACCGTGCCCCTCATCCTGTGTCCCGTCTTCCCCTTCAAAACAAAAATCATTCTCTGCAACCACCCCCGTCCAAATCACAGTCGAGTTCACCAGCAAAGATATATCTGACATTCCATTGCCTCAACCTTCTCCTTCGAAAAGCACACCAAAAATACACCTAGGCCTACTCCTTCGCACTCACCTCAGAAGAAACGCATTATAAGCCCAGAATCACAAGACACAACTGAAAAAACGAAAAATAAACATTAAACCGCCTTATCTCCCAGGGGAAGACGTCTGTCACGTATCCCGGGAACAAGCGCAGAGGGTTTTGGGTAAGCTAAAAACCGAACCCTCTAAAACTTCTATGGAACTTTCGGCATATAAAAGGAAAAGACTTAGAAGTGCCGGAGAATTTTAAATCAGCAAAAAGGCTTCTGACTGTTGTGCGGGACGACGCGGGTACACAGCAGATTTGGGGCATGATAGAGAAGGCAGACATACATTTGAAATTGGTACCGCCAGCGGCTTACAAGCTGGATGCACACATGACGGAAAGAAAGAAGATTTGTACAGTGAGGCTCCCCGTTTTTGTTCACCCATCCCTGTATAAAGTTTTAAAGTTAACATATCCTGCGGACATTGGCGGCCTGGCTCAAGATGATACCATCGAGGTTGAGATGGCCACTGGACCAATGCAGCACAGCAACCATAATCGGTTTCATTATGGCTCTCTGGTTAGCAAGTTTGAATGCCCGGGACCTGAGGTCGAAGTCTTGTAGGGCGAGGCTCGATCGTGATCTTCAGCGCCTCAGGTGGATGTTTGTTGTGTACAGGAGACCTATTTTTTATCTCGCGACCGCGAGGACATTCTGTCTAAGAGGTTCTTCCTCTATTCAGCATGTTTTGATGGACGCTCGAGAGGTATTTCCTGGCTGGTTAGAAAGTCTATGGATGCGGCGTGTGCTCTTGTCTTCGCGGATATGGCGGGCAGACTTTGCGTGCTGGATATTACCATAAAGGATAAGGCTCTTCGTCCCATTGGGGTTTATGCGCCCAATGTCAATGCGCAGCAGTCTGTTTTTGTTTCGGCAGATCGCGCCGTATTTGATGACAACTCGTTCGGTAGGTCTAGCGGGTGATTGGAATGCCGTCCTTGATCCCGATATAGATAATATTGGGCAAAAATCGGGTACTAACAACCCGGATGTTAAGCCGTTTCGGAAGTTTATCGACAGGTTTGATCTCGTCGATACGTATCGAAATGAGCATCCCCGAGAGGTAGTATAAGGGGGGCATCTCGGATTCGGTGGTGAGCGCAAGCTACATCGACCGAGTTCTAGTTAAGAGAGTCGACGTAGGGCTCTTAGAATGTCCAAATTTCCATTTTATAGTTTACTCGGATCATAGGCTTGTCCGGGTTCGGGTAAACTTAGATAAGCCTAAGGTTAAGATGGCTGGCTACTGGAAATTGAAGTCGTCATTATTTGGCTAGCAATATTTCCGGGACCAGCTTCTACTAATACTACAGCGGGAATTGTCGGGGGCTTTAGTTGGGAATAAGTGGTGGGATTCTCTAAAATCTAAACTTAAGTCTTTTGCTTCTGATTTTTGTCGCTGACTCACTCTAGCAAGATTAGCAGAGCAAAATCTTGGGAGGCAAATGTAGATAGGGCGATTAAATCCCGTGATAGTGGGGACGTAGCCTTAGCTAAGGCGGAGCTGGCCTCCTTGCTTATCAAGAAGGATCAAGCTCTAGTAGTTAGGGCTAGGTTAAAAAGAATGTCTTGCGAGGATACGAACATGGCCGCTTCATTGCGGGCAGAGGAAGCTCGTGGAGCATCTAGTCGGCATATCGCGAGCATCACATTGCCGGATTAGCGGACAGTGACTACAGACGTGAGCATTTTTGAGGCTTTCCGTGACTACTTTCAGGAGCTGTTTACCATGGAGCCCGGTTTGAGCCCTGCTCAGTTTGATTCCTATTTTGCCGACTTTACCCGACAAGACTCCGGGATTAGATGGTCTTACTTACGAAATATACTTGAGGCAGTCGCCCGTCTTTTGTCCGCGTGCTGGCACTGATTTTCAGTAACTGGATGAAGCAGGGGTCTATACCTCAACACTTCACCAGGGGTGTGACCAAGTTGCTTCGCAACAGCAAAGGCGGTGGGGATATGGTAGATAATTATCGGCCTTTGACGATATTATACACAGAGTTTAAGATTTTAGTCAAGGTCTTAGCCGGCCTTTTGCAGGCTGTCCTCTCTATTTTGATTGGTCCCGAGCAGACTTGCGCTGTGAAGGGCAGGACTATTCAGGAGAACTTTCATTTGGTACGCTTGATCATCGAGCAAGTCGACAGCGATGCTTTCGATAAGGTTGACCATCGATTTCTGTAGGCTGTTCTTTCGGCCGCCGGTTTCAGGCCAGACTTTCGCACTTGGATCCGACTCCTGTATACGTCACCCGGTGCGCTGGTAGAAGTGAATGGGGTAAGATCGAAACCTTTCATTTTGTCTCGTTCCATTCGTCAAGGTTGTTCGATGTCTCCATTGCTGTACGTTCTTGCGTTGGAACATTTAATGCGTAAGTTGAAGACGAATCCGGTCAAGCACGATAAGTCGATTGGCTTGCGGTTGGGTTCGTGAAAGGGAATTTCTCTTCCCGGATCTTTCCTCTGGACGGACACGACGGTCAAGATACTCGGCATCTGGTTCGGTCCCGACCTCCTGTTGGAAATGAATTGGTTGGAGGTGCCGGAGAAGGCCGAAGTCGCAATTCGTCTGTGGTCCCGGAGGAATCTTTCCTTGAAGGGGAGGGCGGAAGTATGTGCCTAGCACATCTATCCGATTCTTCTTTACAGACTCTCCCTGCTTCCACTCCCGTCTGACACTTTATTGGCGTTTGTAAGTCCCTTGGTCTCTTTATTGTGGGGAGGCAGAGCCGCCGTGTTTAGTCGCGAGATCTGTTACCTTCAGCTTTCTGATGGCGATCTAGGGGCGCCTTGCGTTGAGATTCATCAAAATACGCTTCACATTACTTATCTAGACCGGATGTGTATACAATTGGATGAGAACGGCGATTTCTGGAAGGAAGGCGCTCATAGAAACTTTACATCCTTAAGGTGTGCGCTCGTGTCAGAAAGAGGCTGGCCGTTCACCTCGAGGCGAGGGTTCCTTCTATCACGAATGTCGGCTTGCCCTCAAGCAACTCTTACGGGTGAGGGATGGCGTCTCCGACGTCCAGCCGTTGTCCCGTAAGGCATTATATCAGGTTTTAGTTGGTGGGGGGGGAGCATTCAGGATGCTTTGATAGGCGAGATCGTTCTGACAAACCGGGATGCTCGTTGCATATGGTTTTGGGTGCCTGAGTTGAAATGTCTAACTCTGAGACATCACTCACCTGGCTGATGACTCGAGGGGCCCTCTGGGTCGCCAAAAGACTTTGTTCGGCGGGTTTGGCAAAGTCGCCAAACTGCTTACGCTTTTGCGCTTGCATTTTTTCATTTTAGTGTCGTAGCTCCGTTTGTTGAAGACATGGTTTCGCATGCTTTGGAGAAATTTCTTTGTCCTCGAGGCCAGTTCCGCCCGTAGCAATATAGTACCGTCGTTGACTAAGGCTGATCACTCCGTGTTCCTTTGCTTACTGAGGGTTATGCGAGTCGTGATATGGACGACGCAACAGAAGAAATTCCATGGGTCAGAGAAGTTTAACTATTCCTAAAAGATCCTGTTCTTTAAGCATCAGCTTAAAGTCAGGATCAGGAGGGTAAGGAAACGACTCCATCCACTGGAATTTGGTGAAAGGTGGGTGAGTCTTGCGCGTCTCTGCCGAGTGAAAGTTGCTGACTTAGAGTGGCATTTTGATTTCGGTTAGGAGGATATTGCGTTTGCTGGGATGAACATTGGCAACCCTCCCCTTAAGAGTTTAGTGTAGGTCGTTTTTGTTTTAGTTTCTTCTCTTTAGTAAACTTAGCTAGGGTATGCTCATTGGCCCCTTTTATTTTTGTCCCTATTTTTTTTCTTTTGGTTTAATTCCCCATCCCTCCCAACTTTAGGTGGATAGTAATTTCAGTTCTCTGGAGGGTGCGGGTCGTCTTTCTTTTCGAGTGTGACTTTCGGAACTTTTTTTGTGTTTGAATGTGTGTGTGTTTGAGTGAGTGCTTGGAATATATGGATGTTTTATATTTTTTTAAAGCCCCGCATTGATTTCGTCCAATGAACTGATGTTACGCTACAGTTAGGGCTTGTGAGGGTTTTTATTACTAACAGAATTTTGTTTAGTTTCTTGTATATAGTTTTGGGCTCATTTGTAAATATTCATTGTTTTCTTTTGTTTTGTTTCTTTTAGATTTTTAATTGTCATTTCATCCCCCCCCCAGACAATTAATTGTATATATGGGGACTAGTTAGGACTTCATAGAGTTTCTGAGGCATTCTGGTGCATGAGGTAAGAATGATAAGTAAGAATGTGTTGTTTTGCTGAAAGGAATATTGTCAGTATGTTTGGGTCAGTGTTTGCGGCTAGCTAAGTTTAAATGTTAAGACAGAAGAAGATTGTCCTTTTCCCCATTCCCCCATTTCGGCCTTGTGCAACATTTGTACATATTGTACAATAAATATTATCACTCTCCGAATTATTTCGGGGGTGTTCTTGTCAAACTCTCTGCCTCTGTGTACAGAGGAATCTAGAAGAGGCTATGCCAAAGGGCAGAGTCTCGTCTGGAGTGGTAGACCGCTACCCGACCCTGTTTTTACGGAGTCTACGGGGGAATTTTTGCCCGAGCCTACGGACTGGGATGCCCCACAATAAACTCAGCCTTGTGCCACATCCCACCGCGTGGTTTACGATTTGGATCACTATTCGGTGGCTACTTTTTCAGCGAGTATTATCGAGGAAGTACTATTAATACGAGTGTTATTCGAAGGCGTCTGACACCAGCATTGTTCAACGGCGTTACAAAATCTCTACACCAACGAGCATTACAAAAGTGGCAACGAGTATTCTTTGACATTATAAAAATGGCAAAGAGTGTTCGTTAACATCACAAAATAATCAAGAAGTTCGGATATCTCCGAGTCTTTTCCTTACAACTTCATTGTTACTCACATGTTCAGTCCATAGTATTCTCCGCATCCTTCTGTAGAATATGGCTTATTTGTGACATTAAAGGAAACATCAATATCCATGTCTTTATGATTTAGTCTTAGAATTAATGGAACTAAGAAAATATTATTTAAATTCTAACCTTGATAGCACGTGCTACATAAACATCATGTAATAAAATGTGGTTTTCGTTTTTTTTAAAATCATTTTCCCACCGAGAAAGGCCATATAGCCATTAATGCATAAACTGATTGTGAAAGAACAAGAAAAAAACATTATTAACGGGCGAGAACAATAAAAGAGGAATCAATAAGACGGGATATAATGATTGTTATTGCATTTAGATTTTTGAAAGCTAGAACCCAGAAGAGAGTTCTTCAAGCGAAAAAATGTTAGCTTAGAACTTATGGTTACATATCGCCATTTCAACTGTAAAATGTAGAGAGCATATTGCCGATTTAGTACTTAGTATTCATAAAGTGTAGTTACTATGGAGGAAAGTTTATCAGAACAATTACTGTGAAAACATTTATATAAAAGGCCCAGGGAAGCTTTTGATACCGAGATACCAGTTCAGGACCAATAACATTGCAGATTCTACTTTGGATTGTATTTTATAAAATCTCTATAAATATATAGAAGAAGCATCAGAACGTATTTCGAAGCATTGAATTATAAATATTTAAGATGCATTCTGGAGAGTAACTTCGTCTAGCACGACAGACTGAAACAACTTTCATAGTCAGAGACCTAGCAGATAATTTTAGTCTTAGAAGTTACAGCGAGACACTCTCCGAGAGGTTAGCATCAGCCATGCTTATGGAAGGTAAGATTAATAGAGAGCAGTTTTTTGTTGTTGTTATTTTCTTTTTTTTTTTTTTTTGAAGCGTTAAATTTAACAAGAGATTCCTTGCCTCAGTTAACAACAGATTGTTAGTCATTTTTAGATCAATTGCCAATTTCACCTTCTCGAACAGATAAGAGTTAAATTTGATTTAAGAATAAATCATTGTTTAGGATGTAGATCTCATATATCGACTTTCATGGATGCTTTATTATCCGTTAGTTCGTCATCAAGGGAGGTAAATCTGTAATGTCATGACCAGCTGCCATGCTTGTAACTGAAGTATTGTTCTATTGTTTCCTCGAACCTGGCTGCGTCTCTATTCATTTTCAAGTTTTCAGTTCCCTTCTCGGCTACTTTCTAAAGATGACTAATTGAATACATTAATGTTTCCACTAATTTGACAGTCATCTATTGTTTTCTACACATTCTTCTTTTGACTAATGTTCAATTAACATTAATGACAGAAATCTGAAGCTTTGTTTCCGTTCTATCATTCCTCATTGATATCTACACTTCACTTATAATGACATTCTCGTTTCAGCCACAATGCTTGCTGAATTAAACAGAACACAAATCAATATCACTTCCTCTAATACGCGGGGTTACTCCGAAAGTAATGGCTTCTTTTAAGAAGTTGTGTTGCCCAAATCCTGTCAAATATCTATAAGCATAGCCACGTAAACGGGACCGAATCGCCATCACTTCTTTCCCATGAAATTGGTACGAAATAAGTTCTGTTCAGACAGCTCCTTTCCAAAACCGTTACTTATGGAAGAGACTCTTGATAAGAAGATTTCCCGATCACTACAATCTTAACTACCTTAAATCTAGGGTCGAACATTATCTGCATTCCTCATTCAGTATCACTCTATTTTGAGTTACTCTTGAGCACTGAAAACATTATCTGTTGGTTTTACTCTGCTCTCGATTTATATTTTCATCATTATTTTCATTATTATTATTGTTGTTACAACAACAATTGTTGTTGTTGTTTTTCGCGTGGGCCTTGTATTAGTTGAAAAACATTAAAAATAAACAGACAATATAAAAAAAAACAAAGGAGTAAGTTTTATGTAAAAAAAACTGCAATATATGACACAGTCACCACCAGTGGTTTTGCATGCTTGGCAAGTGATGGACAGAAGCTAACCCTAACCATAACCCTGCAGAAAGATGTGATTGACTAACATAGCTATGGCAATTGCTGAAATGTGTTAACCCTTGAATAACTGTAGTCTATTGCAGTGTTCGAGCTCTGTATATATTCAGCAAGGGCTCTCGGCGTGGTGTAATGGTTAGCAAGCTTATCTTTCTAGGTCAGTTACTACTGAAAAGTGATTTCGATCCTAACTGGATGCCCCATCCTTTCGGCCTTGTGCCACATCTAAGCTACGCTTGGAAAATCTTTATATATTCAGCAAACACCAATGCGTCTATTTTTTTTCCGTGTGGATGAATTCACTGTTACACCTCTTCTTTGAATGGACTTTCCTGTCAAATACTAGAAAATATGCCTTACCGGCCATTACTTCATTATGAGCTGAGCTGAGCTGATTAATTACTAATTATCACCGTGATCAACAAGAACATTGTTTGCTTAAGATAATATAAAAGTATTATTTTTATTATTTTAAAAAATGTTAGCATTGTATAAATATATAATCGCCTCGGGTTTCTGGGGTTTTTTTTTTTTAGAGTGAATTCATTTTTATGAAGGCCAGACTGTGCAAAAATGGCTTCATTTTTATAATCTTTTTGGCACAGAGGTTAAAACCCGCTAAAATTTTTGAATGATTAATTTAATTTTATGGAATATAATTTTTTCGTATATACTAACCAATGAGCCAAGTCGTCTCAAGCCTTGTAATTACCGTATAGCGTGGCCGGTGTGAGCTTAACTTTTAAAATAAATAGATGCCAGGTCGGTAGATACGGGAATAAGACTTTTGACAACAAGTGGAGAAGGCATTTACATGAAGAGAACATCAAAGAAGGCACCAGTTACCAGCCAACAACGAAGAGACCAAGAATTCAATCGAAAATTCTCCCGTTATTAGACAGTCAAGAACGAAAAGTTTTCCAAGAAATTTTCTCAAGTGTGAAGTTAAAGGAGTTTCTTTAAACGTTAGTATGTCTCAGAGAACCTCTTGGCGCAAGGGAAACTTGGGAATTTTTTCATTTTTTTTTTTTTTTCTTTTTACGACCTTCTTGTATTGTTCTTCTCGTTTCGTCATACTCAAAATTCTTGTCTTTTTCTATATTTTTTCTATTTTCAGCTGGGTATCCTTTCATCAGAAATTTTTATCCTGTCTTAATATCCGTACAAAAGGAAATTTTTGGGCAAACTTATAACTGTACCTTTTTTTCGTAATTGTGTAAATAAGTGTGCTTTCCCTTTTAAAATGTTACGCAGTGGTGGTCTTGGCAACTAAAAGACAGAAACATTATACCAAGCTGAGAAATCATGAAAACTGCGCATGCCTACAATAAGATATCAGAGAGACGGCTAATTTATCTACACGAAAAAGTGACAATAATCTCTCACACTCAATAAAAGGAATTACTAAACCAAAAATCGAAAATAATTTCAAAATGCAGACGCGAAAATAAATATATATTATCACAGTTCGTAACAAACAACAACAAATCTGATCACAACAAGGAATAAAACTATGGTAGAACACTAAAACACAAAAATCGCCAAAACATAATCAACAACAACTATCCATTAACACTAACTGAACTATTACCAACACTACCACCACACGCCAAAACGCAACCACCACTATAGGAATTAACACAGATTGATAGAACTACCAGCACTGTTACTTAAACTACTATCAACACTGCGGACACGGCCACCGCCATAGCAGGTGGTGTAACCATCAGAGGGGATTGAACCACTAACATTTCAATATCATTTTATAACTACTAGTTTCACTATCAATATTGTTGTTACCATTTTATGCACCTACCGAAAATAACTACTATTATTATCTTCTCTATCAGTGCTAGTATTACCACTTTAGAAACAACCACTTCATAACCATCTCTAACATCCTTTGTACTGCTTTTTGCCATTGTCATTGTTTGTTTTTATTGTTATTGTTATTGTTACTTATTTCACCATCATGATTATGATTACCACAACTATTATCATTAATTACCATTGTCATTTTTTTACCATTACAGTTTTATTTCCATCACCAGTAAGGCAAAATTTACCGTTAACGCATCAATAACTATTATTAACATTATAATATCAATTATTAGCACTAACAACATAGTCACAATCAATTATTATCAATTATTAGCACTAACAACATAGTCACAATCACCAATAATACACAAGCCGTCAGCGTTGAAAATACAAAACATCATTATCACCATGCCCACAAACAGAACCCACTTAATCAAAGTGGTGATAAAAGGCGCAGACCAATAGGAGTATACGGACATGTCCATATATGGGTATTTGTTAGTGTGGAAGTGTAAGGTTGTCTGGCGACCGACCTGAAAGGAGTCAAGAACACCCCAACCTGCCCCCTTTTCAAAGGAACATCGCTACCAGCAGTTTCGACGCCGAAATAGAATTACAATTGCGTATGCATGTATGCTTCTAAGCATGGATGTGTATCTCCGCCTAATCTCGGATAGTTTATATGGGTAGGTTTGTGTGAACTAAAATGCGTGCACCTGTATGTATGTGCGAGAATGTCATCCCACACAAAGAATTTTCCCGTCCAACCCAAACATAATCAAACACAAACGGGCATAAATAGATTCAATTTTTCTAAAAAAATAAACCAATTTGTTTGATGATCGCAAAAGTGTGAAACCCAGAGACACAAACTCATATCCACACAACTGAATAATATATATATATATATATATATATATATATATATATATATATATATATATATATATATAAGAAAAGAACAGTAAGATATATAATCCGGTGTCCTTATAGATATTTTTATAGATATAAAATTCGCTTGAGGATGAAATGGAACTAATGCTTTTAATTTAATTGCAAAATTAAATTCGGGGATTTTAGCTTCTATATTTGAAACATGGTTAGAACTGGGTAGCGGAAAAAACATATTTTTAAATTAATTTATATATATATATATATATATATATATATATATATATATATATATATTATTCTTGATCTTCCTGTTTTTGCTTTTCTTATTGAAAACTTTGTCATTGTCAATCATGGCCTCCGCAATTTGCTATTCATTGTCGCTTTTAATAACCTTTGTCTTTGTGCCTTTTATCAAAAGCCCTGATTCACCATCCATTCCCTCAAGCTTTCCGGGTAGGATATGCATTGCTTTCTTCTGTCTGTCCTACCTTTAATCTGTCTTGTAAGTATTACCTTTTCCAACCTTTCTTTCCTAATTATTTGCACGGGAAATTTCAGCTGTTTCCTCCTGATGTAAGCAACGTTACAGAGGTTTTGTTAAAATGTTTTTATAAACTCCCTACAATGTGCCAATGTTATCGTTTAACGTTACATTAACTAAAAATTTGTAATGAATTCGAGTAAGATATTAAAATATGCATTCAGCATCAGAATTAGTGGTTATCAATTAAATAAAATTGTATAGCTTTTAAACAGTGTTAAGTGAAATAAATCATTTGATGTTTCTTGACCTGTGTGGATTTTTGTCAGCTACTGCTCTTCCGAATGTTATCATGAAGTTATAACAACGGTTAGATTAGGATCATGAAAATAGCGATTGCAATTTTCCAATAACTCGTCCAATCAAAATACAGCAACGCTGCAAGAATTTTATGTGCCAGCTCAAAATTTAAGAATTCGCCTATTGATTGTTGCTGTTATCCGATGTCTGCTTTAAGTGTTGTCCCGCATTTTCTCGAAGTTGCCGTGTTTAACAGGTGTCTCATTAATTATTAAAGTTGTCTGATCTAGTTTTGTAGCGGCTTTAAAAGGTTGTTTGATGTGTATTTTCGATGTTGCGCTGATTTGACACTTTCAGCGAAAACTATTCTGCAAGCGAGAAGTGATAATCACTTGAGAACACCAGAACGATTGTCTTAAGGGAGGTAATATTGTTATTCAACAATTACAGCGTGTGATTAATTGGAATTTTCCCCAGCTTGGACAGGGAAATAATATTCTATTATATGAATTTGCACTTGATATGAATTTCTCTGAGATGTTCCAAGAATGTTTCCCTTTAAAAATAGAGACCAGATCAAGACTATGTTGCTGTTTGAAGTTGAATCCTACTCCGAGGCACGAAATTACTTCTAAAGAATTGATGAAAGCATCATGTTTATATGTCAGTAAATCTCATGTCTTCACAAAGGTGCTTATATAGGTAGATATGACGTCATTAATCATTCGTCTTAACCGTAATTCAAAAACAGATATGGCTTATTTCAAAAACAGTTCTGATATGAAATTCTGTGGCAGACTGTCAACCAAGTCTCTTAGACCTAACCTGTCCTGTTATGCAACCTATAGCTGTGAGGAGAAGAGATGGATTCGTACTTTTCCAATGGCTATTTGCACGTAGGTGAACGTAACGATCCCAACTGGAATTTGAACTCGGCTCTCCGATTTCTCATTCCGAGCCGATATCCATTATACCACAGCGCATATCTTTTTCTTAGGCATCGTATCTTGCAGTCTCTTCGTTCAGATAAACAATATGGTTTTCGCTTCTCTAGGTTAACTGCTGATATAATAACGATTATTGCTGAGTCTATCAAGATTTAGATAAGAATGGTGGAACTCAGTGTTGCTTTGTGTTTCTCGAAGGCATCTGACAGGGTTTAAGCATGCATTTTATGGCATTTTGGGACCTACTTTTGAAATTTCTTCTCAAATAGCGAACTGAAAATTGTTTTGAATGGCTACTCTTCTAGATTTGTTTTTTTTTTTTTTTGCATAAATGCAGGTTTTCCTCAGTGCTCTTTTCATGGACCAATGCTGTTCCTAATTTTAACCAACGACCTTCCAGATGTGATCAGTTTTAAACCAGGTATCTCTACTGATGACACAGCTATTTACTCCTCTTTCGATATTATCAAATTGGCAGTTGATCCAAAAAATTACCTATTTTTTTTTGTTAACTGGGGGTTGTTAATTTCTACGCATCCAAAACGAACCTGTTCTCTTTTTATCATCGGAGTGGATCCTTTTTTAACTTCCATCAGCATGGTTGATCCTAACATCTAGAAGAGAGACTCGCCTTCTCAGGCTGACGATAACATGAGCTGTAAATATTATATTGAATCATTTGATAGGCCTGCTTCTAGGAAATATGGTTCACCTTGCAATGCTTGCTAGTTTCTTTCGCCAGAATCTATCTTACATTTTTGAGCATTCCACCCCAAGCAAGGCGGGAAGCCACTAGCACGCAAGGGGTTACAGAGAGTTGGAGCAAGAGCAAAGATGTTTCACAGAAGAAATGATGAAAGGAAGGTTAGAGGATAGATCAGGGCATCTGGAGACGTCGATTGACATTACATTTTAATAGTTGGAGATTATAGCTATCAGCAAAAAAAAGGAAATAGGAAGGGTGCTCCACAGGCGAGAAGTGCGAGACATAAAGCTATTGCAGTAGAAGAGACGGCTACATTTAACAGTTTCGACAGTGAAAGGGTGAGAGCGAGATGCCAGCCTAGTTGAACGCTTAAACTCATGAATTCTGGGAACCAGCGAAAGCAGCTCATCGGAGCAGTTACCATGAAAGTATTTGTAAAAAAAAGACAGAGGGAGGCAATGGCACGTCTGTGAGAGAGCGGCTGCTGACGAGACGCCAGATGAGGGCGAATTACACTGTATATCCGTCTTTGGATTTTATCAAGGGCCTTGAGACAAACAGAAGGGGCTGCAGACCATATATGGCAGCAATACTCCATGCAAGGACGAATGGTTGACTTGTAGATTTGAAGGATTGACTCCGGCGAGAAAGATTTCCTGGCGCGGCACAGGGAGCCGATTTTCCTTGCAGTGGACGAAGCTATTGACGCAATGTATTCGTTCCATCTCAGGTCAGCTGACAATGTGGACCGAACAGTTGCAAAGAGGTGCTCTCGTGGAGTTGATCGTCAGACATTGTAATGGGAGGCAGAGATGGTTCTCTCTGGTGTGTAATAGAGAGCAGTTTTGTTTTTGAAGCATTAAAGTTAACCAACCGATTGGAGGTGTTTTCGAGACAAACGGTCAGATTAGTTTTGTCGGCAACACTAGGTTTGTTTTTGAGGCAGGAGTAAATAGTAGTGTCGTCCGTATAGATGCCTAACTTGGGAACCTATGACACGAGGAAGATCGTTAATGAAGATAAGGAACCGAGTAGGGCCTAGGATAGTGCCTTGGAGAACACCAGGTGTTCGTGGGATAGAAGCTGGATGAGAATCCGTTGAGACGACCGTCAATGCACGGTTTGACAGGAATGAGTCTACTAAGTCGAACAATCGACGTGGAATTCCATAAACCTGAATCTTGCGAAGTAGGCTGGCATGCCAAACCCTATAAAACGCTTTGGAGATATCTAGAGGAGCGACAAGAGCTTCTCCGTTATTATGATGTGCTTGGTAAAAAATTTCGGTTATGGCGTAATCACATCAGCTGTAGAACGGGCAAAGCGGAAACCATATTGCTTGTCGGAGAGCAGATTATGGGATGTAAGGTGTTTAACCACTTCGGTGTTTATTAAAGCTTCAAAGACTTCACTGAAGAGTGGTAAGAGACTGATAGGACGGTAATTAAAAGGGTCAGAAGTGTCTCCAGAGTTCTTAGATACAGGAACAACGGTTGAGGACATCTAACAGGGTGGAAAACAAGATTCATTGAGACAGTAGTAATTTGGAGAGAGCAGGGGCCAGTTCAAGCGCACATTTCTTCAGGGCAATGGCTGGTATCCCGTCTCCACCAGTAGCCTTGTGGGGGTCTAATTTAGAGATGATGCCCAGAACCGTTGACGGGGTTATGTGTAACTCGCTCAATTGAGTCTCATTTCTAAGGAGGAAATCGAGTGTGGGTACATAGGAATAGTCGAACGTTGAATTGAATGAGAATTTCCGAGCAAAGCATTCAGGCTTGTCGGCAGAAGTTAGAACCTCAAACTGGTTGAACCAAGGAGGTTTAGATTGTTTGCTATTGCATATTTATAAGTTATAAGTTTGCTATTTTTAAGTACGCTCTTCCATATTTATAAGTCTACCATTCGTTCATGATTTGAATATCGTTGCTTCAGGTCTTGATGCGTTTGCTATGTATCTAGAGATTCTTGATAAAATCTACAAAAGAATCTGAAGTATTTTTGGTCCTCATTTGGCATCTCGGCTTTAGCCACTTTCCCACCACCGTGAAGTTGCCTCCCATGGCCTATTTTATAATTACTTTCAGGATAATTGTTCTGATGTTCTTAATGGTATCAAGACTTTATGAATTTACTCGCACTACTAGATTGGCGGCAATGTCAATTAATTTCACAGTTGAAATTACTACATCTTCCAACAGGCTGGAATTCAAGATTCACTTATTTTTAGCGATATATTACACCGTGTGTAAAATACAACAAGTATGAAGACAGTTTTCTTTATGCTTCTGCGGCGATGATAAAAATAGTAATCATTGACACAATAATAACTTCGAATGATACTGACTGATTTGTTTTTTATGGTTTATCAACGCGTTGTTGGGTATTTCAAAACGAAAAGATATTTTAGACGGTAAGAATAATACTTTTTTTTTTATTTGGTATTTGAATATTTCATTAACCTTTTTTTAGAATAACAATGATTTTTACAGATATATCTTAATATCTAATCCATCTGGGGCAAAATGGATTCATACCTTTTCCAATCCTAGTGATTTTCTAAGCTCGGCTTAGACGTGGCACAAGGCCGAAAGTATGGGGCACCCAGTGAGGATCGAACTCACTCATAATTGATCTAGCAAGACAAGCTTTCTAACCATTACACCACGTCGAGGTGCCCATACCTTTTCCGAGACTATTCGACCGTAAGTTCGTATGAAGTGAACCTAATTGCAGTTGAACTCGCCACTCCGATTTCTCATTTCGAACGGCTATCCGTTTACCACATGCACATCTCGCTTGATAAAGCGAATAAACAGTTATAACCTAACGGGAGAATTAAAAACATTCTACAGAATGTGAAAAAAAATAGTCTTATTTTTTTAATGTAGGCTGAGCCACAATATTTATTGAAACTTAATTAATTTTAAATTTGTGACATGCAGTTCATAATGAAATTCTACTTTTAATTGCGAAAGTCATTACACTGTTCCATATAATTAAGAACAATCCGTAAATATTACTTGTGCATTTCAAATGTAATGATTCACTTTCTTACAGAAAAATGGGGCAGCAATTCGAATTGAAAATTAGTTATAATCATCTAAGTTCATAATCTACAAAAATTCTATTGCAATAACTCATAATTTTATGCAACACATAGCTTACGTACACAGCCATGTTGGACATATTTTATTCATACTGCAGTTTCAGACAACGTCGCAAAGTCTATCGCTATTTTATTGCTATTTGAATGGCAACTTTTCAGAAGACCTTCAGTTTTTAATTTAATTAGTTCAGATTTTTGAAGCTAAGAACCGCCATACTAAGTCCAAGGAGTTGAACCAGTCTCGTTTCCTCCGTACACCGATTGTAAGGAGAATGTTTCACTCAGTTTTCTATTCCCCTTAAAGCCGCTACTTTTTGGAATAGTCTCAGACATATTTGCTTCCACAAGTCAAAGGTTAATCTTTATCTATACTCCAAATCCTTCCAACTTCACCATCTTCAATTCATAATGCGCCATCTTGAGTGTCTCTTGAGCTTCGTATTGGTTGATTATTCTTCGTCTTCTTTATACTGTTTCCCTCCACAATTTACCGTACTTTGTAGCTCTTAATTGTGTCTTTTTGTTATCTCTCCTAAGCCATGTTCTTCCATCCATTTACACAAGCTCACTATTCATTGTTTTTCTCCGTACCTCTTGTCTTCAATCTGACCTGAGAGTATCAAATTTTCCTCTTTCCTTATTATGTGTTCTAAAAACTTCACCTGATTCTTTCTGTATAAGTGTCCTTTTTGTTTCCATTTTCTCTAAAACTTCGTTATTAGTCACCTGTTCAGTCCATGATACTCTCAGCATTCTTCATCAGAACCACATTTGTGATGGTTCAATTCTCTTCTTCATCTGTGAAGCGATTTTCTAGCATTCGCTGTCATACAGAATGATAGATGGAAAAATTGCTAAGGCCAAAATGGGGAAAATTACTAAAGTAAAAGTATAGAATTTGCAGAGTTTGCTAAATCACAATGGTAAATTTGTATCCAGGTTCTTACAATATTTCAATTTTCTTAGCAAATCATCTGCTGTCATGATGTGGAATATTTAATAACAAAATTGTTGGTTCTTTGTCGGTTGATTTGTTTTCTACGCCTTACAAAAGTTTTGCAAAAGTCAGAAATGTTTTTATATTTATTCATTATATTATGTTCAACATTATGTTTTGCTTGTAACGAAATTTTCCTGTTTCTTAATACTTTACTTAGCTTTATTAAAGCAAAAGTATGACTAATTAATAAATTTTTTGTAATTTTGAAAATTAATAATTTATATATATAGTAATAATATAATGATAACATTTATGTTTATAATAATTTATACTTTCATATAATTTACTATAATTTATATGCTAAATTTTAATCGCATATATAAACTAGCCATCGTCGTTTATTTCCATAAGATGGAATCTACTGCATTTGGAATATGAAATATTATGCAATATTTTTCAAGGTAAATAATATATAATATGTTGCAAAATAAGTGTTTTCATTTATTTCCTTTTGTTTTTATGTAATTTTCTTGAGACGATTCATTTGGACAAAGCATTTACTAGAAGATTGGAATCTTAAAAAACGAACACGTTTCACCGTGTGTTAATATGAACAGGAAGGCTATCCAAATTGACCGTTGCAGCCTGTCGTCAATATTCATAGGCATCTAAAGGCCGAAATGTGTTCACGGAAACTCCAAAATAAGTTTGATCTTAATATAACACTGCCTGAAGAGCCCGGAAAGTTATGAATGGATTGAACAACTGGTGTGTCGTTCGAAAAAGGATTTCCATTTGAGAGGCGCTTGGAAGAGGAAAAAAACCCGAGTGTTTTAAATAGAATCTGACAAGTAACAAGGCTCCAGTGGAATTCAATACTATTAAATGGGAGAAGAGCAAGTATTTTCTTACAATGTCTTATACTGGAACACACCTATTCTATAGTTAATAGACACTCCCACCTATAATAAGTAGAAGTAGTAGCAGTCGCTCAGCGAGTCGGCTGAGAGAGTTGGTCAGACAGTCGATGCTGGACGACCGGTAGTCGGATATTAAAGTATCAGCCACAACTAGATTGCCGCGTCATTAACTATTATATCAAGTTCTTAACGTTTTGTACGTCGAACCTATTTTAGGACCGACTTAATACAAGCCTCCACTGTGAAACCACCACATAACACAATGTCATGTTATGGGAAATTATTCGATTTATTCGAATGTAAAGGCGCATTTATTGCTATTGAAATCAAAAAACATCGCTCAGCTTTACTTAAAAATGTTAACAAAAGTTTCTTGTCCCAACCGAGAAGATATGCATTGTAAAAGTATAACGCACTTGTTTATAATATTTAGTGACACTGGTAAGTGCCATGCGTGATACACGCCTGGGTGATCATAGCTCCCCATAGCTTCTTCTTTTTTGGTATACTGTTTTCTGGCTTTCGATTCAGGACTGACAAGACAATTTTTCTCGCAGTAGCATGCCGTTTCTTTCGGCGATAGATTGGGTGTAAACCAAGGCCATAGAACCTAGTCTTTCCTGCTATTCAACCCATAGAAGGGAGAAGAAGAGATAGTTATACCTTTCCCAAGGGTATTTGCGCATAGGTGAATGCAACGAACTCGAATCTCCGAGTTCTCATTCCGAAATGATATCCATCTATATATAAAACTATGTATTTCCGTCCGTCACAAATTCTAATATAGCCATACATTGACCAATCGAAACAAAGTTTTGGGGAGAAGTGCAAACAGCTAAGAGGGTACAAAGTACAATTCGTTATACTAAGGTGTATAGCTTAATACAATAAATTTTCATGAATTTCTTTTTTGGAAAAATTAATATTTTTATTATTCAACATTTAACATATTTTAATGATTAAAGTAACAATTATTTAATAAAACTGCAGCATTGTCTTTTTGCATAACTATCTTTAAGTTTTTATATACAAGAATCCAATTTCAAGTTCGCCCTGCGTTTGCGAAAACAATAAAAATATCGCAAGTTCAGACAATTCAAAAAGTTTGAATTTTGCCCCACAAAGATATATTTACGCATAACCAGTTGTATGTTGCATACTCAAGGGTAAGAAATCCTAAGATTTTATTCTTCGCTATAAAAAAGGAAAGAATAAACCAAAAAATAAAGGAAAATAAAGTGTGTGTTATCTAGAGATATTACTGGGGTGGAGAGTGTATTAGAGTTGTTCAGTTCAGAGTCCAGACGAGGTGATTACGTTCGCTTTCACACAGACACATTTAGACAGTTTTGAATCTGTCTCTCCCCATAGCTTCTTCTTTCCAGGTATACTGTTATCTGGCTGTTCAACAAAGACTTCAAAAGTAACTAGTAGCGGCTTCTCTTGAAAATGAACAACATTTGGCATTGTTGCGTTATCAAGTACCTGAAGAAAGGTTTAACACACAATGGCATACATGCTGATATGTTTGTTATATTAGGATATGATGCTCCACGTTTATCAACTGTCCAAATGTGGACAGCTGAATTTAGGAGAGGAATGGAGAGTCTTGAAGATGACCCAAAATCTGGACGTACGTTTCTTCTCAGTATGTCCCACGATATCTGGCATCATGCTGGTCCCATCAGGGGAAAATCTGATATTACTTGCCTGAGATGCAGCTGGTATCGAATGTTTCCGAACTCAGGATGAGTGTTGGGTTCAGCCTTTGAGCCAGAGATTAAGAAACAAACCATGCAGTGGAAATACCTCTCCTCACCTGCTCCAAAGATCGCCAAGGTCGTTTTATCTGCAGTGAAGGTGATTGCTCAGCTTTTGGGGATGTAAAAGGGATTGTGTGTTGTTGAACATCTTCAAGAGAACATACCATCAATGAAGAGTACAATGCCAACTTACGAAAGGCTATCAAAACTGGATGCTCAGGAAAACTAACGAAAGGGGTCTCGAATCACCAGAACAATGCTTCATCACACAAGTTTTTCATTTCAATGGCTGCTGTTTGAGACTCTGAAGTCGTTGATTACCCACCCTATTCTCTTGATTTGACCCCATCTGAGTATCATCTGTTCCCCAACACGAGAAAAAACTTGGCTGGAAAAAAGTATCGCAGTGATGATTACGTCATATCTGCTCTATTGACTATTTTGACCAACAGGATGAACAGTCTTAACTGTCACTTTACCAGAAAATAAGCAATGCTGTTATTAATAAGCGTTGAAATTAATGTATGCAAGAATTTATAGCATTACCCCTTCATAGGGAATTTTCAACCCTCTCGTAGACAAGGTGGAATTTCTCAAAATAAATAGCATCTACATATTATTACTTAAAGAACTAGAGATAACTCTAACAAGATCGATTATCCGGTAACAATTTCTTATCCAGCACCTTTCAGAGCCCAGATTAGTGATGGTGAAACCATATATATATATATATATATATATATATATATATATATATATATATATATATATATATGAAGAAAAAATATACGGAAAAAACAAACAAAAATCCTAATATGCAATTATGCTGTTTTAATGTTAATATAATGTCAACGTCGGACGTTTCGGTCTAGTAGACCATCTTCAGGACATATTCCTAAAACATAATTAACATTAGAATATATTTAATTCAACATGAAAAGATATATTTAATTTCTTCCTTTATAATCATTTAATATTTGCTTAGCCACTATATATTCGTTAGGATGAATGAAAATTTTCACGCCTTCGTT
>CAHIKZ030005436.1:1130000-1280000 GCA_903632075.3 Acanthosepion pharaonis
AGAAAGACGTTTGAAAATAAAACAGAAAAATGAAGGAGTGTTTAATGATAAAAGGCTTTATTCAACTGAGAATACAAGGTACGCGTATAATGTCCATTCATAGTCCCATTAAACAGAAATAGCTCTCTCAAAGAAGATAATAACGAAACAAGTGGAGGCCACTCTTGATTACTAATAACAGAGTGTAAAAATAAAGTAATAGAAAAGTAACGCTGAAAAACGAAAAGGCCAAATTGTCGGCGAAGAGCATGATCAAACGCCCGGAGATCTCTTGTGAACAGAGATTGTTGAGTAGAACCAGTTTTGCGGAGGTGATCGAGATGAAGTTTTGCCAACGGATACGGAGCCTTCGCCGGAGGTAGAAGTGATCGAATACCTCGAGCTTATGAAGCTCCCCAGCTCTCACTGGCCAAGTCTCGCCGCCGTAGAGAAGGACGTCCTCAGAAGAGCCCGGTAGATCCGCACTTTCGTGTTGATTTTGATCTCAGATTCTAAATTTCCGATGTAGCAGGCAATTCTAGGAATTGATTGATTGATTTAATAGTTTTCTGCAGCTTATCAACCCTTTGCAGGTTATTTAAAGTCAGCAAATATTTTTTTCGATTATTTTTGATGGGGAGGTAATAATAGTTTAGTGACTCACATTTTACTAATTAACCCTTAGCTTGCGGGGGAACTGGTGGATTCATACTTTTCCCACGGGTATTTGTGTGTAAGTGAATACTACAAAGTCAAAGGGAATTGGAACACGGCTCTCCGATTAACAATTCCGAAGCATTATTTATTACCCCACCCGCACAACGAATCTTACACCTCCCACAGATCTAAGCTTATAGCACCTGGTATTCTCTAGAGGTCACCCTTTAGGTACGGACCAGGCGTGACCCGTCTTGGGTATGACGATAAACTAAATCCGTGTTCTGGGTAATACGATAAACTACGTCCAACAGCAAGGCCTCTGATTAGAAGGTTTTGAGGACCGTGGATCCATCTCTTAATTGTTGGTATTCTCAGGTTTATCCTGACCCGGTATGGTAGCAGCAGCTAAGGGCCCCAGCTATGGACAAATAGTTAACCCCCAAATTGGGGTCAAAACGCTATGTAAGTGTAAAAATTAGATTTTAATACCAGAAGTACATTTTTTTTTAAATATTACCAGCAATAAAAATTTTATCGGCATTAATTAATACATTGACGTTGATATGCTGTAAGCCAAACCGAACCAATCTCGGCGTGACGTTGCTTAACTTCGGCCATCGTACGGGAACCGGCGTTCCAACGTGAAACAATCGTAAGCCGCAGAGCTAAGAAGGAAGCCAAGGAGCTATTATAAATCAGATATACACGTAAAAGTTGAATACCATGACAGAAAAGGAAGACAGCTACACTGAGGACGCAATTTTGAATTCTCTGATATTCATTATATATGATAATAAATTTCGAAGGTTTTTGTTATTAAATGTTGTAATTAAATTAACGCGTGTATTAGTTTTGACTGACTCCGTTATTTCTCCACATGATACATATTAAGTATAGAATGACGCAAACAAACAATTCTTTTCACATTTCCTATTCGCGAAATATAACTATGTTCATTTTTATTTCTTATACAGAAATATAAACTTATCAAGCCTACCAATAAATAAGATGATAATATGAATAAAAAACTCCTTTACATATAGAGAGAGATAAGCCAAATATATCCAATAACTAATAAGCTATAAATAGCCCAAAAAACTCCGTTTTGTATATTAATTAATTATAAAAACATTTCCACATCCCTTTCCAAAATGGAAATTATTCGCTACACACATAACTCAACTTAAATGTCACAATACCTGACTTCCGAATGAATAAATAAAAAATTATAAAACAACCTCCTTAAAGAAAGACAAACTTGTCATAAAACAGCCTCTTAAAAAAACAAACTCAATTAATTTTACGTCATGGCTTAACGTTTTGTAAGATAAACATGATATATGAAAATAAATCAAAAATACTTTTGTCATCTGATGAGTGGGTTTCAGGATCTGCAAAAAAAATTCCTAGTAGAGATAAATAATGATTAACTTATAATCATTACTCATTTTTCAGCCTTCGATATTAAATACTGTGATTACAAGATGATGTGCTGGCCGTTGTGGTGGAATTGACAACGACTCAGAAATCGGAGAGCAGGGTTCGAATTTCAGTCGGGTTCATTCACTTACGTGCAAATAGCTATGGGTAAAGGCAGCCATCTTTTCACAAACCATCTATAGATAGAATAGCAAGGCATATTAGGTACTATAGCCTTATTTGGCAACCAGTCTACCATATAAAGAAACGGAAACTTATTGCGTGAAATTCAATCATGAATCGAAATGGCGTGTGTTATGTACGGCACTTAACAGACTGAACTACAAGAACTTCCTGTGTAAAACAAATAAACTTCAGAAATAACGTGCCTAGCGATTTTTGCAATAAAAGAATGTTTTGGGTAATTGACTTAAGCAACTTTTTTACTACGTTAATAAAACATAGAAAACCGAAAATAAAAAAAATGAAAATAAAAAACAAGTAAAAAAACCCAAATAAACCCAAATAAATAAACAAGCCACACCCGCCCAAATAACCGCCATAATGGATTACCCACAATGCAACACTGTCCCGAAAATATAAATAGTCGAGAAAAATCCAACACTCGCGGTCTGTCGATTGCGTCTAGCATGAAACAGCCTGCCGCCTCTGAGTTTTGACTTCAATGTTCACTTTTATATTTATATTTACATACGCAATCTTTCTGAATCGAACACTTTATCCCATTCCATAAGTATATCACACCGTAAAACTATATTTCTCCATATATATATATATATATATATATATATATATAGTTACAGTTTTTTGGAAAGAGCGTGTAATCTAGCTGATCAAAATTTGAACAATAACAGCACGATCGAGCCATTGGCCACGATGAGTTGTGACTTCGTGCTAGCACAGCTATCGACAGCACCCAAGGGTTCCGTCTACCCACTTTCATTTGCAAGGCTTGGGACAAATCGTGGTATGGTTTTCAGGTACTTTCCCAAGGTTCCGCACGCTGGGATCGACCCTGACAAATCATTTATGGAGGGATCGACCCCACTCTAGTCCGATAACATCTGGACATCCTTCCTGACAAATCAATCTTGGAGAGATCGAACCCGGGTCTCATGGTCAGAATACGAGAACTACTATATATATATACATATATATATATATATATATATATATATATATATATATATATATATATATATATATATATATATATATATAATCGTTTTCTACTGCTTATCAAACTTTGTAGGTTAATTAAGCTAGGAAATATTATATTTTTAGATTTGTTGGGCGGGGGATATAATAATTGTTTAGTTATACAAGAATTACTAATTATTTAACCCATAGCTGGGGAAGAGTAGGTAGATTCATACCTTTCCTAAGGATATTTTACGCGTGAATGAATATAACAAACACAACGGAAATTGGGATTTGGCTCAGCAATTAGCAATTCCGATCGAAATCACTAATTAGTCGTAACTGATCTAGCGAAACAAGCTTTCCAACTATTGCAACATGTCAAAGTGTCCCGGGTGCTTCTCTTATATGCCTAGTGATTCTTGACAAAATCCAAAGAAGCAATCTGCAATGTCATCAGTCCTGGTCTGGCTTCACAGCTTCAATCACTTTCCCACCACCGCTGTAAGGACACTTTTTTGTGCCTTTATCTAAAAAGATGTTCAATGCAACTGTTCTGATTAAATTTCCTCTTTGTTAATTCAACCCCGGGATTTTAAGTGCAACGCTAGATTTTTCAGCGAAAATTTGAGTTGAAATGGATACATGTATTCCTGCCTTCTATTCGTATATTTTCTTTTCTGGCCATTCTCGAATATGGAACGATTTTCCTACTTCTTGCATTCTTTTCAGCTATGATCATCACACATTTTATTGTCTTTCTCCGCTCAACAGCGCTTTCTTAGTTTCCTACACCCTCAGTAAAACACTGCTTCTTAAGGGCCTTATCGCCTTGCTTGTGCAGAAATTATTAAAAGAATAACCGGACCTGTTTCTATTTTTGTTATTGTTCTTTAAACTAGATTTGTGCCTACCTTTATGAATCTAATGCAAACTGAAAGGATATCTAAGTTTTCTACTCTCATGAGGGACAAAAATTGCGTCTGTCTTTTAGCCTTTCATGTAAACCAGTGCTTCCCAACCGATTTTGGGCCATACCCCACTTTGAGATTTCTAAAATTCTGCCCCCCCATGTAACATTTAATTCTCAAAATTACACATGTACGTATATACACACAAAATATGTTTATGTATACATACTGTATATGCATCGTATGTATTAACACACATAAACATTGACACTCCAACTCAAACTCACTAGAAAACAATTCAGTGTTAATAACTCATTCTCGAATAGCCCTCCTATTCTGTTGGTATAGTAAACCGAAGGATGTAAATCCTACTCATGGCCCACCAAATTATTACCATGTCCCAGCGGTGGGGCATGCGCCCCACGTTAGGAATCATTGATGTAAACGAAACCAACCTCTCCCTTTCTGACCTTAGTTTAAATTGAACATGTATCTAATGTTTTAGTATAAGGAAAACAAGTCTTGGATCTAAATGTTAAATAATTCATTACGCCCTAGACATTATCTACTGAAATGATGTTTGGGATGTCTTTAAATTAACCAAGCAACCTTAGTCCATTTGCTGCGCTATTGATGAGGTTCGAAACAACGTGCCAACGAAGTGAGATTTTGAAGGAATTTTTCAGTCTATTACTACAAGTATAAGCGACAATGTCTTTATATAATATAGATTTATATAATATAGGCATGCAGAATGATTTATTTCACTTCATGGAAATAAAATGCATTGAAAAGTTTTCTTATTTTATAAAAGTGTATACTAGTAAAGTGTAAGCTCTTTTCCTTTACACTGAGTAGGTTAGGAAACAAAGAATGGCTCGTGATTTTAGCAATAATTGAAAGGAAAGGTCCTTGATGTTGCTTCCTTTCACTGGCTAGGACGAATAGACAATTGTGTATCGTCATTTGAGATGAATAATATTCAATCTAGTTTTTCGTCTAAAATCGATGATGAATTATTCTTGCCAACTGGTGCGCTGTCTTGCATCAAAGGTAGTTCGCAAAGAGAATTACTCCTGCTTTGAATGAAAAATTTTAAACAGTCTCTATCGGGTCAGTAGATTAGCCTCAGAAATTAATTTACTGAGATCTTCTCTCGAAAATAAACGCTATCAACGAAACTTCAAGGAAAGTATTCTGTATAAAGTCAGTAGAATTCAATTTTATTTGCGTGATGTCAGATTTATATTTTTGTATTGACAAGTTAAGCTGATTTAAATGTTTTTCGCCGACTACAGGAAAATTAGTACTTGTTTATTTATTGGCTGAATTACAGAGATGTATAAGTTGGTAGCGGCATCTTTCGTGAAATGTTAATGGCATCTTAGAAGTGAATTCGAAAGTTACTCTATTCTTCGTTTCATTGTAGATCATTCAACTGTAGCACGAAAAACAAATGCAAACAATGTCAGACGACATTAAAATTATGAAAATGAAAGGAATGTCAGACGAGGTATAAAATCTATTTCTCTTCTAGTCTGACACAGAAAAACATATTTTGGAAACAAGACGAGTCCTTGCAAGGAAAATGTGATTTATCAAATAAACTAGCCGAATTACCCTCGCCTTGCTGCGTTATACACAATTTTATCAGAAAATGATGATTGATTTTAAATTATTGTTATATTTCGTGGAGAAAAATGATGCATTTCAATATTACTCAATGATCTTGCCGTTGTGACCTCCATCTTCTGGCTTTCTCCTATATTTTGAATAGAAACCAATCCTTTGTTCAAATTTAAATTTAATTTAAATGAAAATGAAAAAAAAAATCAGTTGGGGGTTCATGCCCCTCGGGGACCTCTTTGGTCAAAATGAAATATCCAAGTACCCAAGGTAATGTAGTTTCAGAATATATATAGTTATGGAGATTTATCTCCAAAGCCCTACGAGGGGTTCGATAACAAAACAAAAAACAAAAAAAAAACAAAAAACAGAAGCAACAACTTATATATACTAGCTAAAAGGCCGCTTTATTGGTGGGGGCATTTAATTTACCTCTTGCGGGGGGTTCTTGATTGGACCTTCAACACAATAGGTAGGGAAGAGTAGAAGCGATAAGCAAAAATAAACTACAGAAGAACTCAAAAGTGATCGCTGCATTTAAGTATTACATTAATATTTAAGCTTACCTTTTAAAAGTTCAATGAAAATTCTTCTGTCGCCACATAATTTAAAGACCGTTTGATGTACGTAGGTCCTTACTTGACGTAGAAACATTTTTTTATTTTATTTTATAAGTGACTTTCGCTGAATTTCGCAATTAATTACGATTATTCCCAAATTTATTTCCAAGTTATAAAAATCTTTCTCTACAAAAAAAAAAATACCTAAAAGACTCCGAGACAATCGCAGTAATGAAAAATTTGGAATACAAAATTTCAGGATTTCGCGTCCGGAATGGTTTTAATTTTCTTACGGAATCATCCTGATTCCAAAATGGTATGATATGTTGTGCTACGGCCTCTGAGAGTAAATTTGAAAAGTGGGTGGTTTAATGTTGATACTGAGGAATTTCAGCGCGAAATTTGAATTCCATTCGAGTTCATTACAGTAACATTCGAGTAAATACGTTTCGAAATGTTACGTACGAATCTCTTCGTCTCCCGATCAATAAATAGTAGAACAGAGCACTTTAACGTTGGTTAGCAACAACTCTACGGGGGAAACTGAATTCAAATTATGAAGAGACTGTGGCAACAGCTTTCTGAATTGGCTTCTTCGGAAAAAAATATAAAATATATATATATATATATATATATATATATATATATATATATATATATATATATAGTTGGATTGATGTGAGTTTGTGACCCTGGGTTTCACGCTGTTTGTCTGACGATCGCAAAAGCGTGAAATCCAGGGCCACAAACTCACATAAATGCAACTAAATATGTTAGCTCTCTCTCTGATATTGAGCGCTTTCCAAAAAGTACCGCGCATATAGAATATAAATAATATATATAATATATTGCATACATATATATATATATATATATATATATATATATATACACTTTTCATATATGTGTGTGTCTGTAGTAATGCCTTGAGATATGAGTTTAATTCGTTCCAATTCTGAGCTTGTAAGTCAAAAGACTCGTATCAAAAATCAATTTTCCACTTTAAAATTAATGGAAATATTTCCGATCCGTTTCAGGTAACTACAAATCATCGTTATTTTCCTAAAATTTACCCCTGTTTTTGTATTTGTCGGTTCCTTAGAAAAAAACTTGTGAATGAGCAAGATATGTAGTTTACAAACAATAAAATAAAAAAAAAAAAAACAAATTGCATAGAGATAAAGTGTACTAAACCATGAAGATCAGACGAGCATAGGCCAACTGGGAAATGAGAAAGAGAGGGAGAGAGAGAGAGAGAGTGGCATGGGGACAACAACAAGTAACCTAGCAACCGCTAACCTAGCCAAGTCAACATTAACGTATATTAACTTTATCACTTGATTTTTAAATATTTTAAACCATTTATTTCATCACTGTTTCATATATATATATATATATATATATATATATATATATATATATATGTGTGTGTGTGTGTGTGTGTGTGTGTGTGTGTGTGTGTGTGTGTGTGTGTGTGTGTGTGTGTGTGTGTGTGATGTTCGTAGGATTAAGAAGGACATAATTATTTAATGTCGGAATACCTGATTTAGAAAGAAGGTGACGAAATGGAATAGTTCATTTGGGTTGTTAGAACAATATATGAATACAATAGGAATAAACTAGGTTGTTAAATAAACGCTGGATATTTTATAAATGACCTCTTTTCGGTGTCAAAGTGGTGTGATGACTTGGAATTAGAAATTTGGAAGTTGGGTTCAAATTCTACTCGATTTCCTTACATTCACTTACACGCAAATGCCGTTGCGAAAGGTATGAAATTTTCTCATCGATTGAATAGCAGCACAAATTGTGGCCTATAGGCTTTGTTGGTCTACTACAGAATATAAGGGCAAACTACTATGCTAATTTTCTTCTGCCAACTCAATCAGGAATGGAAAAGAAACGTGAACGTCCAACCGTGGAGCAGGCATGGTAGAGAAATTCTTTCTATACCCCATAGTAGATATTACACCTACCAAACTATTAGGCAATAGAGAAAATTAATAAAGAAAATGGGCAGGCCATTAGATGAAACACACAGGTTTAAAATACGCAGTTATCCACTAAAAATCAAGTTTTATGTAAAAGAATGTATGTATTTGTTAAGTGCTTATCAGAAAATCATTGACCTGCACAAATGGTATTCCAGCAATTCATGTAGAATTCATTATTTATTTGATCATATAGAAATGATAACCAGATATAGTGACTAAAAACTTTAATAGCAGGCAGAGGTCTTAAAATCCATTATGATAAGCTTCATACCACAATAAGGTTGTGGCTATGGCTTATTCAGTATATTTTAAAAGGCTGGCTTAAGAATTCGTGCAGTTTTTATCCTCACACAGAGTAACAAGTACCTAGATTTATTTCCATCTTGTCGCAAAATAACATTTGATTATATTATCACAACACTCACAAGAAAAAATAAAGGTCAAAATTGACTATTTGTATTTTATTGTAAACACACACACACGCGCGCGCAGAGGCACCCCCACACGCATGCGCACACACACACACACATACACATATATATATATATATATATATATATATATATATATATATATATATATATATATATATGACCTCACCCGGCCTATCTGCCCCCGTGCTATCCCGTGACGACCAATGTGACTTGGTATTGGTCGAGGTACCAAATGTGGCGTGATCCTGCTGTCACGGCACCAAATGTGACGTTCTAACCCTTAGAAGCCGAGTCCGAGCAAAGGTAACACCGCACAAGTATATGTCAAAGAAAATAAAGTAAGAACTCGAAAAGTTCAAATGTGTTGGGACTCATCAGCAATGCGCATCCACTACTGAGATTTGAACCCGGATTGTTTCGATACAACACAAGCGTCATACCAGCGGGCCTCCGTGACGAAGAAGAAAATGAATAGACTCGGTATAGCATCGTTACCGACAAATTCCGTGGTGATACTCATCCAAGTATTTATAACCCAAGAGCCACAAGACCCACGTCTTTCTGGGGGAAGGAAAGATGTGGCTCTTCGGGAACAATCCTTAAGTCTATGAGATGTATCCACACGGAATTTGTAAGTAGCTGCACTATATCAAGTCTGTTCAGTTTCTTCTTCGTCACCGCGTCGCGTCGGTACAGTTAGCATGATGCTTGCTTTGTATCAAAACAGTCCGCGTTCGAATCTCGGTAGTGAATGCACACTGCTGATGAATCCAAAAATAGGACGAAACGGCCAGCCAGTGTTTCTACAGTCTGTTGAGGATTCTCTTACACTCTATGAATTACTATAATACTCTATGAATACTATATTACTTCATATATATATATATATATATATATATATATATATATATGTATGTACTCACTTTCATTTATTAAACATTAAATTGCATCACCTCATGTCCATGAACTTTCTGGTTTCTCTGTCAATCTGCTGAATATTTATGAACACTTCTATATCAAAAGATTTAAAAACCAATAAAATTTTATCTGTTGTCTATAAATATATGTCAAAACATAAAAGTACCTCAGAGGACGAAACGCATCGGCTAAGATAAAATTTCCTTTTGTATTTATTCATATTTTCTTTTTACAGATATGCTCGATTTGATATTTTTACAAAGACACACACACACACACACACACACACACACATATATATATATATATATATACATATATATATATATATACGCAACCCATAACCACTTTACACTTGGCGATCCATCTGTCTTTCCCATCTCCCTATTAATATAACCTCTCACTTTCAATATGTGGTGGCTGATTACAAAAACAATCAGGTCAGATATACTGAACCCCAGCAATAAGTTGGAGCTGAAACTATAAATAGATTCTCACACACAGGCAGAATCACGTGACCAGTACGAACGTTGTGCGGGAAAAGATCAACTGAAGCCAGTTGGGTGACGAAACTCGAAGAAATCGGAACGACCATGAAATCGTCGTGCAGCAGCACTTAACGAACTGAAGAAAATGAATGCTATCTCCCAACTCACACGAATTCCAAGTACAGAATCAAGTGGGAATGTGTCTGGTGCAAATCATACATCTTTTTACTTGTTACAATCAAGCCAGAGAGAACACACGATAAAAGACGTAATCTAATTAAACTCAACACACTATGCCGCTAAATCAAGTGCAGAGGTCAATTGTAACATGTGACGATCGACTAAAGCAGGCATATATGACAAGACTCAATTGGATGAAGGAACCGAATAAAGAATTCGACATTGCAGAACATGCGACGTATACAGCGCCAAACCTTTGTATCCGAATAACGAATGAAGAATAGATTAAAAGATACTGCAGCTCGAGAGAAACAAATTGATCAGAAAGTTAAAAGAACAAAGAAAAACATGAGAGAAAGAGAGTGAGAAAAGGGAAGAGAGAAATCTCTATTTTATTTCAGACGAATGACTGACGACATGTTTTTGTTACAAATTTTAACCTTAGAATATAACGCATAAATCTTTCTATACAGAAATGTATAGAACACATCTTCCCACTCACTCCTTTCCCTAAATGTTTTCATGTATTGTCTAGTTATAATTAAATCTTGTTAATTTTTATATTGACGTTTGTAGTTCTATACTGTTGGTTGTCGTTCTGAATTCGTTTATTTGACCCTGTGGAAAATCCGCCCACTATGGAGTAGGAAATCTAGCGTCTTCTAGACAGTGAGACATTTTTTATCTTTTCTTATTAAACTTTATGCTGCGGTAATTGTCCATAACAATATATATATATATATATATATATATATATATATATATATATATATATATATATATATATATACAACGGTCAGTTTCACTTAGTGCACTTTGATTGCCACCTTCACGGAACCAAGTGGTATACCAAATGGTGAAGAACTCATTTATATTAGTATACATTTTAGCTCTGTTTTTTTTACATCGAGCACAGTTTTATACATACATACATACATATATATATATATATATATATATAGAGAGAGAGAGAGAGAGAGGGGGGGAGAAAGCGATAGGAAGGATTCCAATAAGCGTCTAATGTTTTTTTTTTCTTTTAGATTTAACAACTTACGCATTTAGCAATTTCAATCATCGAAAGATTCACAATCAAACAACGTGTTAAAGTTATCGAAGCATATTACGTAAATGAACGTTCAAACAGAAATGCATTACACGCACTTTGCGATTTTTTTTTGGGGGGGGGATCTTATAATCGACCAACTGAGAGTGCAATTGGAATAATTGTTCGTAAATTCAAACAAAACGGATCGATGGCAGATGCGAAAACACCACTGCGTGCTCCTTTACGCCGTTCAGCTGAAAACATAGCTGCAGTGCACGAGAATATGGCCAAAAATCCAAACACCTCTATTCCTCATCGCGTGCAGGTATTGAACCTCTCCAGAACAACGTTACATCGAATTTTGACAAAAGATTTGTCTCTACACGCTTACAAAATTCAATTGACACAAGAACTGAAACCTGCTGACCATTTGGAGCGCCGTTACACTCATCAATTGGGTGGACCAGCAAAGACAAGCCGAGGAAGATTTTTCGCAAAACATCCTCTTTAGTGATGAAGCCCATTTTCATCTTGGTGGATTCGTTAATAAGCAAAATTGTCGCGTTTGGCTGATGAAAATCCAAGAAGAGTGTTGCAAAGCCTCTGCATCCACAAAAGATCACTGCTTGATGTGCGTTTTTTGCTAGCGGAATCATTATGCCGTATATTTATGAATCTGAACGTCCATATTCTTCAAAGGCTTCGACAACTTTAACACGTTGTTTAATTGTTAATCTTTCCAGGGCTGAAAGATTTAAGCTGTTAAATCTGAAATAAAAAGAAGAAAAATCATTAGACGCTTAAACTTAATTCATATTTAAAATTGGTAAATAATATTGTTTTAAAATATTGTTTTAATGAATGCTACTTGTATGGGTAAATGTTCTCAATATCATAGAAAAAGTGTATAAAAATAGACACTGAGTTCAATCCCGAGTGTTGACATGTTGAGAACGAGATTTGAGCACTTGAAATCAATATATTCATTATAGTATATGTTTACTAGAATCCATATAAGTCCCAAGATGCACTCAAAGTAAAGGCTTACTGAACTCGCTTTTTGTATTGGCGTAAGAGGAGGAGATAAGTGCAGATTTTGAGGATATGTACGATAGATAACGATTGACCATAGACTTGAAGACGTTGAGATTGTCTTGATCAGAGAATCATCCAATCCGGAATCCACCGTGTTAAGGAAGAGGCTACCTCATGTGATACAAAAAAAGCGGGCATTCTTTTAGAATCTTTATGAACTGTGTTTCACTTGAGGTCTGGGTTAAACTAGAGTACCAATAAACGTTCCTGGCAAAGAGCAACATTGGCGTACAACTGTTCATGACAAGTGAAAATTCAGGGCCTTATTGGTGCTGATGAAATGTTATTAGCTCAGTTTTAGAAGTATTGAATGTTACAAACTAGTTTTCACCTATTTCTTGTTAGTGCATGATCAGAAGGAGGATCAGCTGATCGGTTCATATCATCTAGATTTTGGGCGGTGGGCCTATAAACTATGTTAAGGCTGGAACGTTCAACGACCGAAACGTTGTAATAAATATGACGACAAAGACGAGGACAATAGTCCGAATAATGTAAATAATGTACATAATACCTCATCTCAGAAATATAGACAGATATGTTATAATTTATATACAAATTCCATTAAAACAGTTGTAATATAAAGAAGAGCAGTCATTTCTGTTTCTTATAGATAGATAGATAGATAGATAGATAGATAGATAGATAGATAGATAGATAGATAGATTGATTTAGGTTTAGGTACTAATTTTGAATAAATATGTTAACAACAGACATGCAAAAGAAACTTTTAATGTCATCTGAATAAAAAAACGAAGAAATGCCATTAAAATTGAGCTCTACCAAATATGTGCGTACATAAGCTTAGATCATGCACCAACGATTGCTGTCTACGCGTTATTTTTAAGTGTACTATAGCAATGTCATCGCTATCACTGAAGTCTTAAATTGTGGCCTGTAACTTTTAAAAAACTGAAGAAAAGCCAGAACGTTGACTAGGTCTGCTATTCAGCGATAAGGAGTCTCTTTAACGCAAAAGAGCGTTATCATAAAAGAAAATGTGGAAATCTCGAAATATAAAACGTTGTCTCCTGCGAAATCGTTGTCCTCATATGGTTCACGAAGCAGCGCTGTCGATAAGCCCTGGTGTAAGATTATTTTCCAGGTGACAGACCTCGTTTAATAAAACCGTATTTTGAAAAACAAAAAACGAAGAAAATACGCCTCAAATTAAGCTCTCTCCAGTCACCGAGTATCACCTGAACACATTACAGTCCCCCACCAGTCAGCTTTATTGAATGTTGCAACATAAAGAGTTCCATCCATCTGCATACAACAAGGTAATTTCTATATAGAAGCAACGTGCTACTGACATTCCTACCGTCCTTCTATGATCTAGCCTATGCAAGTAACCATTATATTAATGAGTGGTAACGCGCTCACAGCCATAACCCCTAAAAAAAACACCAAAAAATGCCACTTTGCAGAATTAAATTTTTTAGTTCCCAGAGGAGTGATGCTATTTTTCATTAAGCCCTCGTTGCTAAGGAACTTGACACAAGGTCAAAGTTTACAGTGGGTTTACTAGAAATACCATGGAAAAATTGCGCAAGCCCCCTCGACACTTCGCCGTTTGAAGACGAATCGGGTGCCGGACAATAAACCCAGCCACCCGACCCGAAGAAGACGTAAGGCCTGGGGCTAGGGCTTAAAATCTTTGAACATCCCCGACACTGCTGTGAAGTGATGTGATTTTCTAAGCGTAGCTTTGATGTGGCTCAAGTTCAAAAGTATGTGCTATACAGTAAGGATCGAACTCACTATTCAGTCGTAATTGTAATAGCGACAAAAAGCTTGCTAAACACTACACTACGGCAAGGAGCCCCAGTCCACAGAAGTGTGATGAAACTTAAATAAATTATTGTCCATGACCTGAAGTTATTCTTTCAATACAATTACGCTTAAAAGAAAAACTGTATTCAAGGTTGATGGCCTCTTCGCTGGTTGGATGTCCCTGTTTAGCGGCATATTAACATCACTGTGGGTTATGTTTTTAAATCGGTATCACTGCATGCAAGGCAATAAAGCCACTAAGACACAAGAAGTTACATGGTGTGGAGGAATTAGGAACAGAAACATTAATAATAAGCGGAAGGAGAAAAAGTAAACAGGAAGACAGTAGATAGCGATGGACATTGCATTTAAATTTCTGCATATTAAAGTTTGCTGGAAAGCAAAGAGCCAGGAAGGAGTTCCATAAACTTATAGGACTGGTACGTGTCCTGTGTAGCAAGTATTGTACGTAGCTTTTCCTTTTAACAGGTGTCTTGGGAAAGGTTTCTCTGCCTGTTTACACGGGAAGGACGAGAAATCTGAAGTCAAGCTGCCAAGACAAGCCATGTATTTTGCAGGAAGGTAACACTTTGAGTTGGGCTTGAAGGTAGAGGACGCTGAAAATAAAAAAAAAGTGTATGAAAGAGGGCGAATAATCAAGGCTTTTTGAGATTTCTGGTTGTACCCTGCTGATTACATCCTTTGCCCCTACTGCCGAATTAAGCAATGTAAGGAAGCCACAAATAGCCACAATAACCAACAAGCGAGATAGTTTCTATATTATTTCTGCTTTTGATACAAACATAAACAATTTCTGACGTTATTCTTTTTATCTTTATTTAGACTTCCAAATCTGTTCATTCTCCAATAACCTTTTAGAATTTGATCAAAGAAATATTTTATAGACTGTTTTCGTCTTCCACTGACGTATTTAATTAATGTTTTGCTCGGTCTAATAGGATGCATTATGAATGGAAGTCAGTGTTTACAAGATCGTAAATTGAATCGGCAAAGAAAATTAAAATTCTAAGTTTGAAGGAATGTGTGTTCACCTCGCGTCAAATGTTTCAGATCTGGTCAAGGATTAGACCCTGTTGTTGATATAATTTAATTCAGTATAATCTGTAGGTTTTTAATTGAAATAGAGGTCGGTATTGCTAAGTAGATATTTAATTGACCCTCTCCCCCCAAGGAGTCAGGTTATGACACAAGGTCAGTTTTTAACGTAGAAATCCGAATATTTTTACTCGGGCAGCTGGTCCAAGCTGATCTTAGCTGGTCATAGCTTGTTCAAGCTGGTCAGTGATGATCTAAGCTAGTCATAGCTGGTCTTGGCTTGTCATAGCTGGTCTAATCTGGTCAGACCCGGTCCAAGCTCATCGTAGCCGTGATACCACCAACACAGGAAAATTACAGAAACACATTTCCATATGATACCCCAAGTATGGACTATTTCATTTGCATTTAATTTGACATATTAGAATTCACCCAATACAAGGCTTGAGAGACAGTCAAGATAGAAGCTGGCTGTTAGAATGTTAATGATAACTGAGCTGTGTGATATGAATGAAAGAGGAAGTGGTAAGAAGTAGATAGTATGATATCGGGCCTCTGTTGGAGAATCTCTGTTACTGGTTTTAATGTTGGCATTAAACTTAGAGATAAGCCGATCAGAATAGGAACTGAGATTGATAGTAAGGAGATAAATATTACTTAGAGCTGCAAAGGATATGAAGTTGGGGAGAACAATTAATTCTCAACATCCTTCTGTAGAACCATATCTATTTTGCCTCAAGTCTCCTCTTCCTATATGGAGAACGTGTCCAGAATGCCCTAACATAAAGGAGGATTGATGTTACATAACATTTCCGATTTCTATGTTTTCTTTGACTTTCTATACGTTTGTAAATAGTAAATTCTACAATCTCCACAATGATATAAACAACTGATAAATATTTGCTTTTGCAGTGAATAATCGATATAGCATTCGCTTTCGGTATCAATAGACATTATTTAAATGGAATAAAAAATGTTTTTTCAGTAATGACTTTAAAAGCAGACAACGCAACAGGGGAATTATGTTAGTTTTTCTAGAATTTGAAAATCAATCATTTCGCGTTCTTAAAAATCATTTAGGTTAGGATGCTTTTTAACTCCAGTAAGAAAACTTTGTCGCTTTATTTGATGTCGAGTTTTCTATGGGACACTCAGTGAGTGTAGAACGCATGAGTTTGGATAATCTCGCTAAATATTACCCAATGCCAAGGGGTTGCTTGCATACATGCCATATTTTTGTGTATGTATTTATTAAAAGCATTCTTCTTCTAGAGCTGCGTCTGTGATAACTTCTGTCTATAATTCATTAACACGTCGGTACGGAAATAAATACGATCTGTGCAGAGAAAGAATTGTTTTTTGTCGGGGGATTTTGACGGTGCGTGTGTTTTTTATAACGTCTGATGTTCCTACTTCCGGCTGTCCGAATTTGAAAACAATTGCTACACACATTTCGTATATATTTCAACTTCATTCAATGACTAATCAAAAAACTGACAGAACTTTTTTGGTTACCTTGTATTTTATTTTATTTTCAGGTTGTAAAAATGCGTGTCGATAATCATACTCATGCGTGTCGATAATCATACTCATTGAAAAATGTTATTGTTGAATCGTTTTATTTATTTTCTTAATAAATATTATTTAAAAACGCCTACTAATTGCAACAACAATATATATATATATATATATATATATATATATATATATATATATATATATATATATATATATATATATATATATATATATATATATATATATATATATATATATATATATATATATATAAGAAGAAGTAATATAGTTTTAAAGATATATTTATATATTTATGGGATAAAGTGCTTAATATCAGAGATGTGACGTATGTAATTAAGAAGGTGAACATTGAAATCAACATTCAGAGGCGACAGGCTGTTTTATGCTAGACGAAATCATCAGGCCGCCTGACGATGCGTCTAACATGAAACAACCTCTCGCCTCTGAGAAAGAAAGACAGCCAGACAGACAGTAAGGGATCTTTTTCATAAAATGAGAAGTATAGGAATAAATAAACCTCACTCCCTCAGAGCTACAAAAGGCAATGAGTTTTGGAGAGGCATGATCACCCATGCAGGGCCATGACACATGGAAGAAGAAATTTTCCGTTTATGACAATACATTCAGTGATAATCATATGCTTATGCTACAATATTTTACTTCCAACTTTTAAATCATCCTGTTTGACATTTTTTGATTTGCATTTAACCATTTTTTCCTTTTCTCAAAAAATGGACAAAATGTCACATCCGCACATGTTAATTGCGTCATCTTGACAGATGATTGCCGTCTGCATGCTTCCCCCGATTCGCTTCTACCTTTATTTTTGTTCTTACATCTGTGCCGTCTGAGATAGCTCCGAAGACCAGCAGCTAATTTAAACGTTCTGTAGCAAACATAGCAGACAAACCTCGACTTCGTCATCGTAATCATTCCAGGATGTGCATTGAGATTTTTTATGCAGATACTGACATATACATTTTACTGTAGTCTACACAGGTCGTATCATTTTGGTGTTGAGAGATGTTGATATATGCCGTCTGCTTCTTTGAATTCGAATGAGACATGGCGCGATTGTTATATCCTGCCTTGGAAAGGAAGGTGTCTCCGCATACTTTACAGTTCCATTTTCGTGTGAATTTTCATGCTGCACAGTTTTTCTAATTTCTCAAACACGGCTGCTGCTAGATATTTAGAGATAAAATTCAAAATATCTGCAAAGATATTGGTCCTGACCTGGCATTCCAGTTTCAGTTGCTTTCTCATCGATGTAATGTAGATTGTCTGCATGTTTTCTATAAGTACTTTCATGGTCATGGTTCTGAAGAAATTTGCTCTACGGTACCTAGAGCTTATAAATTTAAGCGCAGTTCTAGATTGGCAAAATCCTTCATCATTTTACAACGGAATTGGCAAAATGTAATTCTTCTCACCTGTAGAAAACCCTGCCTTTTTTGTAAATACTTTCATAGTAATTTCATTGGTGAACTTTCATTTATATTTCCCAAACTTTATAAATTTAAGCGCAGCAAATTATTGGCGGCAAGATCGCATCCCTTTCCACTTGAAATGGTTACATATGTTTTAGGATAACTGTTTATTCTTTTGCATTTCTTGCTTATAGAAGTCTCTTCCGGCTTCTTGCTATCCAGCCAACTTTGATCGTTAAAAAATTTAAACGCAATGTCAATCGATATCTACTGTTTTCTTGTTTATTCTTCTTTCATTGTTCTAGCTCCTTAATAACGCTTTTTCTTTTTCTTATTCTTTCACATTCAGTAACCCTTTGTGGCACGGTGGAGTAATGGATAGCGGCTTGGATTGACGAATCGGAGAGCCGAGTTCGAATTCCAGTCGAATCCATTACATTCACTTACTTGGGAAAGGTGTGAATCCTCTTTCTTCTTCCTCCAGCTATGGGTAAATAGCAGGACAGATTGGGTTCTAAGGCCTTGGATGGCAACCGGTCTAGGAGAAGGAAAACTCTGAATTCAAAACCTGCTCTTAGATGTGGTTGAATGGAGTCTCTCTGAGCCTTGGTTGGCAATCCATTTAGTGATGGTGTCACGATAAAAACACCCTTGATAGCCCTAGCGAAGCATCAAGAATTCAGCTATTTGACAAGATTATGAACTACACCAATCAAAGTATTAGTGAGTTCAATCTCGGCTGAGGCTGCAAGATGATGATGATGCTGATGAGCCCTTTGTGTTTTAGTGAATTTATTGCCTTGCTTGGGGTGAAATCATTAAAAAGAAATTATTTTCGTTCAGAAAAATATCCTCAACATAGTTGTTATTATCATAACATTTAGGCTGTTGTACCATCCAACCTTCTCCTTTAGGAAATTTTAAACTGAACCCTTTATTAAATCTACGGATGTAGATTGTTCTCCTTCCACCGTCCATATCTTGGGATATTTGGTTTTGTTCCTATTTTTATCCTTTTCAGTTTCCACTGAATATAAGTCGGTACTGCCCCGCACCAGGGGATTAGTCTCACAATTATCAGCAAATACAATTTTATCAGCAAATACAATTTTCAGCAATTATCAGCAAATTCACGCTTTAATCCATTCCCCTATTTTTCCGCAATGCAAAATGTCACTAGACAAGGACAGTGAAATAGGCGCAGATCATAATTCGCTGACTATTACTCGGATCGACAAAAACCCCTGAAGAATAACGGAGAGCACAACGGCCGAAATTTTGTGATAATAATAACAAGGATGAACACTTGAATCCGAATATCAATAATGATAAATCCTCATCCTAGAAATTGAGGCACATATAAATGTTTTTTGAACTATTCAAAACAGCTTTATTTCTTATTTTCCTTTTTGTAATATCTCCGTTTAGTATATTTATGAATACTTGCTAGTTTAAATTCTATGATTTATCTTTATTTTTGCCTGGCCTCTCATGAGTTCGCCAATATTTTTTACGGGACAAATATACCAAGATCCATTAAATAATTACTGAAAAATATAGAGGTTTCGAATCAATTCAGAAAGAGATTTCGCCGCCAAGTACCAGAATTCTTCAAGTCTAGTCAGTGGCACTAGCACTAGGACAATGCTCCCTGCCACAAATCTATCCTAGTGACCAACTATTTGGTAAATATAGGGATCAAGAATGCCCCTAATCGTGACTACAGCTCAGATATAGCCCTATGCGAATTCTGTATGATCACAAAGCTAAAGGAGAAGCTCAGTGGTGTCGGCTTTGAGGATGCGGCTGAGATTAAGGAGGCTGTGACAAGCGCCAGGGACACCTTCACTTTGAACTGCAACAATCCAATATATATTGTGTATTTAGGCATCAATCACTCATTTATGCATGTTTCATTAAAGACGATACACAATGTACTTCGATTAAGCTTTTACTTAATTTTTTTCATCACTTACGGATTTGATATTATTATCTCTCTCTCTCTATATATATATATATATATATTTATTTATTAAAGACATTTTTATGTTTAACGTTGTTATTTATAGATACAAGTATTTAAGTAAATGCTCTGTTTATGATAAACAGTATTAAATAACATTTACCGGCCTGAATGTCCGAGAAATTTTCATAGAAAATATTCGTTCTTTGACAGGATTCGAACCTGTATCCTATACGGAACCGTCATATACGCTGACGTGCCTTAACCGTCTCTCAGCCACACATGGTGAACAAGGACGAATTTACTGTTTATAAACTTCAATCTTCCATGAATCTCGTACATTCATAACTGCTCTGGCGTATTGAATGTAAACAAATGACGTCATATGTTAAGAAATGGACAAAGGTCCGACAATTTATTTATTAAAGACATTTTTATGTTTAACGTTGTTATTTATAGATACAAGTATTTAAGCAAATGCTCTGTTTATGATAAACAGTATTAAATAACATTTACCGGCCTGAATGTCCGAGAAATTTTCATAGAAAATATTCGTTCTTTGACAGGATAACAACGTTAAACATAAAGATGTCTTTAATAAATAAATTGTCGGACCTTGTCCATTTCTTAACATATGACGTCATTTGTTTACATTCGATACGCCAGAGCAGTTATGAATGTACGAGATTCATGGAAGATTGAAGTTTATAAACAGTAAATTGACTTGGTTCACTGTAAGGTTCTTTTGTGGCCGAGACGGTTACGGCACGTCGGCGTATATGACGGTTCCGTATAGATGCAGGTTCGAATCCTGTCAAAGAACGAATATTTTCTATGAAAATTTCTTCGACATTCAGGCCGGTAAATGTTATTTAATACTGTTTATCATAAACAGAGCATTTGCTTAAATACTTGTATCTATAAATAACAACGTTAAACATAAAAATGTCTTTAATAAATAAATTGTCGGACCTTGTCCATTTCTTAACATATATATATGCATGTTTCATTAAAAACGACAGACAAGGTACTACGGTTGAGCTTTTTATTTAATTTTTCTGGTGTTCTGACAAGAGCTTTCTTTTCTGGACAAAGGGTGTGTAAGAACTGTCCGAATGTTTTATATTTCCGAGCGCTTTCGACTATACCTTTAGCCATTATCAAGGATGATTCGATTATCAGCTTAGTAGAGTGTGTATGTTCTGTGTATGTTCAGTGTGTGGTAGTGATGTTTTTAGTTTCCGAATACGGTTAGCACATTGTGGCTTTATTCATAGTTAATATTGTTAAGAGTTGGCTTTTCTTTTTATTATTAGAGCTTCCATTATTTTTAGTCTTTTTTTTTTTACAAGTGGATGCAGTTAATATATTTGTGTTTTCTACTAGTATGTTCCTAATCGTGTCGGGTAAATCTGAGTGTGTGTTTAAATGTGTTCTGATGGAACTGTGATCAGATAGGTGTAATGTAAGACGTCTGGATAAACATGTGGTTGTGTAGCCGATGTAATTATTTATGAGGCCGGTTTGGTGAGGAACGCAGTTCCTTAAAGGGCATTTGAACTCATAGATAATGTTCGTTCTTTGTAATTACACACCCTTTGTCCAGAATAAGAAAGCTCTTGTCAGAACACAAGAAAATTTAAATAAAAAGCTCAACGGTAGTACCTTGGCTGTCGTTTTTAATGAAACATGCATAAAGGAAGGATTGCTGCCCAAATATAGTTTTAAAGATATATTTATATAGGGGTCATCCAGAAAAAGCTGTAGAGCTACAACATGTGTATTAAAGTTAGTGAATCCTACTTTGTGGAAGACTCGTGTTTTATGTTGATCTGAATTAAATATGTGTTTTTCTGATAAAAAGTCTCAAAAACTCTTAACTGTACCACGTATATCTCGGGTATATAACAGTCTAGAATAAAACCTGGCTCAAGTCTCGGGGCATAATCTTGGCTGTTACAACGGGTCTTATAATTGGAACGCTAACATTCTAACGACCCTTTCAATATATATTGCGTTAGTCCCACTTTAATTTGGGGTTAACACGTATAAGAATGACAGCTTTATCAACATTTATGAAAGTTAATATTATCGTTTTTCGGACACTTCCTGACGGTATCGCTCACTGTGCTTATACGAACCCAGACGGTCAAGTACATCATTTGGTGTCCAAACATCGACTTATGTTTGAATTTAGAAATAATGTATACACATTTTAAAAAATACTATAGGCTTACAGACACATCACGTTAAAACACCGTATGATTACACAAGTTAAGCAACATCAAACCTTGTCAGTACCTACATAAATGACCACTTGCCAATATCAAGTGTGGTAGGCTTGGATGTGCGGGTGGTGTAATGGATAATGTCGCAGAATTGTTAATTGGAAAACAGAGTTCCGATTCTATTTTGGTTCGTTATATTTACTTATGCGCAAACACCCTTGGAAAAAGTATAAATAATCCACCTGGTCTTTCCCCATCTGTGGGTTAATTAGTACTTCTATCAGCAAATCATTTTTATCTCGCCCAAAATTGCTTACGAGCTACGAAAAAATATTTCTGCCTTTAAATAATCTGCAAAGATTTGATTGATTTGTTTGACGGCATGTCAACTCCTTATGGGTCATTTAAGGCTGAAATGTAATTTAAACATTTTGAACGCAATTGTGTGGCTTGAAACTACGGGTAAAATTCAGTGTTGGTCATTTTGTTTTAAAATCGTCTTGCTTGTATTTTTACTGTGAAAATCTTTTTTATGAATTAATAGTGCATTGTTTTTCTTTGGGAATTCATTATTTGCTCATAGCTAGGATCCTAACAGGTGCTACCACACCGGATCACAGTGAACGTTGGAATAACCACAATTAAGAGGTGGTTTCACTCTCCTTAAGGCCTACAATTTCCCGATCAGCAGTCTTGCTACCGGATGTAGTTTATCGTCATACCCAGGACTAGCAAAGGGTTGATAAGTCGTAGAAAACGAATGAATCAATTCTAAATCTTTTGTAATTGTGTAATTATTTAAATGTTTGTTCTGATACGTAAATTATTTTTGACAGGGAAAGACAGCTCAAAGAATCTGAAGTAAAATCGAAGACTACACGTAAATCATAGACTTTGTATGATTTATTAATAATATCGGTAAAGAAATTCTTCTATAAATCAAAATACATCATAAGGATATAAAGTCAAATTTAATAGGAACTTCTTCACGGAGAAAATAAAACATAATCGAAGTAATCAAACCTTTAACATACAATTTTTTGTAATTTTTGTAATTTTTGTAATTTTTGTAATTTTTGACTCTCCATTATCGAGGGACAAAATTTTGTACGGGTTTTACATTGACAGTCGCATAACTGGCTCCGAAATGTATTAATCTCACACTTTGTGCCAAGCGGAATAAACTGCTACGCCAGCCGTTGTTGTCATATTTTTGATTTGTAAGCGTCTTGTTCGTTTGCAACCCCTTCGTTGTTTGCTTTTGTCGTTTTTCTTCCTTGTGGATTTAGTGTCTATCAGGTGAGTTTTATGATTAATTTTCTTAATTCAACTGACATCCTCGTTTCTTATAAACTACAACTAAGATCAAAATTTGGAAAATTCCAAAAATTTATAGGTAGACATAATTGTTTGATGGATGTCAGGTATCATTTATCTCCTGCTAATTTCCCTCTGAAAGTTCTCCACTGCCTTAACCGGGTATTGAACTCACACTTTTTGGGTCCTGTGACTGGATCTAACCAATGCCGTTATCCACTGTGCCATGGCACGTGGAACTAGAACAGTCTACCCCAGTGAGCTAAATAAAGGGTTCAGTTTGACATTCCAACTACCTGAAGAAGGCCGGAGCGTAAAACGGGCGAAACGTTGTGATAAATATGGCGACAAAGATGAGGACAATAGTCCGAATAATGTAAATAATGTACATAACACCTCATCTCAGAAATATAGGCATATTATTTTAGATAGAAAAGGCCTCAAAATAAGAATTACTTAGTGTCACTAATTCAGACATTTACACGCCTTCGAAATCTGAGAGAACCCTTGCTGCCTTCAATAGCATGGCTGATGCTATCCTTCAGGAAAGTAATTCGTCGCGACTTCTCGAGCTCACATTCTTTGCTGATGTAAAGGGGAAAGACTATATTGAATCCATTTCTAGATCAACTGCTAAGAAAGCTGGTTCACTATGTCGGATGTGACAATTTTTTCTCTCCAGATTCTATCTTGCATATCTATAAGTCTACCATTCGCCCAGGCTTAGAATATTGCTGCAGCATACGGACCGGTGCCCTTGCTATTTACCTTGAGCTTCTTGATAAGATCCAAAAAAGAATCAGCAATATTATTGCTCCTGATCTCTTTCCCACCGCGGTACGTTTGCCACTTTATGTATTTTCTATAAATATTTTCATGTTAATTGTTCAAACGATCTCTTCCTCATGATAACTACAATTTTTTGAATTTAAGAGCAGCACTAGATTAGCGTCGACATTTCATAAATTTATAGATGAGCTGGCTAAATGTAGCCGTAAATTCGATGCTGCTTCTTTTCTCATACATCTCGCTTCCGGGTTTATGCTTTCCAGACAACTTTAATCCTCAAAAATTTAAATGCAATGTCCATTGCTATCTACTCTCCGCTTGATTACCCTCTTCCCTTTTTGCTCAACATTAATATTTCTGTTCCTAATTCTTCCACACCCTGTAACCCCTTGTGATTTAGTAGCATTACTGCCTTGCTCTGGGTGATTCTGATTTTTTCAAAAATTACTCCCACTGTCATGCAAACAAATACGTTTTAATGGTCATAGGCTATTGGGTAATCTAGTTGTATCATTTTGGAGTTTTCAACCTGATGCCTTTACAAAACAGGTGTAAGTTTTTAGTGTCCTGATTCATGAATGTCGTCATGTATCTAGTAATGCTGAACGTTTGCATTCTCTGGATCAATTTAAATCGGTGAATCCTAAGCATTATATTCGGAATTGAAATTAGCTCACTCTCACCAAATTTTACGTGATAAAAATTATATTTAAATTTTAAAAAATACAGTGAGAGAGAGAGAGAGTGTGTGTGTGTGTGTGTTAATGGATGATAAAAACGGATTCAATGTCATAACATTATCATTGATAACTCTCTCCTCCAATTTGAAGACCCTAGTTACTATATTCTTAACACTTGATATAATGTAAAAATATCACAATGATAAATTCAATCGGTAATTATTTATAACTATTTATACAGGGACTCATGCTTGCAATTACACGTAATCCATGATAATATTTTAAATTTTGAAATCATATTTATTATTGGAATACGAATTTTTTAAAACTGCTTTTGAATGTATGTTTTTTTTTTCCGTCTCACCTTTTATCCTCTTCCACTGCACCATAGTTTGAAAAGTCTTGTTTGCATAAACGATAAAAACTGTAGTAGATTCTAGGAAGAGAGAAATGCACCACTTCCCCCCACCACCACTGCCACGTGAGAACAAAAAAATTTCTTGATGATGTGCTGGATTTCTGAGGACAAACTTTAGATATAATTTTTCCCATTGTCATCATCTGGAAAAATATTATACTATAGTAAACTAATATATTTTACGCAGTTTAGATTTCAAACAATTTTTACCAATTTTCTACCACACTATTGCTTGAACACCACCATATTTTACACTCTTTTTTTAGTAGCTCACATAGTTTTTTCTCCAACTGATCTTCTTACATATTCTCCTGCATTAGAATATAGCACTTTTTTTGCTTAAATGACTAAGAATTACTTTTCCCCATTTTCCAGCATATCATGTTAGATATTGTTTTAACCCCTTCAATCTTCTATAGCAATGTTTTTTGGTTAATGATTTTTTTGTCATCCGACCGTTCAAGTTTTTTCATAATAGTCTGTGTTCAAAGACTGAATTCAATCTTCACTTGTCTGACTGTTAATGTTTGATTGCCTACGGAGACTCTCACACTCAGTTTTCCATTTCACTTCTCTAAATATTGCGATTTTCCAGTTTTCTTTGAACTTAAAACACTTCCAGTATCCGCAAACGTGTTTTAGATGACTTATTTCTCGTCGAGTTTTTATCTTTGTTTCAGCAAAAATCTTAGCCATAATTTTAGTTAAAAACATCAAAGTAATGTCCAGCTACAATTACCTTAATCTCATGTTAATACGATGTATCATTCCCTACTTAGAATTATGCATATTATCATGGCTTTATAATATTAAATCTTTTATTGGCCCAAGTGTTTTCCATGGCCTTCTTTTCAGCTTCAAGCTGATTAAAGCGTCGTATTTTCGGTTAACATGGCACCTACGAAAACGCAACAACTTATTTTCCAATCCTCAAGGTTCAAAGACACCACTAATAAAATCATTCTGTAAGACAAGCGTAACTTAAATAAAATAATGGTGTATAATATTTTTATGTAGTTGTTTAAAAGGTTTGTACGCCATTGTATATGATGATCTAACCAATACGAATCGTAATGATATGCATATCTGCCAGATTATATCTATTTGTAAATGAATATCGATGGCTTCAGGCGTAGATGATATTAAACCAGGATAAGTTTACACAAGCGCTTAGTGGGGAAAGATAAATAAGGAAGTCTTTATTGTCTCGAAAGTAAAATGTGGCCGTAATCTCAAAGGCTCTGCTTAGAATCTGTTGGTCCAATATTCGTGACAAAATATGCGATTTTCTTAATCTTAAAAACGGCTGAAAGCAGTAAGAACAAGGAACAAGCATATATATATATATATATATATATAATCGACTCTCCCGTCGAATTCGACGTATGAGGGTCAAGCAGATCAGTTCGCAGGAAACCGACAGCCCGACAACAGCACATGAGATTTGATTATAGTGGTGAAGGCTTACGTGCAGGACCATCCACACTTTTTGAAGGGACGAATACAGAGACCTGGTGCACCGAGTGCCACAAGGTTCCCAAACGACCCTCCGCAGGTTTTGAATTCAGAGTTGGCCTTCTCATAGACCAGTTGCCATCCAAGGCTATAGAACCCAGTCTGTCCTGCTATTTTACCCATAACTGGAGGGAAAGGAAGAGGATTCATACCTTTCCCAAGGGTATTAGCACGCAAGTGAATGTAATGGATTCGACTGGAATATATATATATATATATATATATATATATATATATATATATATATATATATACTTTTTTCTTAAGGAGTTGACGCCACGCAATGTGATAATGCAACGAGGACGCGGGTGGTTACAAAACATGAAATGGAATGAGAAGACTGTATAGAGCGGAAGCGACGAAAGGGCCATAAAAAAAGCAATGTTTATACATACTTTTTATAGTTAAACATATAAATGTCTTAAAATAATTGTCGGACTTTGTCCATTTCATAATGTGTAATGTCATTTGTTTACATTTGATACGCTTTGAGCTGATATAAATGCACGTGAGAGATTCATGGAAGATTGAAGTTTAAAAACAGTGAAATCGACCGTGCTCCGTGGCCCGATCGGTAAGGCACGTCAGGCTAAATGACGGTTATGTGTAGGATCCAGGTTCGATTCCTGTCGGAGAAAGAATATTTTCTATGAAACTTTCTCGGACATTCATGCCGGTAAATGTTATTAATACTGTTTATTATAAAACAGAGCATTTACTTAAATATGTTATCTATAAAAAGAATGTATAAACAAAAAATGTCTTAAAATAATTGTCGGACTTTCCATTATATATATATATATAGTTTGAGTGAAAACCAACAAATGTCCTTTTGGGATTTATATTATGGGCTAATCTCGTTTCCAGGGAAAATGCTAATATATATTATCCAACGTCTGAGTACTTTTGTCTTTCATAAGCTATTTGCATAGAGCTTTTGTCGATAATCTTGCAACAATCCTTCCTGCGTGCACGCGTTCATGTGTGTGTCTGTTTGATTTTGTGTGTTATTTAAATTGTTTCATCCATTTTTAAATATCGCAGTGATTTGGGTTTCTGAGACCAGTTCGGTAATGTTCAGTAATGCCATTCGAATATAATTTTATGTTTAATTAAATTATGCTTATTATATATCATAATATATAAAAATATATAAATCTTAACGAATATGCAAAAGATTGATGAAGATTTCTCAGGCCGACTCTCTTCCTAAAATTTAGACGAGAGAATGTCTTCTTTTTATATAATTGTCTTTTATAAAGTTTCAATTCTTCACATCCTTGCGTTTATAATGGATTTTTCTGAGTTATGTCTGCAGGAGGTGCGGAATTTGCAGGTGCTGTATTCCGGGCCCTCATATCATTCCTGTTCGTTCAGAAGAAAATTACAAAAAGTTCCTTGTGTGTATGATGCGAACATTACTCGATAAATGTCCGACAGACCGAACTATGTAGATATAGCCTTCAACGATCTTAACTCTTAAAATGGTTGATCATTTTCATGAATGAATTTTAACCGAGCGGCGCATCACGGCCAAATTAATTGCGTTGTGTGGTTACTTCGTGAGCAGATTTCTGTAGACGATATCTTGTGGAGAATTTAATTCTCTGGAATTTTCACATATAATTATTTGTAACAACTCGTCACTTTCAATGAAACATGATCACATTACTCGCATTTAGCCCATCCAATATTAGCATTTGGTTTCTCTACAGTAGGGGGATATTCAACGAACCAAAACACACGACTGTAATTATCTTTATTTATTTATTTATTTTTTTTTGTTAGTTTTTTTTTAAATAAGGTATTTATCTGAAGAACCAAAAATAATATATATTTATATATATATATATATATATATATATATATATATATAAATATAAAGTGAACATAGAAGTCAACACTTATAGGCGATAGTCTGTTTCATGCTATATGCAAATACTACATGAAACAGACTAAGTGTTGACTTCTATGTTCACTTTTATATTTACACATTCTATCTCTGATATTGAGCACTTTATTCCATAAATATAGCACACCTTAAGACTATATTTCTTTATAAATATATATATATATATATATATATATATATATATATATATATATATATAAAGGGTGTTTCATTAAGACAGATTAAAGTTGGCAGTAAATAAATCAGTGTTATTGGTAAAAGGAATATTTATTTCTTTATTGCATCATGTTATTTATGTCATGGAAATTATATATGAAAATAATATCGCCCAAATATCCGTCAAATGTGAAAAAGAAAAGAATAAAATAGACGCTTAAAATTAATTGACATTAATATCGGTGTAAGTTATTGTAACACCCTTTATATATATATATATATATATATATATATATATATATATATATATATATATATATACAAATAAATAAATCCGTGGTGAAGTAATGCAGGTAGATATATTAATATAAAATATTAAAAGTGACCACAAAAGAGAGCTCAATATAATATTTTATTATAGAGTATATAATTGAGTTACAGTTATTGAGATTCAAACAATTTACTCCATACAGATGATCATTTCGTCCATGGGAAAGTAGTTTTTTCCCTGGACTTATCAATGCAAATACATTTACTAAACATTTAGTAAATGTATTTGCATTTGCATTAAACATCTAAAATAGATGGCGAATTTCTTTTGAAATATAGCCATATTCCGTCCAGGTAAGTTTGCTGGTTAATGCTATTTGTGATATACAAAATAGTAAGGGAGACAACTTGAAATATTCCTCTGTTGATGTTTATTTCACCAGACTTATAGATTCCATTTATATGATTGAGTGATTTTTTGTTTTATATATCGGCATAATTTGTTTGATGAAATTGATGTCGACGGGTGACACATTGTATATGTTTAAGATCCAGGAATGGGGTACAATATCAAATGCCTTACGATAACTATCCAGGTAGTACTAAGATTTTTCTTCGTACTAAAACAATTTTTCAATAGCAAGTAATTGGTCTTTACATCCATAAGAGCCATGTTTGCACCCTTTTCATTCAAGAGGTAGTATTCCATTTTTCTAAGAAAGAATATGCATGTTTTATCAGATTAGATATCAACAGTTTGTAAGTAGTGGGAAGACATGTAATTGGTCTGTATTTTCTTGGAACATTTATTTCACCATTCTTGGGTAGAAGGAAGGTAATTACTTTAGTTACCCATATCGGAATTTTAAAGAGGATCATTAACCACTTCTTGAAGTTCTTTGGCTAGCTTTTTGTGTGCTGTATTTAAATAATACAGCCAAAACCAATCATTTATTATCTATTCCTAGAAATTTTCAGTGCATATTCAACGTCTTTTTGTGATTCCCTTCCATGTTTGTTCTGGTATATTTTTCATCCATTCTAACTCTTGCGTAATCCAATCTGTTTCTTTGTTCAGCTATTTTAGGGCAAGCCCATATCTTTTTCCTAGAACTGTATAACCTCTTCCATTGTTGTGGGTCGGGGTGGTTCACTTCAACTTTTGTTGGCCTATTTCTCTATAACATTTCGTCGCATCGGTTTTAAAGATCTTTTTTTCGGTCTGTAGAATCTTAATCTTTTTTTCATAGCGTCTGATACTTTGAGCTTTCAATTGTATTGTTTGCTTTATTTTTTTCTTCAGCTGATAGGACTTCATTTTCGTTCCTAATTTTGCATTTTTTTTTAGCTATTCTATCTTTTCTAGTTTGTTGCTCTTGTCAGTTCATTGAGTCCTGATAAGTCACTTCTAAGCTATTCAATTTCTTTCTCTATTTTTCTTTTCCAAGGTGGATCTTTATGTCTGTGAGACTGCTTTTTTTTTCTTTGATGTTTAATTTTTTAGTTGCTGCTATTGTTGATCAATATATCGCTTCACCGAGACTGAAATGTGGTCTATTTCATACAGGCGTAATTTGAGTGCTGTATTGTAGAGTCTAAAAGTTTTGAAGTTAGATATTTTTGGTTGTAAAATTGGGAGTTGTTCTCGTTTTACCATTTCAATATTTTCTGTGAGTTATATGCCTCATAATTTCTTCTTTAGCTTCTTGTATTCTTGCCTTTCGTAAAACAATTCGATTTAATGTGTTTACGACTCCTTTTATTGCAGCGTTGTGAGCCACTAAGTCCCCGCCTTTCGATCTGTTCTGAACTTCACAGTCACTGATGTGTATCGCAGTTTCTTCATCATGATCTCTGCTTTGTGTGATGTTAGTACTTTTTATTTTCATTTCTATTTCCCTTTTATGTTTTGTTGATTCACTTATTCTACTCCCAGTTCTTTTTATTTCTTTAATTTCAGCATGTGTCGATCGGTTATTTCTCATAATGTACCTTCTTACATTGCTTAGTTCATTCTTGTCAGTGTACTATTTAATTGCTTGTCCAAACTTTTCTCACTAAATGTAATTTTTGGTAAGTGATGTTTTTCTGACGTTTGTGCAACGCTTCATAGAATGCAGTCATAACGAGTTTGTATTCCTCACGAGATCCTTTTCCCGTTACTTTCTTAAATGATTCGTTGTTGTTCTAGTTAAAGAATTTGCAGAACTATCAATGGGGTTATCCCGGTAGTGGGAACCTGAAGATTCATTATTTGTGTAGGTGTTTGTTCTTATTGCAGATATTTCGACCTCATGTAAGTTCCCTTCTAAGGGATGGGTTCTCTGTTTATAGACTGGAAGAGCCACACTGGACTTTTGGATTGACTTTTAGTTCTCATATTGTTCCAAAATTCTAATCAAGGTTGCCAGTCAAATTAGGTAACGTTCTTTTACAAACAGGGTTCCGAAAGCTGTAGGAATCTTTCGCGACCTCATAAGGCAGCAGCCATTCTCTCCTCGGCACGATTAATCCCTTGAGTTTCGGGTTGGTGATCGGAGTTTTCCTTCTCGTTTCCAAATAAAAAACAAAAACAAAACCTTAATTTTTCAGGAGCTTCGAAAAACACGTTATTCTCATTGTAATTCCAATCTTGGAGTATTATTATTATTATTATTATTATTATTATTATTATTATTATTTCATTGGGTTTCTGTTGTACAGACATTTCCTTCCGTATTCCAACCAGAGACTTAAGAGCAGAAATGCCTTCGTGAGATCTTCCATTGATCATTTTGGAAAAAAAAACTTACATTTTACACATTTTACATAGATAAAGATCTTTGTAATGTCTAATCTGTACTTGTAAGTACAGTTTTTGGTATTTCTTTATGGTCTACTAGGAACCCCTTCAACGAGTCTATCGGAATCTTTTCCAATCAATTCGAAGTCTCCAATTGCAATTGGAATTACTGATGTTCTCATGTACCACATTTCTGAGATTTTCACTTTGATCCTTGTATTTTGATAGTTTTTTGATAGTTTATTATTATTATCATTATTATTCTTATCATTACCATTATTACTATTATTATTATTATTATTATTATCATTATTATTTCAGCATATAAATTCGTTTATTTTCCTTCGTTTATTTTCTTTAAATCTCCACAAATAAAATTAAAATTGACCCCCTCTCATTCGTATTTCCGAAAACTATTTAATGATATTCAATTTAATTTGGCCTAATCTCTTTTCAGAAGTTCATTGACATTATTTTTAATTTCAGAGAATCTTGCCACTATAAGTTTTGGCTTACATTTTATTATTCTACTGTCCCGTTTCTCAGATCGTGTATCCGTCACGAACATCTGTCATAAATGTTTAGGAATTATAATATATTTGAAAAGGGCTCACATAGACCGGGGTGAAAAATGATTTGCAACTTTTGTTTGAAAATAATATTGATCTTTGAATTTGTAAAGAATAAAAAGAATTACGGCAAGTTATCCCCTTTGTTGAGATGTGAGAGATTTATTCATAAACACCATTCTTTTAAGCAGACACACGTATAAAAGATCTTCCTATCAATCGAATTTCTACATCAGCACTTCGGTTGATTATGTAATAAATACAATATGTGGAACAGTTTTGACATTTCAGTGTCCTAGTTTATTCTCTTCCTTTTCTAGCTGAGAATTTTTAATATACCTATCTATAAAAGGCAGGATGTGTGTGTGTGTGTGTGTGTCTGTGTGTGTAACGAATGCACGGCCGCAATTTTCGACGGATTTGCACCAAAATCTACATGCATATGCTCCAAGTTAGTGGGAAGACCAAGACCGACTTTGCATTCCCCAACTCCCATCGATAATGGAAATAATTGATCTTTTTAATGCTTCTACGGCAGTTTTCATGTAGTTTGCGGCCATTTTCTACTGACCAGAGTGAGAGCCTATAGCTGGTTGCCACGAATAGGCAGGAATATTCTATTGGCCAGCGTGAGAGCCAACAGCTGACTGGCACGAATCTTAACTAGCATGCTAGCATACAAAAAAAAATCGATAGATACATTCGTCACAAGTGAGAAAAATTTAAATCTGCATGGTACTTTACTCCAATTGGCTCATTCGCTTGCTTAAACTCACCGTTGATCCTGATTCCGCAGAACTGTGTTGGGTGTGAAAAAGTATTTGTTGTTAACATTCTTTTTTCATTCGGTTTTTCCAGTTACGAGTTCTTTTTTTAAATCTGATCGTTTTGTGTTCATTTTGTTTAATTCTTTTTTTCGTAACAGATTTAATGTTTAGTATAGAGCCTAGAAAAAATTCGCAGTGTGAGACAGACAAGAAGTAAGGCATGTAGCAACATCAGCACGGCAATGGGCACTCCTTTAAAGGCAAGGAAGGGCAAAAATATTTTAAGTCTAGTGATAGCTACTGCTGTATGAGTCGTACGATTTTTGAATCAAGCCCGGGCAACGCCGGGCCATGCTGCTAGTCTCTTTATATAAATATGTCTGTGTGAATGTATGTATAATCGTTAACACTACTCTTTAAAAAGGGCTATTTAATCGGTATTTATGAAACAACTGAAAATTCTAACATTCTTTTCTTGACCACAACTCTTCTTCTCTGAGTCGTCTCACTTCAGAACATTGGCGATCATGGCCCTCCACAATTTCCTGTCCTTTGTAGCTTTTAATAAATTTTGTCTTTTCTTATACCTCCTAAACCCTGTTCAGTATTCACTAGGTAGGTTATGTGTTCTTTTCCTTTGTCCCTCTTGTTTTCTGTTTGTCATGTGAGTATCAAATTTTCCAAGCCTTCTTCCCTCATTATGTGGCATAGAATTTTCAACGGTCCCTTTCCGGTGTTTATAAGTGTCCTTAATTTACAATTGTCAGTATACCTCCTTTTACCACAGTGCTCTATGGATATTAATCATTTCACTCCAAGCAACGCAATAAAAGCCAGTGTGATGTAAGTGTTTATTTAGTGCGAAAGAAATGGACAATAAGAGAACAGGATTCAAAAGAGATTGCGTTTAAATTGCGTTCAAATTTTTAAAGACCGTAGCTGAATGAAGCTGGAAGTAAATTACACAAGCGAGAAGTGCGAGAGAAGAACCTTACGGTTACAACTAATAATTATAAAACCGATTTGCCAATCTAGAACTGCGCTTAACTTCATCATGTCAAGGTACCAAAGTACTAGAATAGACTGTTAAAAGTGACTCTAAAATTCACATTCATAATTTAGATACAAGATATATAAGCAGATTTACATCATTCAGTCTGAGAAAAAGTCACAACAAAATACAACCTATTTACACTATTTACATTGTTCGGACTGTCCATTTCTTTATTGCCATAATCACGATGTTTCGTCCGTTGTATGCTCTGGCCTTCTTCAGGTGATTCCCGTTGAAATTTCAAATCCAACCCTTTATTGCGTCCACTGGGATAGTTTGTTCTGAAAAACGACAACAAAAATTGTAATATGAGCTCTGGGAAAAAAATGATGTTTGAGACATTAGGTTTATAATATCCAAAATTTAATTCCCTGATGTCCCCATGCACAGTTGATAAAAGCGTTAGATGAAGTAACCCAGTGATATGACCAAAAGAGTTGTGAGTTCAATAACTGGCCAAGAGAGAGGTAAATAAATCTTGGAGAGTTGAGTTACTAAAGCAAAATAACTGAAAGTGAGATATCCATAAAAGGCATGGCACTAGAACAATCTATCCCAGTGGACGAAATAAAGAATTCGGTTCGAAATTCAAATGTATATCACCTGAAGAAGGCCGGAGCGTACAACAGCCGAAACGTCGTGAATATGACAAGACTTTAAACAATGTAAATAGTGTAGGCACGGTGGAGTTATGGATAGCGGCTCGGATTGAGGAATCAGAGAGCCGAGTTCGAATTCCAGTCGGATTTATTATATTCACTTACGTGCTAATACCCTTGGGAAAGGTATGAATCCTCCTCTTCTCTCTTCTTTTATGGGTAAATAGCAGGACAGACCGGGTTCTTGGATGTAACTGGTCTACCGCAGAAAGAAATGACAACCTACTGCGGGAAAAATAAAATCTGCCTCGTCAGTCATGTATCGGAAGAGACATGATCGCCTAAGCGTCTATCACGCATGGCACATAACTGAATGACCTCATCTCAGAAATATAGACAAAATACAACCTATCGCTTCAATGTGAAATTGTTTTCTCGGCAGATATTTATCGATTCGGGGTAAGTAATCAGACGTAATCTTCATAACATTTCTCATATATTGGTCTATAATACTTATCATTGTTCACGTTCTCTGTTTGCAAGGAGACAGAATAAAGGATGATAAAACTGATAGTGGGATAATTATTTGACGCTAATATTCAGAGAGAATATAATTAAAATATATCTGAATCGCTAAAACCAATCAAATTTGGAAGCTGTTATATAAGTAATTCCCAGTATTCATAGAGTAAAATATAAATGAAACATTAGAAATACAAACACTGTCGCTAGTAATGACGCTTCTTTGTTGATAATGTGTATATAATTGTATAAATTTTGCAATAGACGGATGCAAAGTCCTCAGCTACACATTCTTCCTAAAATATGAGCCAATACAGTGTTATTTTGTAAACGTCTGATCGGTATGCTGTTGATCCCCGCTCCACACTGGCTCGGAGTAGTAGCACCTGTTCGGGTCCCAGCTATGGGTAAATATCTTGGACTAATCTTACTAAAGTAACTCTGGCCGCTGGGCGGCGGATAAGTAACCCGGCTAGCCTAGAGATTCTAAGGTGGGTAATGGAAGTATGGTGGAACAAATGCCATCGATGCCTCTCGATAGGCATACTTTGTGCATTAGTGGGCTTGCATTAAGGTTGGCTCAAACAAACCTGGACTTCGGCAGACCGCTGCAACTCTGACAGGCCCTCGGTCGTATCGGATCCTCCCTTTGCCACTGAAATCTTTTTTTTCCGGGAGTGCGAGTTGACTGGACAATCCTAGCACCACTTTAAACCATTCTGAGCGTGGGCTCTGTCTTTCCTTTCCATTTTTTTGAAAAAGTTCTTCAGCAATGGGAAACGGGTGACGAGTGCAGGCATAGGATATAATCATAATAAGGGATTTTTCTCAGATCATTGGCTCAATCTGCTGAAAGTACGGAAATTTTAAAATACAGTATTCCGGGTCCTTATGGAATTCCTATTTCAGTAGAAGAAATGTACAAAAAGTCCTTCTTGTGTGTATGATACAAACATTACTCGATATATGTCCATCAAACTGAACTGTGAAGAAATAGCTTGCCAAATTTCAGCCTGAAGAATTTTAGCATCGAACACCACTATACGCGAAAATAATTATATGGTTACATAATATTATTAATTATAGCTAACTATTTTTAGTAATATTATCTATTAATAACACTTAATATTTAATTATAAATTTATTACTATTATAATATTACATAATTATAATTATAACTTGATATTTTCAGACTATGATAATCCCCTTCAAATGAGACCTCTTTCCGATTCACTCCACACCAAAACCTGTCGGCCAGATATGAATACTACGAAAGCTAAATTAAAGCAAAAAAGTTGCTCTTATTGCATCCCACTCACAAAACAAATTCACAAAAATATAAAACTAAAGTATGACAAAGACAACACTGAATTTTGTATCTACCCTAAGTGCTTAAAAGGACACGGTCGGTGATATTCAAAACAGTAGACAGGTAGTCCCAGTGTTCTCACGGTCAACCGGACTGACACAAATTTCTATAACGTGTTCGTACATAACCAATCTTCCATCTTCCAGTCGCCATCATGGCCCAAACCCGACATTCCGCCTTGATCCATTTTACCATCAATACCAACCTTTTTTTTAACATAACTTGTTTCATTTTATTTCCGCCTCAACGGTAATACGTTATTGTTTTTGTTTGTTCGTCTTGCAACCATACAAAGAAAACTTTACTTGTTAGGATGTTTAGAATTTTAATCCTTAAACGACAGGCATCATTAGTTGACGTCTCATTGGATACCTATGGTTATTTTCAATTAATTTAAACTTTTTTTTTTAAATACAAGCATAAGACATCGCTTTTTTACAAACTAGGTTCACTCTTTTTCAATGTTTATTGTTTTAAAAGTCGATTATTAGAATTGTAATAAAACATATGAAAAGGAATTTAACTTTTTTTCGTTCTTGATAATTCATAACACAAATATTAAACACTGTTTATTTATTAGACTCTTTAATTACAAGAATAATTTCATATTTACAACATTCTAAAAACTAATTCAATTAAAACTAATGCAATGCAATATTCATCATTTACCAATATATAAAGATTATTTTGAATAAACGCTCTTAAATAAGATGCCGGTGGAAGTCGTCAGTGATGTAAATTGCCTTGGTTCATCAATGAGTTTCGGGTCTTTTAACATCATACACCCTATCACAAGCCGACCCCGATCAGATAAGCCCTGATTCTCCCTCAGCAATCAAATACTAGCAGGGATTCCGGCCTTTATACTAAATTGGACGAAAGTAGACCACGTTTTCCGTTCACTGGATTGGGTGTTCGTAATAACCAATCCAATACGCGGACTGAACTTTTAAATGCTCTACGCGGGGACTGGCTTCTTTTTTGTGGGTGGGGGTTAACTGATGGATAACAATTTCAGTGGATAATCGAGGAGTTAATACTTAAATTTAACCACTCTAAGTTGATTGCCAACCAAGGTTTGGAGCCTTTTGCTAACAATTTTCAGTTTTGTTTTATTTAATTATCTTCTCTAAAATTGTACAGTGTAACCCGGATATAAGAGAGTTGTCGGGACCGGAGAAGAAGTCACTGATATCCGGGTTTCTCTTATATCCGGGTTTCTCTTATATCCGAGTTTGGTCTATTTTATATACATTAACACAGGCTCTAATTTGGGACAAGAGAAAATCTCTCTTATATCCGGGTTTCTCTTATATCCGGGTCTCTTATATCCGGGTTACACTGTATAACTTAAAAATTACTTTTAAACATTATAATATTTAAATGACTAATGAAGTCATCTATTAGTACTGAAAAAAGAAATAAATGTGAAAGACATTTTTATTTTTAATTTTGTAAACATTTATTATTTTATTAAAATATGTAAGACAACTATAAGGAAATCCTTATTTTTACCATTTTATAAAGTTTGAATCAGTTGACAATTAGCCGATGTTTTGCCAATCGTTTCAATAACTAATATAACAAAAAGTGTAAATAAATAATCTAATAAATAAACGGTGTTTATTATTTTCATTTTCAGTTCTCAACAACAAAGGAAAAGTATAAATTCCTTTTCATGTTAAAGTTTTATAACAATTCTAATCATCGTTTTTGAAAACAAGAAGAGGGAAGGTAGGTAAAAAAAAAAGCGGTATCATGGGAAAATCCGTCCTTTTGATATCCGTCTTATTACGAGCACCTTTTTCCATGTTTGTCAAAATCACGATCTGCTGAGATTATTTAAGAAGACATCTAGTTTTTAAGTCAATGTTTTGGTTCTGTAGCAACTTGCAATGTTGGACGAAAAGTCTCTCGATCAGGCTATGCTGTATTCAATTTCCTTATCGCAGCCTATTTTATGTTCAGTCCCTTTATATAGTCAAAGTATAGAGCAACTACCAAAAATTCCACTAACTATCCCTTAGTCTGCTAGATTTTGATAATATTACCCTGTGATGATCAGATGTCGTTTTTTTTTTTAAATATATCCCATTTATTTCTAGTGTTGAAAGCATCTACAATTGGTTTGAAAACAAGTCAATCCAAACTAAAAACCTAGCAACTATAGCTTTTTGCGCCTTTGACTAGAGGCCATTCCTAAAATTCTGAAAATGTACAATTATTGACTAATTACTTATTTTACGATGCTAAAATGTGAAGACAACTTCAAACATTCGAGATTTATTTTTAAATAAATAAAAGGTGGTGATATAAATATTCCATTGCTTCCTGGAATTCAGTAGATGGTCTTCTGTTTTATTATAAGTTTAATTTTTATTATTTTGTAACATTAAAGGTTTGTGGTATTTATTCAAAAAAACATTCCTGTTAGATTCCAAGATGTCCCATTTCAATATGATGTCCCATTTCAATATGAATATAACTTACTGAAATATTGTTTGCATTAGCCGACTATGGTAGCCTAAGCACCGACAGTAAAATCTTTGAAGTTGTCATAAAATCGTAGCGTAGTAACATAAGTATTTTTCTTATATTCCATTAAATAAATAATGTGTGCGAAAGAGAACACTATAAAAATGACAACTTTTAGGAAGTATTTTATGCTTTATTGATGAATATTTTTGTTAAAGTTGAAATCTGTGGGAAATTCTGCAATTAAGCTCCTATTGGCTTATTTATGCCACACTGTATTTGTACCGACCAATCTCATTGGTTGACTTTGCTTTTCGCGGGCATTTTCAACGGCCCGTGCCTTTTTATCAGTTGCTGCAAAATCTTCAAAATGACAGGACTCATATTTCAATCGCTTTGCAGGGCCTTTAGCGCCGAAAATTAAGCCTAAATGATTAGGCAATCATTCTTCTTGCCTCATATTCTAGAGACTTTTCAAGGCTGAATAATTCAGTCGGTTTATTGACTGTCGTCACATTATGTACTTTTTACATGAATAACTTTTCTGCATGCTCTCGAGAGATAGCCGAGTTGTTATTTCAGCAACATAATTGTTAATGCTCCTGCGACGACCGTCAAGTTCCTGCTTCTTCGAATCTGCATAGAGACCAGTTGAGTCCTACAGAGAAGAAAAATTCCTACCACTTCTTTGAAGTAACTACCCCCACCCTATTCACAGGGGCAGAAAAAGGCATAATCTTTTTTTGCAAAGACGCAATAAAATTTGTATTGAATTTTAAGTTAGGCTTTGTTTGAATTGTATGTCTTTTCTTGTCTCTGCCAAGGGTTAAACTGTGTGAGAAGAAATTCTCACAAATTACTTTCTGATTTATTTATGCATATGAATTTTCTCTTATTTCTGATCAACAAGAATATAATAATTGACACTTCTATTAGATAGACTTGCTAATTAGCTAATTATTAGATAGCACCGACTATTACTTTGTTTATTTCTAACATACTTCTGTGCTAACCGTTTCTTTTCTAGCTTGTGAAAGTCTCTTCCAACTTTTTGTTTTCTAGTCAGATTTGATCTTCAAAAATTTAAATGCAAAGTCAGACGTTATCTTCTGTCTTCTTAATTCTTGCTCTTTTATTCATTCCGCTTCTTAATAATGTTTCCTTGTATTCTTTCGCACAAAATAACCCCCTTCGTGTTGGTGGCTTTGTTGGTAAAATGAATAACAAAAATTCTAGTTTAGAATTAATTTAGGATTAACATACTTGACTTCATTCAGGGACAAAGCTGTAGGGTATAGCGTTGGATAGAACACAAAATTAGATTTATGATGTAAAAAAATACAGTATGATACGGAATAATTCCTAACCCATAACATTCACTTACGTGACCTTGTAAAAGGTATGAATCCTCTTCCCCCCCCCACCCCAGCTATGGGTAAATGGCAGAACAAACCGGGTTCTATATGGCCACGCAGTGGTAACTGGTCAACCGCATAAAAGAAATGGAAATCTACTGCGGGAAAAATAATCTGCCTCGTCAGTCATATATCGAAAGATACATGATCGCCTTCGCGTGTCTTACGCATGGCACATAACTGACTAAGCGAAGCTTATTATTGATTATTTTTTTTTGCTTTTTGTCATCATTTTAGTGTCAAGAAGATTAGCAATGAATGAAAATCACCAATAATTTTACTTCATTTATAAATAATAGAGAAATTGGCTCAGACGACAGGTTTTCTTTTCTTTTCTCTTTTTTTTCTCCATAGCATGTCTCATAGTGTTTAATAGTTTAGTGGAAAACGTCACGACTTGACATGAGTAGCGTCACCTAGTAGTCGATTGCATCTAAGAAATGATAGAGATACAAATGCCAAAGAATGTAATTTTCTCATAACTGAATGGGAATCGTGGCACGCTAATTCTATTTAGTTTCCTGTTATTCGAATGCTCATTCAATTTAAACGAGTTGAACTACTGAAAATTGAATTACGCAGATAGCTCATAAAGAGACGTCTATTCGGTTCCCAAAACGTTTTTATAAGTTACTGCACAAAAGATTTGAGATTTGTTTTAATCTACCGTTTTATGCGCAAGAGATTTTATCGCGATTAGAAGATAAAAAAAAAAGACGTTTCGTAAAGAGTCATCAATTTTATGATCTAATCAACTTCAATCTCTGATCTTATCAGCAACAACGCTGGATATCATGTCTTACTAAGGAAATATACGCGAACAGGAAGGGGATTAACTTATATAATTACGATGTGGTTCACAATATATAACCAAAAACTGTAAATAGAGTGTTGATGCTTCAGTTAAGAAATAGATATTCTTTTACGATTATAAACACATTAGTATTAAATAAGTAATCATCAGCTTTATCTCGTATCTAAGAATTTAGTTTCTTCTTTGCTGATCGCTTCCTTTGTGACGATGGCGTTGATGACTAAATTCACCCATAATGTGCAGGTTCAGGACGACAAATTTCCAGTTTATCTAAAACCTCTCTCGCCATTCATTCCCTTTTGCCCTTTGGCATTGCAAGAGTTGGTTGGAGGTGAAAAAAATATCAAAGTATAAGTAAGTGCTGATGGTGTGAATCTGTTTAAGATAGACCTCAACGTGTTATAAAGTGACCCATACACTTGATTTCATGAACTTCATCTGCGGCACATATGGAAGGAGAAATGTATAAAACTGCAACGGACTGTCGCTGACTCTGTTATAATTACGAGTGGCGCCTTCTGTAGCATTTTAGTCATGCGTAGCCCTTTTTATCCGCTGGTTCAACCGTTGACGTCTGCTGTAATCGTCATCTACTTGTTTCAACACCGGGGTCTTCTGGGTTGGTCGCGCCTAGTCTGTTCCTACCAGGAGTTTTGAACTCGTGACATCATCGCTCTCAGAATCATTGGACCAAGGAAGCCCCTCCAACTCGACAAGGAGAGATAGTCAGAGGCAACATATATAAGTAATGTGAATATGTTAAAATACTACTTTTACAAAATGATAAAGAACATTGTTGTTATATGTTCTAATGTACGGTAAAAGGCCAGCTAGGAATATAGATTGTCTTAGAAGAGTCTTATTATTAGAAAATTTCATCTGAAGTCCTGGATTTTCGGGGACTGTATTCGCGATTGCTATTGATTGATAATCTGAGTTGTTAGCCATGTGGAAGGAGGGCCTGGAGAATTTGATACTCACGGGTCAAATAGAGGGAAAGACAGACAATTAGTCTTTGACATACCTGACGATGTTGAGCAGGTGGATGACAGAACGTGGTCTGGGGGAGAAAGCAGAGAGAAAGGAGCTTGCTGAGAGCTGCAAGAGATAGAGGGAGATGGAGAGCAATGGTCGCCTACGTCCTGAAAGGACATGGCACATAAAAAGAAAAAGATACGTTGGTAACTCTGCTGATAGGAATCTTGGTTTGCTGTGTCGTGCTGGAATAATTTTTATCATCCAAATCTATCCTGCAACTTTATAAGTCTACCATTCGTCTGTACATTGAATATTTCTGCCATTTCTAGTCTGTTGCTTCTACTATGTATGTAGAGATTCTTGACACAATTCAAAAAATAATTTGAAATGTTATCGCTCCTGATATTACATCTCGAGTTCGATCACTTTTCTATTTCCTAACGAGCTTCCTCTGTGCCTTTTCTATAAATATATTCGTGGTAATGGTTCCAATGGAATTTACTCTTTGGTACCTCGACATCATGAATTTAAGCGCATAATTAGACCAGCAGCTAATTTTTATCATTTTACTGTTGAAATTGATAGATACAAATGTAACTTCACAACTAATAGAACATCTGGGTATGAATTTTTGGGTATTATAAACCTAATGCCTTCAGCACATATGCTAGGCCACAACAAAATTGCAATATTACCCCTGGTAAAAACATGCAATGATAACAGCAAAAATTGCAATATGAGCACTGGTAAAAATGGTTCCTGAAGACTGTGAGTTCAATACCCGGTTAAGGCAGTGGAAAACTTTCAGAGGGAAATTAGCACGAGATAACTGATAACTGACATCCATCAAACATGGCACGTGGAACTAGAACAGTCTACCCCAGTGAGCGAAATAAAGGGTTCAGTTCGAAATTCCAACCACCTGAAGAAGGCCGAAACGTTGTGATAAATATTGCGAAGATGAGGACAATAGTCCGAATAATGTAAATAATGTAATAGTTTCTTCTCTTGTACTTCTTACCTGTGGAACTCTTCAGTCAACTAAACTTTTCTTAAATTTAAACGCAACGTCAATTCTTATTCTCTGTCTATTTGAATGCTGTCTTTTTATTGTCATTTCTCCTCCGTAGCGTGTCCTCAATTTCCCTCACTCTCAACCTCAGTAACCTTACTCTTAGAGGCTTTATTGACTTGCATGCTGTGCAATAATTTAAAAAAAACTGCTCATCAAAAAGGTAGAAATATCTTTGACAGTGCAATATATTGATTCATGTAGACCTGTTTTCTGAAACAACAGTATATCCTAGAAATATACTTACTGACTTTTACACTATTGGCCATATATATTTGAATATTTCTTTCCACAATATATTTGAATATTTCTTTCCACAATAGATTTGAATATTTCTTTCCACAATATATTTGAATATTTCTTTCCACAATATATTTGAATATTTCCACAATATATTTGAATTTCTTTCCACAATAGATTTGAATATTTCTTTTCCACAATATTTGAATATTTCTTTCCACAATATATTTGAATATTTTTTCCACAATAGATTTGAATATTTCTTTCCACAATATATTTGAATATTTCCACAATATATTTGAATATTTCTTTCCACAATATATTTGAATATTATATTTGAATATTTCTTTCCACAATAGATTTGAATATTTCTTTCCACAATATATTTGAATATTTCTTTCCACAATAGATTTGAAATATTTGAATATTTCTTTCCACAATATATTTGAATATTTTTTCCACAATATATTTGAATATTTCTTTCCACAATATATTTGAATATTTCTTTCCACAATATATTTGAATATTTCTTTCCACAATATATTTGAATATTTCTTTCCACAATATATTTGAATATTTCTTTCCACAATATATTTGAATATTTCTTTCCACAATATATTTGAATATTTCTTTCCACAATATATTTGAATATTTCTTTCCACAATATATTTGAATATTTCTTTCCACAATATATTTGAATATTTCTTTTCCACAATATATTTGAATATTTTCAATATATTTGAATATTTCTTTCCACAATATATTTGAATATTTCTTTCCACAATATATTTGAATATTTCTTTCCACAATAGATTTGAATATTTCTTTCCACAATAGATTTGAATATTTCTTTCCACAATATATTTGAATATTTCTTTCCACAATATATTTGAATATTTCTTTCCACAATATATTTGAATATTTCTTTCCACAATATATTTGAATATTTCTTTCCACAATATATTTGAATATTTCTTTCCACAATATATTTGAATATTTCTTTCCACAATATATTTGAATATTTCTTTCACAATATATTTGAATATTTCTTTCCACAATATATTTGAATATTTTTTCCACAATATATTTGAATATTTCTTTCCACAATAGATTTGAATATTTCTTTCCACAATATATTTGAATATTTCTTTCCACAATATATTTGAATATTTCCACAATATTTTATTTCTTCCACAATATATTTGAATATTTCTTTCCACAATATATTTGAATATTTCTTTCCACAATAGATTTGAATATTTCTTTCCACAATATATTTGAATATTTCTTTCACAATATATTTGAATATTTCTTTCCACAATATATTTGTATTTGAATATTTCTTCCACAATATATTTGAATATTTCACAATATATTTGAATATTTCTTTCCACAATATATTTGAATATTTCAATATATTTGAATATTTCCACAATATATTTGAATATTTTTTCCACAATATATTTGAATATTTCTTTCCACAATATATTTGAAATATTTCTTTCCACAATATATTTGAATATTTCTTTTCCACAATATATTTGAATATTTCTTTCCACAATATATTTGAATATTTCTTTCCACAATAGATTTGAATATTTCTTTCCACAATATATTTGAATATTTCTTTCCACAATATATTTGAATATTTCTTTCCACAATATATTTGAATATTTCTTTCCACAATAGATTTGAATATTTCTTTCCACAATAATATATTTGAATATTTCTTTCCACAATATATTTGAATATTTCTTTCCACAATAGATTTGAATATTTCTTTCCACAATAGATTTGAATATTTCCACAATATATTTGAATATTTCTTTCCACAATATATTTGAATATTTCTTTCCACAATATATTTGAATATTTCTTTCCACAATATATTTGAATATTTCTTTCCACAATATATTTGAATATTTCTTTCCACAATAGATTTGAATATTTCTTTCCACAATATATTTGAATATTTTTCCACAATATATTTGAATATTTCTTTCCACAATATATTTGAATATTTCTTTCCACAATATATTTGAATATTTCCACAATATATTTGAATATTTCTTCCACAATATATTTGAATATTTCTTTCCACAATATATTTGAATATTTCTTTCCACAATATATTTGAATATTTCTTTCCACAATATATTTGAATATTTCTTTTCCACAATATATTTGAATATTTCTTTCCACAATATATTTGAATATTTTTCCAATATATATTTGAATATTTCTTTCCACAATATATTTGAATATTTCTTTCCACAATATATTTGAATATTTCTTTCCACAATATATTTGAATATTTCTTTCCACAATATATTTGAATATTTCTTTCCACAATAGATTTGAATATTTCTTTCCACAATATATTTGAATATTTCTTTCCACAATATATTTGAATATTTCTTTCCACAATAGATTTGAATATTTCTTTCCACAATATATTTGAATATTTCTTTCCACAATAGATTTGAATATTTTTTCCACAATATATTTGAATATTTCTTTCCACAATATATTTGAATATTTCCACAATATATTTGAATATTTCTTTCCACAATAGATTTGAATATTTTTCCACAATAGATTTGAATATTTCTTTCCACAATATATTTGAATATTTCTTTCCACAATATATTTGAATATTTCTTTCCACAATATATTTGAATATTTCTTTCCACAATAGACATTTTTGGGAACAAAGTTTTTTTTTTTTTATTTCAACAAAGTATCTATAAAAAAAAACAATATGTGTTTTTTTTTTGTTATCCTTTTTCAGCCGTAATAACAGAGAAAGCATTACCTCGCACCATCACCAATGAAACACGCTGCGAGTGCCACTCCGTTTGGAATTAATGAAGAGGTCTCAATAGACTTACAGATGCTGATTGATACAACTACGTTGAAGAACTTACGGAAGTTCATCGAAGCTATGATAAAAAGCTTAGGTCTTTTAAGCCTGGAAATCCAGAGATAAAGGTTAAAACTACATATTAACTAGGTGCTGTTTGTAATAATCATATTCCCCAGAAATATGTGTAGCTTCGTATATATATATATATATATATATATATATATATATATATAGATAGATAGATAGATAGATAGATAGATATGAATATGATAAAAAACATACGAGTAAGCACATATATATTTTTTCTCAGCTGTTATAAAAACTGGTAAATGTGAAATAACAGAGCTTTTCAGTATCTATTCGTGAATATACATTATATTGCCACTTCGAGTCGTGCTTATCGAGGCGTGGGATATTATGCATATTAACTAAGGTGGATGATTTATATATATAAAGTAATACATAGCCACTCGTATTCGAAGATATCCGTCTACTAGGGCGGCTAGACAATCTCTATTGCAGTTATATGTGCTATTCATTTTATTTGTTGCAGTTGTTGAAAATCCTCACGAGATGCAGATTCAGTGATTTCTTAAATCATTTGAGATTCTATAGCGTCAGGCTACGGGATCCGATTAAGTGGAGGGTCCTTCAAAACACAAAGTTTTCATAAGCGGGAATCCATTTTTAATTATTGATCTGCGAAAATTATTCTATTTGGACACCATTTTCGGCATTAATATGAAAAACTAGATTAAGATGAGGCTATTCAAGAACATGCATCGAGTTGTTTGGTTAGTATTTTAGTTTTGGAGAAAACTAACACCAGAGCAACATATTTTGTGTTTAGTTTACTCACCATCTGCACTATCCGTCGGATTTTGGTCTCGACTTCTTATCACACTGATGAGCTATGATACAGCGAAACAGTCTGTATGTGGATAACTATATATATATTTATGTATATATACAGCCATGGCCAAAATTATGGAGCACCTATAAAAATTTGAGATAATAGTTTAAACCTACGTATTTTAAGGTTAAGAATCGTACAGTGAACAATTGAGAGCAAATGTAAAATATTTAACAGTAGATTGTAGTATTTTTTTTGCTTTAAAGCCTCTCTCAAGAGCTTTAGCTGAGTTTCGTACTAAATTCATTCCAATATTCAAAATGATTTATTGTCATACTAAAGGTTGTTTCGTAATTTTCGGGTAATATTTGATTCCTACCAGTGTATATTTAATTGAAAATGCCTCCAAAGAAGCAGCTTTCAGAGATTAAAAGGGCACAAATTGTTGCTTTATCTGGTGAAGGATATTCTCAGGTAGAAATTGCCAGGAAGATGGAATGTTCAAGGAGGGGGTTCAAACAACGATTAAATGTACAAGGAAACAAAGTCTTTCAAAAACAGAAAAGGACAAGGCCGTAAAAGTCTACAACCGCCAGGGAAGACAGATCATTGAAAAGAGCATCCCTTGCAGATAGGAGGAAAAGTTCTTCAGAGCTTACTGCTGAACTGGGACTAAAAGGCCATACTTGTCTCAGGCCAACAAGAAAAAACGACTGGAATTTGCAAAAAACCATGAAAATTGGACACCTGATGATTAGAGCAAAATTGTTTGGTCTGACGAAAGTAACTTTGAGGTAAGTTAACAGCTTCTAACTTTGGATGTAATAATTGAATTTTTTATGTGAATACACATCCATAACATTTATTCAAAAATTGTAACGAATTCTTTTTTTTTTTCATCAGATTTTTGGCACCCCTGGAGCGGTTTATGTTCGCCGTAGGGAAGGAGAGGCATTTCATCCTGATTGTGTGGTTCCAACTGTAAAATTTGGAGGAGGAAGCGTAATGGTTTGGGGCTGCATGGCTTCTTCAGGCACTGGAATGTTGTACACATGTGAGGGCAGAATGAACTCCACAATTTATACTAACATTCCTGGACCAGGTTTACCGAACCTCTTTGACTAAAATATTTATTAATAACATTCCAAGTGATGTAATCTTCCAACAAGACAATGCTCCATACTATACGTCAAATGTTTCAATCGGTTGGTTTGAGAAAAAAGGGATTACAGTGATGAAGTGGCCCCCTTAATCCCCAGACCTAAATCCCATTGAAACTTTGTGGTCCCATTTAGGGAAAAGAGTGAGAATGCACCAATGTTCATCAAAAAAAAGAATTAGAGGCCAAACTTCATGAAGATTGGCAGAAAATAGATCCTACCACCTGCAACAACTTAGTCAATAATATGCAGAAACGAATAAAAGCTGTTATAAAGGCAAAAGAAGGACATACCAAATATTGATTGTTGTTATTAATGTTTACTCCACTATTCTTAACCTTTAAATATATACATATTTCGATTTTTCAATGGTGCTCCATAATTTTGGCCAAGGCTGTATATAATAGGTGACTATATATCTTACTTATTATAAAACCCAGGTTGTGTGTGTGTGTCTGTACGTTTATATATTGGATCGGATTTCCTACATTTTTCAACTGATTTCAACAAAACTTCACAGGACTACATAAAATTACCTTGCGGTGGTTCTGACAGCGCCAAAAATTGGAAAAACGCAATTGTTTTTGCACGAAATCAATTTGAAAACACGATTAAGAGGCATCGCTTTCGCGGAATGAAAGAGGGACAACTCATATCGAGTTATACTTATTAATATCGAGTTATACGTATTATAAAACACAGGTTGGTTGGTTGTGTGTGTGTTCGTTTATATATAGGATCGGGTTTCCTATATTTTTCAACCGATTTCAACAAAACTTCACTTTTTGCGGGGCAGGTATTGTTTCTTATTGTCTTGCACACTTTTTTCTGTACTTTTACATTCAGAATGCTTTAAAAATTCCATTTACAAGACAATTGTTTATAATAAAATTCTATTCAATCGGTAGACTCATAACGATTGAAAACAATGTTTTTGTTTCAGTTTGGGTTTGACCAATTCGTAAAAAAAAAAAAAAAAAAAAAATAAAAAAACTAATTAAGACATGCGTGTCCGTCAACCTTAAACAATAATCTTTGTCAATTTTATTTTTCAGTCTTTATGATGGTCGATACTTGATCTATCTTTTACTGTTACATCCCGGGCAACGCCGGGCTCTCTACTAGTATATATATATATATATATATATATATATATATATATATATATATATATATATAATAGATGACTATATATATATATGTATATATATATATATATATATATATATATATATAATAAATGACTATATATATATATATATATATATATATATATATATATATATATATATATATATATGTATGTACATATGAAGATAGGTTTATGTGTACCTCCGTACGTGTTTTCTTCTGCTGTGTAAATTTATTGACATAGTTTTTCATGATAATTAATTCAATACTTAATATGGAAATTAACTTATGATATATCGGTTAAGACACAAACTGTCACAAAAATATACAAAGGACGAATTTCCAAATTCCATTATCCATTCCGATAAATTTCTCTGTTCAAAAACTCTCCAAACATAACAGATATTCTTATCTTTATCCCTTTCTAATTAAATATGTATACTTGCTTATCTTTAGGTTAGTTGATAGTGCCAATTCTTTGAACAAAATTTCTCATATTATCACAGGAGGAAATAAAATTAGATAATTCGCTTCAAGTTAGTCATTTTCTCATTTTTCTTTTCTGTTTTCCACAAATATTCTTCATTCTGCCAATTTCCTGGAGATAAATGTTTCCGGCATTTTATTTTTTTTAATAATTCCGACTATCCGTACATTTTCGAAATTGGTTTTAAATTTTGTTTTAATGATATAATCTTTCTAATTTCTTAAGGAAACATTTTATGTGAAATAATAAAAAAAATATTCAAATTGTCCGACATCAGCAGAATAAAACCAGAATTGATGAATTCTTTTTACCATTTGGACCTTGTGCCACATCTAAGCTAAACTTAGTAAATCGCTAGCTTTCCTATTTTTTTTTCAAATTGCTTGAAGAAAGATTTCATTTTATTACTATGATTCACTTATGAAAATTACATTAAAAGAAAAAAATATTGTAGAAAAACGACAATATATGGACACAACAAAAACTTTTCCTGAAAATTTATGTTAACGAATTTTTTTGTTTTATAAATTTCAACCAACAGTAGCTTTGTGTATCTAGTCAATTAATTTTTTTTTTCTCTCTACGGAAACGGCTATTCTTATCCAAATCTTTCTGAATCCTCTAGACTGTCCTTGGATTGAAACCCAAACATATTGGTGTTTCCGGCGTGAATGCCGATTCGAAATTTCTGGCGGAGTGAATTGTATTACAGTGCTACTTTTCTCACTTTTATTTGTGTTCAATTGTCACTACTAAACGGGCTCGAAGATCCCACGTTAAACCCGGCCTTGTGCCATATGTAACCCTCGTTGGGGGTGGGGGGTAGATAAATATCACTATACGGCGCAATTGAAAATGTCAAAAACAAAAAAAGCTCGTAATTATAAATATAAAATATCGAAAATTTACCCATCGCACCTGTCTCTCTCTCTCCACACAGACACACACAGACACACAGACACACACACACATACAACACACACACACATATATATATATATATATAAAGGTTTGAGGCTTTTTTTAAAACTATGCGGAATATTAAATAAAGTAAAATTAAAGAAGCCTAAAAACATCGGAAAAGAAATTTTAATATTATGTCAAATTATTTTTTGTTTCATGAAGACATTATATATATATATATATATATATATATATATATATATATATATATATATATATATATATATATATATATATATATATATATACGCGGTACTTAGTGTAATGTGTTCAATATCACGCTACCGTCCATGCAACTGAATCTTAATTCTATCACGGATATTATGCATTTTATTCATTTGCTATTTTTTCAAAACGTTTGCTCGGTTTTTGCTTGCTTTGTTTTTTTGTTTTTTTTTGTTTTTGTTTTTCAAATATATGTGCCTTAAGTATTAAATTCAATCTCAAAACTTTTGGTGTCTCAAAGGTTCCAAGATCTCTTTGACAAATAACATTCGAAATTTGAACCAAAATAATACACGAAATCTAATATTGTTCGAAGCTTACATTTACTCTGAAATGACAAAAATATGACAGAATAAGCAGGTTTCATTAGTAAGAGTAAAAATAGCAACACCAAGCCATAAAATAAAACTGATTTTATTAGACAGAAAATGTAACATTATTCTTATCCTGCATCGAGATATAACTCGACCATTGGTAGAACATAATGTATTTTAATAGTTCCCAAACTAAAGTGTATCATACTGATATAAGTTTAAATTTAGGAAGCAAAATATTTATTCGATTTTATTCTATTTCGCCTTGGTTTTGCTTTTTAGTAACTGTACTGAAGAATCTTAAGAAATTAAGTAGGACTAAACATCAACTGCAAGAAGACAGAATGCTTGGTGGTCAGCAAGTAGCACAACCCAACATACAATTTCGAGAAATCAAACAAGTACAACAATTTAAATATCTGGAAAGTGTTTTAACAAGACGATGATTCATTATTAGCGGCCGCACTGACATGGCGATAGATGCTTTCAAAAAGCAAAGCAAAGTAATATGAAAGAGGAAAGTTTCGTTAGAAACAAGGAGAAGAATACTAAACTGTTACGTAATACCAGTTTCCAATATGGCAGTGAATTCTGAACCATCTCATCGAAAATTAAGAATAAAACTTGGGCCAAGAGAAATAGGTTCTATAGAAGAACTCTGAGAATATCTTGGGTTGAGCGTGTAAATAACAAAGACTTTTAAAGAAAATGGGAATAAAACTGAAAATTATACTGAAAATCAGAAAGAGATAGTTGAAACATATAATGAGGAAAGAAGGCTTGGGAAACTTGACACTCACAGGACATAATGAAGCCAAGAATGGACAGTGAAAAACAGCGCATAATATACCATTCGTGCTTGTGTTAGTTTTAGACAGAACAGGGTTTAGGAGAGATAGCAAAAAAACAAAATTTGCTACAAAGTACGTCTAATTATATCAGAATCGCCTCGCTGTATGGGCTGAATAAGTCCAGTGAGAAGAAACATCCTTGTCTTGTACCTCTAAAGGCTTGCAAGAACAATTTTCTTAGGACTAGAAAGCGAGCAAGCTTGTAATAGGTAGATAGATAGATGTTTTAATATTCACACAATACAAAAACAACGATCCACTGAAGGTAGGGTTTACTGTATGATGATATATGGGAATGAAGTTCACAAGGTTATGCAGGAAAGTCTAGACTTGAAGAAGTCAAGATTGTAGGGACAATATCCTACCGGATGTCTCTTCCACAAGGCCGCAGTTCTTGAGAAAGGTCTGTCAAAGTGAAATTAATGGAAGATGAAAGGAATGAGGATGATTCTCTCTTGTGCACGTTACATGGAAGATACAACCTGCAAAGGTCAGGGCTGCTGGAACCAAGGGATATAGCTCGTCAGAATGCTTGCTCTGTAACTAGCGATAGATTTGCAATATTGTGTCTGTCGGGAACGTTTAAGTTAGAAAATAATTCATCACAGACAAGGCCGCGTAGACACTTGAACTCTGTCAAGGCAGACAAATGAAAACTAGGCAACTCCAACCCAGATATAATAGCAGCACTCCCTTATTGGTCCGATCTGGCTCTTGTAAAGATAAAAAATATCAGGAGTCCATTACAGGAGAAGTACACTCAACTGACCATGTTCCAGCAGCTTTAGAAATAGACCACATATATGAATTTAGTCGCAATAGATGTTAAATGTATGGAGAACATCACTAGATAATTTAGTTATGGGTGTATGGAAGACTATAAGTCAGTTTTACCGCAATGAAACACCAGGGCTCTGTCAGAGGAGAGATCAGCGTCTAAGCTCTGGTCATCTAGATTTTTGAACGTGAGTTTAGAAACTGTTTTATCATGCGTAGAGAAATAACATGATAGGTCTGCTTGGTGATGCCATAACGTCCTGCTTTAGTTTTGGATGTACGGGATTTTACAAACCACCCCTACCCACATTGATCTACCAGGGCGAAGTTAGAGGAAAGGTCATTTACCAGGTTCTGGTCATTCAGACTTATAAGGAAACATTTCAGATGAGAACCACTATTTCTAGTCGTGTAAGAAAGCTGATAGTTTGCTCGTCCTCGGTTCTCGAATATGTTTGCATATTGTTGGCAATTTTCTGAAGATTGATCGATCCGAAGGCTTATAATATTGAAAGGACATTCGACTTGTCATGATCCACGCGTCATTCAAAAAACTGTATAAAGAATGTTAACCAAGACAAAGTATTTTACGGGTTCCGTTAGTAGATTTGCTGAGTGTTACCCCCAAATTTAATGTGGACATTTTGCTCAAATTCGTCCACACCTGTAAAGATTGCAGAGCCGTTACAACAGTACGTTAAACATAATCGCGTAGTAATTGACCATGAGTATGTCTCCTACTGGCAGACTGACTCGTTCAACTAAGGATAAATGAGCACTTGGTTCCGACCCATTTCAGTTCAACCACACAATCATAGCACAACCATAGACTCTGTCTTGAAGTTTTACGATTTATAATTAGATTTTGAATGAACCACTGATTTGTTTTTACGGTTTATCTACATTTTGAATAAAATAATTTTATTAAGATTTTGGATATCATCATGATTTACTGATATAAATCCTATTAATTAACCCATAGTCGGAATTGAAAAGGTGGATTCCTAACAATCCCGACTGGAATTGGAACTCGGTTCACTGATTTCCAATTCCGTGTCATTAAACTTTATACCGAGTGCACATTCAAGCTTACAGCACTTGGTATTAGCAAGCGGCCACCCAGTACTGACCAGGCTAAACGTTTCTTAACTTCGAGGATCGTAAGAGAATTGGTGTTTCAATGTGATATGGTTGTAAGTTACACCTTGCCTTAGGATAATGATTAGCACGCTGTCCTTGTAGATTATTACCTTACTATATCTCAGTGATAAGTCCTATCAGTCTTGAGTACTCCAGATATGTGACCTTGTGTCACACGTTGATATATAGAAATATCCATAGAGCAGGTGTTTAAATATTCTGGTACGCCAACAAAAACATATAAGCTTATACTAAGCTTAACTTAGGTTGGCAAAAGGCCACATGTTTTGGGAATTAAGAGAGCATAGATCTCACTCCAAAGGAGTAATGATCTGATAGTTTTGTTCGTTAATCCTAAGAAAACTTTAAGTTTAAGAAATAATATCTGCAAGAGTAAAATGAGATAGGTATATAGAAGAATATTTTGGATACATGAGATTTTTAAAGAAAATAATAATTTCTATTGTTGCTAATAGCCTAAAACATGAGTTGACTATGGAATTTATATGGCGGTTAGCGTAAACTGCTCGACAAGGGAAAATGGAACCGGTAGAATGAGTTCAAATTTCGGCCTAGCCCGTTACATTTCGTTTCGCAGTAATACCATTAAAAGGCATGAATCCATATCTTTTTTCCCTCTCATGGGTCAAATAGCAGGGTAGACAGACCTTTTAGCATTGGGTGGCAGTCATTCTAAAAGGAAAAAAAAATCTCTTAAGTTCACTCAGTTGAGAAAACAATAGGAAATAACTGTACTATATTTCCCAGATGACACATTCACGAGATCCGATGAGAGCCATAATAACCTATTTCCTAAATGGACATGGAATATAAGAAATGTGTAAAGTGAAATAAAGAAACGAACTTTTTCACATAGATTTATTAACAAATACACAGAGTGTAGATTTGGCGTCATTCTGAAAATGTAAATGAAGTAACATAAAAAAATAAAATTCCTTTTGTGATCGATTTTTGTTCTAATTATTAATTTGCAAATTTCCACCAAGGCCCACCGCGCACAAAGCAGACATCTTAAAATGTCTACGTGTAATTAGAACGGTTAATGAAAATCTGTCTGGCACATGCGAAGGGAAAGTACTTAGCGAGGGTGTTAATTGAACGACGCAGTAGAATCGGACATAGAAATATCCACAATGAACACAGTTCTCCATTTCTACAATTGGAACAATCGCTCAAATATGGAAATAACTTGAAGTGACTAACGGTATATCTCGAAAAGGATGCCATCGTAAAGGAAGTGAAGAAACACATCAATTCCTCTACTAGAAACAAACTCACAAGCCCCTGGCCGCCACAAAGAGAATTTTAGAATAATCTGCAGAATGATGGCACAGAAGTAAGTAAAGATAAAACTAGTTGGATATATATTCTCGGACTCGGTAATTCTCTTGCTAACGAATGAAAGCTCGTTTTCAACAATCCTATCATTATTATCTGAAAGTTCTTGCGTATATATATATATATATATATATATATATATATATATATATATATATATATATATATATATATATTGGGTAGCAGATCATTATTCAAATATATATTGTTAAATATAAAAGACAACTATTATGTTTGAACATAAGCCCTTCTAAGCTTCGTATAGTTGCTTTAATTTCGGGAGGAAATAAAGACAAAATCTATCCAAAGATATTTTTATTATGCTTTTCCTTGATCTAAGGTTTCGGCTCACATGAGCTATCTTCAGAATGATTATATCAACATTTAAACAAAAATATTCACCATCAAACAAATTAAAGCAACTATACAAAGCTTAGAAAGGCTCATGATCAAATATAATAAAAACTGTTGTCTGTTATATTTAATAATATATGTTTACACATATATATATATATATGCGTGTGTGTGTGTTTGTGTGTTTGCGCGTGTTTGTATGTGTGTGAGGGGACATTGAGTTTAAAACTCAGCGGCGAAAGTCTGTTTTATTCTTAAACGTAATCGTAAGGTCATATTTTGGCTCGACTATTTATATATACTGGTTGATGATGCTTGGGTAGGTATATTTTATTATTCTAACCGTTATGGGATTGGCAGTAACGGTCATGTTTCAAATTATTCTAGTAGCCCCAAAAATAATAGTATCCCTTGAGTGGAAATAAATATGGATCCGGATGCAGTTTTTTGGCTATTTTATAGAGTTGTTTGTTAAATTTACTGTTTATTACTTTGCTATTTATTGTTTATTTTTTATTACGTTTACGTGTTTTGTGTGGGTATTCTTAGTTTTTTGATTTGTTTCTTATTTACTTTATTTATTTATTGATTTTGGTTAATTTATCATACTTAATACTTAATATATATATATATATATATATGTGTGTGTGTGTGTGTGTGTGTGTGTGATAGAATAAAGCACAAGTAGGAAACAGATCTTAAACATAGATTAAGATTGGTTTCCTATTTGATCTTTATCCTATCATTTTATCAGGTTCCTATTCATACTCTATGTCTCTCTCTCTCTCTCTCTCTCTCTCTCTATATATATATATATATATATATATATATATATATATATATATATGAAAACTATACTTTGTTTAGTCGATGTGTTTCGTCATTCCACGGACTTTATCAAAGCAAATGCGATGGTTTTATTTTGCAACAAGTATATGTTTTACAGTTACTCAAAATTTCCAAATTTAAGGATACACATGAAGTTATTTGAAAATATTTGAGGCTTAGATCCTAAATTAATTCATAAATCATCTTTGAAAGCATTTTTTTTTATAATTAAGACGCTCAATAACAGGTCAGCTGTAATGTCCAGGCATGTGTACCTTGGTATACGTCATTTAGTATACAAGAAAAAGAAGAAAAAAAAGTTTTTGGGATTCAAATGTGATATGGACGTTAGTATCTCCTAACGTTGAAATGATGGATTTAGCCGTTATCCTTTGATTTTTCAACACATTTTCCCGTATATTGTCACGTGAAAGTAGTAATTACGCCAGGAAGGGTGAGATTGGGAAAAAAAACAGGGCGTCGATTGATAATTTGATAATATTCAATGGCGGCACCCTTGAGGATATTCCTTCTGAGTACATTTCTTTCTTTTTGATAAGTGTAGCATTTTTTTAAATCAAAATTATCGTCAAATTTTTGTATATGACTACTGCATTTTTAAATTATTATTTATAAGGTCTCTTTTGTGTTCATAGACACGTTTTTGTGGGTTTTTTTTGTTTGTTTTTTTTAATTTCTGTTTGTTAGCCGAATATATTGTGAAGAAAAGTCTCTGCAAGGAATTTTTACCGATATGTGTGTTTTTAGATCTGACCATATCCAAGATGGTTTGGGAAGTGCTTGTGACTATTTGGATGTTAGTTCGATGAGATAAGGTATTTTGGATAGTGGATGTTATAGAATTGGTAGATAGTATTATGTATCTATTTTTGTTTCATTTATTATTGTGGATAATGTTGTTAATTTTGTTGCGTTTAATAATAAATTAAACAGAAATAGATTCAAAATACTACATAGTAATTCTATAACATCCACTATCTGGCGTGATCAGCAATCTGAACAAGATCAGTAAGCTGAAACTCTCGTTCATAATGGTAAGACAGCCATCGACGAGAAATAGTTCCGTTTACACAAATCAAACTTGAGTCAACCCATGGTAAGTTTTTCAGATATTTTCCAAAGTTGCTTCATGTTTGTATCGCATCTACAGGCCGATATAACCAAGAAATCACCTTAGGTCACGTGTTCATAACATACTGCGAAATTCTGTGACAAAATTTTACGTTCTAATGTAACTGAAACTGAACAACTCCGTGAAAGCATTTTGATACATGTCAGTAGAAATCAGGACAATTCATATGTCAATAAAAATACCATCTCAGCAGTTAAGCACGGCGATGGAATTATTTAGCGTTATTTTTCCTAAAGTGATATGGGTACTGAAATGACATAGGATAGTTCTATGTATAACAAGATACTGGACAAGAATATGGTTCCATCTGTATTATTTCTCAAGCATTCAAGAGGATGGATTTTCCACAAATACAGGGGGCTGTAAAAGTAGATAAACAGTAAGTAATTTACCATGATTAGCAGTATATAATCTACTATCTATATTTCTCATGTTATCTCTCTGTGTGTCTGTCGTGGGCGTTGTTACCTCGCCCAGGCTGCATTTCTCACCCGACTTCGATGCGGTGTTCAACACAAGTTTGCAAATGGCTGCCGTAAGGACATGACGAAGCCCGATTTTAGAGTTCGGAATCAGGTTCCGAAAAAATCGATAATCGAAAAAATTCTGCTTACAGAAGGAATGATCGCATTTCAACCAAATTTGACACCCTCTTAGAGTCTACCATTAGAAGTGTTGTCCAGAAGTTTCATGACCACGGACCCCCTAAACAGCGCGGAAAAATCGATAAACCCAAAAACCGATACGCCCAGATTGCGTCTGAACCGCATGTCGGTTTTTAGCGAAAACTGAGCGGATTTATGAAGAGGCCATTGGGAGTTATCATGTGAAGTTTCAACTCTGAGCACCCACCAAACAGAGTGCAAATCGACAATGGGTCAACCTTTAAAAATGTTTTTTCCGGTTTTTTAAAGCTGATCGTATTGTGTTCATTTTGTTTAGTTCTTTTTTCGTAACAGATTTAATGTTTAGTATAGAGCTTAGAAAAAATTCGCAGTGTGAGATAGGCACGAAGTAAGGCATTTAGCAACGTCAGCACGACAAAAGGCACTCCTCTAAAGGCAAGGAAGAGTAAAAAATATTTTAAGTCAAGTGATAGCGATTGCTGTATTAGTCGTACTATTTTTGAATCAAGCACGGGCAACGCCGGGCCATGCTGCTATGATTCATTTCATACTAGAATTCATTTAATTCATTATAATTATTTTTATTATTTTTATTTTCATGCTTTTTATAATAATACATTTACAATAAGTTTTATTTTTTCATAAATAATAATAAATATTTTGCAGGTAAAGAGAAGTATGTTGATATTTTTAATATTGATATGTTATTATTGATATATTTGTAGAATCAATACAATATGTCTTGTGCGGACGTTTTGTTTTTGATTACTGTATATCTACTTTTGCATACTCCTGTATAATGATCCCAAGTATACTTTATTTTTATGCGCTGTGTCCCTTCAGGGCGTAGGCAATCATGGCCCTTCACATCTTCCTGTCCCTTGTAGCTCTTAATAAGTTTTTTTTTCTTTTTATTATTTATCTCAAACCCTGTTCTAACATCTATTTACTCAAGCTCATTGGATATGTTGCACGTAGCTTTCCTCTGTCCCACTTTCCCTCAATCTGTCCTATGAGTATCAAATTTTCCAAGCCTTCCTTCCTCATTACATGCCCCAGAAAGTTCTACAGCCTCTTCCTGATATTAACTATAAGTGTACTTTCTGTTTCTACTTTCTTCAAAACCTCGTCGTTGCTCACGTATTCGGCCCATGGTATCTTTAGCGTCTTTCTGTAGAACGATATTTATGTTGTCTGTACTTCTTCTTTGAGGAGATTGTTTATCATTCACTGTCGAACAGAAGGAAAAATATCACGTAAGACTTCAGTAATATTTTCTTTATTTCTACCGAACTTTTTCTGTCTCTTAATACTCTGCTTAGCATCAGGAATGCATCTTTGGCCATCCCAATTCAGACCTCAGTGTAGAGCTTTTCGTCCTTTATTAGAACACTTCCCAGATATTTAAATTTTGTACTTGTTTCATTTTATTATCCCCGATTTGTAATTTGCACTTTCGGCTTATCCTTTTGCTGATAGCCATGCATTGTATCTTCTTCTAGTTTATACTTAGTCCTTTCTTCTAGCTTTCCTTCGCTACCTTCTGTCGGAGATTTTGCAGTTTCATTTCCGTGTCTGATTTCACCACTGTGTCATCTGCATATCTTATATTGTTAAGAGTGCGGCCGCTAATAATTTCACCTTTTTCTCTCAGAAAAAAAAAAAGTATGTTTCCTGGTAAAATCAATAATGGCTTTCATCCCGCCTGACGTCAATCCTAAAGAATATATAAGGAAGGCGCTTAAACATGAATGAGCTTAAAGTGATTTGTCAGTAGGAGTGACATAACATTGGTGTTAACTTCTGCAAGAAGCTTACCTCAAATTATTTCAATCGTCTGACAACCTTCAAATCAAATAATGAATAGGCCATTAAGTACTGAACGCAGTTTATTGAGTTCAGAAACTTTTTCTGCGATATTTTTCTTGTGTTTATCAAACATTTTTATTTTCCCTCATAGATTGTTTAACCGAAGTATTTTCTAAATTCTGCTTAAGTTTGAGATTAGTAACAAGTGTAGAATTTATTATTTTCTTAAATACTCTATGCGTTTTCTATTTTAGCCATTACAGATAGATGCTCCGCATATTTACACACCTATTTTTATGGACACTATATTTTATATGAACAAAACTATTATTATGCATCAATTTATTACTGCTTTTTTTCACGTTAAAGTTCCAAAGCAAAATGAAAATGAATCTCATTTTGCACATGTATAAGTCTACAGTTCGTCCCTGCATTAAATATTTTGGCACATTTGCACTGCTGTTTCTTATATGTATCTCGAGATCAAAATCCGTAAGTGAATCTACAATATTAGCGGTCCTGACCTGGCATCTCGACTTCAATCACTTTTCCAAACGCATCCTCACACTTTTCTATAACTGTGTTTTGGGTGAATGTTCTGATGATATTTACTCACTTTGGTATCTTGACTTTATGAAGGCGTAGCTCTAGATTGGTAGTTAGGTCTCATTATTCAACCATTCAAATTGCTAGATGTAACCGTAACTCATATTCTAATATTTTTTCTTCTGTGATTCTCAACTATGGAATACTTTTTCCGGCTCCTGCCTTTCTTGTTAGCTACAATCTTCAAAAATTTATACGCACTGTTAATCTTGTCTTTTTAATACTGTTATTTTATTGTCTTTTCTACTCGAATTTTTTTTTTCATTTTTTGTCAATTTCAATAACCCCTTGCGTGTTAGCGGTTTTATCGCCTTCTTTTTCGTTGAATAGATAAAGAATTAAGAATATGTTTGAATACCTGCAATTCATGAAAAAAGTACAGTTCTCTTCCCAAGTATTTAGTTAAATGTTAACACAGAACTAAAATAAAGAAGCGTGTTGTATTTTAGAAAGAAGAATTTACAAAAGGATATATTATAGTAAATGATTGCATGATTAGCCATTTGTAATATAGCCGGAGGTGACCAGTTGCAGACTTGCCTATCGGTTATCGAGGAGTTTCCTCGTTCGGTCACTTCTTTGATTGTATATATTTTATATTTAACTATCTTTTTTTTTTTTAAAAATGTATTTAGTTTATTTGATCTCAAAAATAATATGAAATATTTCTTCTGTAATTCGGACATAGTTTCAAATTTCCCTTATCGTCGCAACCATTTTGTAGCGCTGGTTCCATCATCAGCTATTGCTGGGGTCAGCATTACCTTAAAATGAAAGCAAGCCATTCTTAAAGTCTGTCCACATATAACATCCTTTTGCATCCATTACACTTCACTTCGTATAAAATTGGACGAAGCAAATACTAATCAACGTGTAATGCAATTCTTAATAGGAAAAGCGAAGAAATTACTAACAAAAGGCCAATTGAGACGAGAGCTATTTTGGTAAATTCGATTCTGAAGCGACATTAAAGCTTTTAGAAGAACAATATTTCTTTGAGATTTAAAACACGACGGATTCTTTACTCTTTTATCTGATACTTTCGAAAAAGAAGAAATGTAAAACTTATTCCTCTTTGCTAATTTTTAATTGTGATATATTTTATGCGTTAATATTGGCATAACTAGATAATAATTAGAAATCGTAACAGGGAAACAACTCATAAATACTTGAAGAGTATCTCGTCATAAAAATGTTGGAGGTGAGAGGGCGCGATTTTGAAATAATTCACTTCTATTAAGACCAAAACTCAATAAATAATGCCACTTTATTTGAGACGAGAGCTAAAAATGATAGCAGAGACCCTAGGCGAACTTATATGATTATCACATAATAGAAACTCAATTCTAAGTGGAACATCAAGCAAAGGTGCTCTAGATGTGTCAAGAGAATTTAGGAGCCAAAACATTCTGCTTTATCAGCAGATGTTAACACCTCAAATTGAAAAGAGGAATTATAGGAGATTTACTCTCATTTAACATATTGAGCCGCCAGTAATCACGTTAACTAAATTTGTTAGAGGCTAGCCTATGCAAACAAATATCTAGCCTCTTTGAGGACCTGTTTATGATAATTGCTTATCTGAAAGAAGACTTTGCTACGTCAAATGCTTAACCAATTTTAAAGTTAATTTGAGCAACTAGTATTATCTAAACTCTACAATTAAATTTAGTAAATTCAGAAAACAAAGTTAATAATCCTTCTGTATATTTATGATAATCATTTTAATAAAAGATACATAAAAGATGTAAAAATAATTTAGTAAATGTTTTAATAATAAAAGACACATATGTAAAAATAATTTTAATAACAGATGCAAAAAGATCCATAAAAACTTTTTATGATAATTATTGTTATAAAATGCCAAAATAACATTGTTCATTTCATCACAAACAAGACAATAAATCCACTACGATGCAAGAGGTTACTGAGTGTTAGAAAATATGAGAGAAAGCGCTATTAAAGAGAGTGCAAAAAAAGAATAAGAATTAAGAAGTTAACGATTGACATGGAACTTAAATTTTTGAAGATCAACGTTGACTGGGAAACAAGAAGCCGGAAGTGAGTTTCAAAAACAAGAATTGCGATAGAAGATATTGTTAGCGTGCAAATTACGGTTACATATAGCCATTTCAACTTTAAATTGATGAAACCTTGTTGTCAATCTCGTACTGCGCTTAAATTCATAAAGAAAACATAAATAAAAGCTCATCAGAACAATTACCATAAAAGTATTTATAGAAAAGGCACAGTGGATCTACGTTACGTCGGTGGGAAAGGTGAAGGGCCAAGTCAAGACTAATAACGTTGCAGATTCTTCTTTGGATTTATTCATAAACCTCTAAATATACAGCCGTAGAACCAGGCCAGATGTAGCAGCAAAAATCAAAGTAATGACGAATGGGTAAACTTTATGCTCGCAAGAAAAATTGTCTAGCACGATACAGTCAACCAACTTTCTTAGCTGCAAGACTTAGTAATTGATTCAATATACTTTTTCCATTTCTTGTCAGTTGAAAACGTGCGAGAAGGCTTAATGAGAAACGTTCCTGGAGGTTAGCATCAGCCATAGTGATGGAGCATAAAAAGGGTTCTCTCATAGTATTGTAGGAGAGCAGTTTCGTTTTTGATGTGTTAAAATTAAAAAGCAACTTCTTGTCCCATCTAACAACAGATTGTTTGTGATTTTAGTAATCAGCTATCAATTAGTTACGATTAATACAGAAGTAATTAGATGTATAATCAGTACAGATATCGAGTTAAAAACTGAGGATATAAGGAAGGTCATTTATAAAAGTTAGAAACAACGTATGTCCGAGGTTAGAGTTCTGGTTAACATCTGCATTTATGCAAAAAGATCTAGAAGAGTGGCCATTCAAGAGAGCTTTCCTTCCGAAGTTTTGAGAAGAAAAACTGAATCCGCACAAATATTCGTCCATAAATACCGTAATCTTTCAAGACCGGTATTTCAAACTCTTTCAAATACCTTCGAGATATCCAAAGCCCTAGTTTTACCATTCTTACTTAAAGTATAATAGACTCTTTTAGGAATAATCGTTAACGCATCAGCAGTTTAATTAGAGAATCGTTAACACATCAGCAGTTTAAGTAGAGAATCAAAAGCCATATTGCTTATCTAAAAGAAGATCTTGCTATGTTAAATGCCGCGTCAGAGTTAATTAGAGCCTATGGTACATTGCCATGAAGAGTAAGAAGGCTAATAGGCCGATAATTAGAAGGATCAGTTGATTCGCATTAAAGACTGGAGCTACAAAAGATGATTTCCAACTAGCAGGAAAGGAAGAAACTGCAAGGCATTTGTTTCAGAGTTTAGAGAGAACAGTAGACATTCCAGAAGAACATTTGTAAAGGAATATTGCAGCGATTCAATCAAGTCCACATATCTTGAGAGGATCTAGTTTTAAAATGATAGCAGAGACCCTAGGCGAACTTATATGATTATCACATAATAGAAACTCAATTCTAAGTGGAACATCAAGCAAAGGTGCTCTAGATGTGTCAAGAGAATTTAGGAGCCAAAACATTCTGCTTTATCAGCAGATGTTAACACCTCAAATTGAAAAGAGGAATTATAGGAGATTTACTCTCATTTAACATATTGAGCCGCCAGTAATCACGTTAACTAAATTTGTTAGAGGCTAGCCTATGCAAACAAATATCTAGCCTCTTTGAGGACCTGTTTATGATAATTGCTTATCTGAAAGAAGACTTTGCTACGTCAAATGCTTAACCAATTTTAAAGTTAATTTGAGCAACTCTACAATTAAATTTAGTAAATTTAGAAAACAAAGTTAATAATCGTTCAGTATATTTATGACTAGCAGCATGGCCCAGTGTTGCCCGTGCTTGATTCAAAAATCGTACGACTCATACAGCAATCGCTATCAACTGACTTAAAATATTTTTGCCCTTCCTTGCATTGAAATGAGTGCTCTTTGCCGTGCTGATGTTGCTGCATGCCTTACTTCTTGCCTATCTCACACTGCGAATTTTTTCTAAGCTCTATACTAAACATTAAATCTGTTACGAAAAAAGAACTAAAGAAAATGAACACAAAACGATCAGCTTTAAAAAAAGAACTCGTAACTGGAAAAACCGAATGAAAAAAAAGAATGTTAACAACAAATACTTTTTCACACCCAACCCAGTTCTGCGGAATCAGAATCAACGTTGAGTTTAAACAAGCGAATGAGCCAATTGGAGTAAAGTGCCATGCAGATTTAAATTTTTCCCACTTGTGACGAATGCAGCTATCGAATTTTTTTGCATGCTAGCATGCTAGTTAACATTCGTGTCAGTCAGCTGTTGGCTGTCACGCTGGCCAATAGAATCTTCCTGCCTATTCGTGACAGCCAGCTATTGGCTCTCACTCTGGCCAGTACAAAATGACCGCAAACTACATGAAAAGTTCCGTAGAAGAATGAAAAAATCGATTATTTCCACTATCGATGGGAATTGGGAAATGCAAAGTCGGTCTTCCCGCTAACTTGGGACATGTGCATGTAAATTTTGGTGCAAATCCGTCGAAAATTGCGGCCGTGCATTCGTAACAAACACACACACACACACACACACACACACACACACACACACACACACACACATCCTGTCTTTTATAGATAGAGATAATCATTTTAATAAAAGATAATTAAAGATGTAAAAATAATTTAGTAAATGTTTTAATAATAAAAGCCGCATATGTAAAAATAATTTTAATAACAGATGCAAAAAGATCCATAAAAGCTTTAATAATAATTATTGTTATAAACTACAAAATTAAAAGTTCCATAAAGGATGTACTACTAATAATAATACTTATAATGAAAAATGTAACTAAATGCATAAAATGTGTAATGTTAATTTTAATAAAAGATGTAATCTGTAAAACAGTAGTGTTTTTTGCCAGTTCCAAAATTAATTTTATCTAATCTTTTCTAATTATTGCAAATATTTTGCATCAAAGATTTTTAATATCAATATATATTTGTTGATTTAAAAACAAACTCTTTAATAAACAATTTCTTTAGCAAGACGGAATTTATTTCTTGTTAAAGAGAGTCTGGTCATGGGTTAATTTACGTTAGAGTGGCGTGGGGCTTAGAGTTAAAAAATGAACTGTTGATTAACCCACGCCAAGTAGATTAATGAAAGATGATAATGACAAAGAAACAGACGTGTAATTTTAACAAAACAACAAATTAAGTGACTAATTTACACGCTTGAAGTAATTTCAGTAGCTCGTTTCAGAATTCTTAAACTCAGTAGTTTTAACGTGCTTTCATGAAGAGGAAATGTTCATATATCAGATTAAATTGTCTGACACTAAATAATATTCAAACATGTTTTAGACAAATGGATATAAGCATACGTTCAAAAGTAGACGAAGGGAGATTGAAATACTTAGGATTTTTGTATTGTTGAGAGAAAATTCTTTGAAGTCCCGCGTGATGGTGAGTGACCAGTAATATAATCAGCGATTAATTTTACAGTGGCGGATAATTCAACGCTGTTCGCGAGGAACTGAAACGAAACTTTTCACATGACTTCAGACAGTCTTTTGATTAATTTCATTTTTTCTCCTGATATTATATCAAAAATAATTTCGCATAGGCTTAATATTTTTCCTTATTCTTGGTTCACCGGTCAATTTCTCTGAAGGCAAAGTTTTCATTAGTTCAAAAACAACTCCACATAGGCTCGCGAATTTTTTCTTCTTCGTCAGCTTTCTGTGAAAGGCAAAAATCTCACATAGACTCCCAGATTTATTTCCTTCTTCCTCATACCTCCGAATTTGAATGGAATAGGTGAAGGGAGTTATTATCATTATTTCACACTCACCACAACATATTTGAATAGATGACAAGAGCACTGGATAAAGCATACATTGTGAGTTCGATAAAACATCATTGTGCAACATTTTAAAATCATTCTCATGTAAAATGTGCTTTCTTCGATAGGTGAAGAAATAATACAATATAGTTAAAATTGTATTTGTTTTATTAGATATAAATCATACCGATATAGTTATGAATTAATATGACTAGACCATTGGAAGGACGGACTTAACTGTCGCTACGAATCAACTTTTCATAAACCTTTTGACATTACGGAAACTTATTCGGAATAACAGTTAAATTTGCTGAAATTGTATTTAAAGAGTTTCTCAAATAATTTGTTTTAATATTTTAAATTTGTTTTACTGCTATTCGGTCCTTTGATGTTTGCAGGCCAACATTTCGTAAACCTCATCATTTTATGTGAACTTGTTCTGAAGAATATTTAAATCACTCAAATTATTTTAAACAGTTTCATAAATAATTTATTTATTTTAGTCTTTTCAATTTCATTATGCAAGTTATTCCTTTTGATGTTTTTGCTCACTATTCGATTCTGCGTCGACCGCTAGTTTTTTTTTTTGTTTTGTTTTTTTACAGGGATGTTTCTATATTCTCCATAAACCTAACACCTGTTGAGTAATTTGAGTATTTCTATACGGGGTGAAAGTCTGCTAAAAGATCTTGTCTAATTTTTATTTTGTCCTTTCCTACCAAATTGAAAATTTAGTTTTTATTCAATGAAGAAATGTTGTGATTTAGAACGATTATATAGAAACAGCTGCTGAATTTGCTGCAAAGAAAGTTGCTTCCCTGTGTCATGCTAGAATATTATACTCGACAGAATCAAGCTTGTATATTTACAAGTCTGCCATTCGTCATTACATTTAAGACTGTTACCACATTTACTTCTGTTTGTATCTATAGATTTTTGACAAAATCCTAGAAAGAATCTGCAATGTTATCGGTCTGGCCGGGTAAATCAGCTTCCATCACCTTCCTCGAACAGTAACGTAGCTACCCTATGCTTTTTTCTATAAATATTTCTATGACAATTTTTCTAATGACCTTTCCATTTTGTTCAGTTTCTTGTATACAGTTTTTTGCTCATTTTTGTAAATATTCATTGGGGTTTAGATTATTCAATTGTTATTTTATTCCCCCACCCAAAGACAACGAATTGTACATATGGGTATTAGTTAGGACTTTCATAGCTTTATTTCATATCTGCACCATCCTACACAACAGAAAAATAAATATGAATATAAAAATACGAATATATTTCACCAAGTATTATTGAAATATTATAAAAAAAAATACATTTTTGATTTTGGAAATTTGTAAAAATTGTGCGATGGATATTTAAAACTCAGACTTTAGACCCGAATTCATGTAGCAAATGCCACAAAAATACGTAATCTTAAATACTGAATGTTTTTAATATTCCTTGTTTGTATGGTTCTTGCTAGTGATCCAATATAGGAAAACGTGCAGGATACATGAATACGCAATTGTTGAAACATATTTAAGACTTTTTATAATAACAATATTTTAAAAATAAAATTAAAAAAATATTTAAATTATAAAATTTTTCCACATAAAAATTCCACTGTGCAAAGAAGCCAAATTTTCCATCTTACCTTCTTGAGAGAGTTCTTTTTGTTTGTTTTGATCTCCGACAGTCATACCGAAATATGCCTTGTATGCCTCAAACATTTTAGATGTTACCTCAAAGAACTTTTTCACATTTGCCCTGATAAATTTCTCCACATATATATCGAAATGCCAACTACTGGATACAATATATTGATGCCATATATGAGGAATTCATCTATCACCGACAGCTTGTCTGCACTTGAATATCGAAAAGTAAAAAGTTCAGTTGACTTCTCATCATACAAACACACACACACACACACACACACACACACACACACATATATATATATATATATATATATATATATATATATATATATATATATATATATATATATATATATTGAGTTGGATAGATGTGAGTTTGTGACCCTAGGTTTCACGCTTTTCCGATCGTCTGACGATCGCAAAAGCGTGAAACCCAGAGTCACAAACTCACATCTATCCAACAAATATGTTAGCTCTATCTCTGATATTGAGCGCTTTCTAATAAGTACTGCGCATATATATATATATATATATATATATATATATATATATATATATATATATATACACACTTTTCACATATATATATATATATATGTGTGTGTGTGTGTGTGTTCTCTAAAGCAAAAGCATAATTGACATTTAATACTTATCTTTTTTGTAACAAATCTTTAGTTTGAGGAATTATTCTGTCGTTCGCTAAATTTGATGTTATCATCTTTCTTGATTGAATTTAATCTCTTTATTAGCTTTTATCTTTTTAACGAACATAGATTTGAATTGATTTCAAAAACCCCGGAAAAGATTACCATATATAAGTTTATGAAGTTCAGACGATAAGAAGGGTTTTTAAAATGGCTATGTGACACATAGGCACAGATAAATGCGTTTTCTAACTCAACATTTTACCTTTACTACCATTTAAATTATATCTATAGTCACAGTCGTACGTTTTATAAAACTATACAATCATATGCCATCAAACACTGATTTCATAAGTTTGGTTGACATAAAAACAGCTATAAAAATGCACAAAAATTTCAAGTATTTATTAGGTCGAGTCAAAAGTAATTTCTGTTTTTTGCAAAGATGAATGTACGATTTTATTCTGCAAAGAACAATGTACGATTCCATTTTATTCAATTGATAATTCACTATTATATGCAGTAGGTTACTACCTTTTACCTCGTAGATCTTCATAGATTTTGAATAACATTCCGCAGTTTTTATTATGTTTTTTTTTTGTTGCGAAATTTAATGTGGCTTTTATGAGGCTAAATCATAAGTAATTCCCGTTTTGTCTACTTTATTCTGCAATGAAGAATGTACGATTTTATTCTGCAAAGAAGAATGTACGATTTAATTTTATTCAATTCTGTATTTACCATTATTTGCAATGGTTTGTTACCATTTACCACGCAGGGCTTCAATAGATTTTGAATAACATTCCGCAGTTTTTCTTATGAAATTGTTTGCGAAATTTTAATATGGTTTCATTGGAGGTTTTCTCCATCCAAACGTAATGCAACGATGAAAAAAGATCCTAAACTGTTGTTGCATGGTTAGATAAATATGGCGGTCAAGGCTGAAAAAAAAAAAAGCCGTGTACCACATTTTCTTCCTGCGTAATTCAACCTTGAGTTGCCATAGAATAGAACAACGTTTATCGTTTAACTCCCTACCAGTGTCAGGCAAAAAAGCGTTACGTTAGTTTTCTCCAAATTTATTCTTAACTGCGACGTTGGTAGGGTGACACATTCGTCATTACAACTGAATCATTAAAAATAACTTGTTTAATGTCAGTGATAGACATGAAAAGTTTTCTAGTATATTAAAGCGATTTCCCGCATTGACTATAATTTGAGACCGAATATATATGACCATAAATTGTAATTTCTATTTGCCCTTCATATAAGGCAATGTTGTTTGGAATTTCAAAAAGAGCAATTACTAGCAGTATATTAATATTTTTCGCAATATAACAAATGATATTTTGGCACACATTCCAATAATTTCGTAAATTATTACTTCTTTTTTCAATCGTTACTCCCCAAGCACGACGATGATACGACGAGAACTCGGTGGATTACAGGGACTGAAACTGAAAGAAAATGAAACGACAGAGAATGGGAAGAATTAAGGAAGAAACCAAAAACAAACAGTGTTCAGGGACACGTTGCATTTAAACTTTTTAAAGATTTTAGTCATCAGGAAGCAAGAAATCAGAAGTAAGTTCTATCGGTGGGGAATGAAGGAGGAGAAAAAAACCCTTAGAGTAGAAATGACGTTTACATCTAGCTAGTTCAACTGTAAAACGGTGAGATCTAGTTTCCGGGCAGGTAACGCGCATAAATTATTTTTTAATCATACCAGAGCAGTATAGCCAGGAAGGCACAAAGGGTTACTTAATGTGAACAAATAAGAAAAAAGAGAAACATTATTAAGGATCGAAATAGAAGAGCAATCACAATATAACAATTGACATTGAATTTAAATTGACTGAAAAGCATGGAGCCGGAAGAGAGTCCTGTTAAATATAATGTAGTTGAAATAAAATCCATAAATGATTTCTTGTGGTTGTTTAAGGAAGGTTAAATAATAGTCTAGCAGACTATTATTCTTTAAAGAATTCTATTGCCTTTAACTTTTTCATTTTGACCTTTGAGGTCAGATGGTAGATTAAATATAGGGAAATCGAATTTGATTGGCTGAGCCGAACATGGATATGTTAGAGCTAGAAAGTGTTTTCGTGGACTTAAGTTTTACACGTCATACACATTAGACGTGGTTATTTTGTGTCTCGGGGAACTTGTTACCCCAGCGGGAGTGATAGTGCGACCCCACTGGCTAGTCAAATATTTACACGTCGACGTGATTAATAAAATAGATGAATTTGAAAAGCCCTTTTCTTGAAGTTCTCATTTTGCCTTCGAAAAAACAGCTAGTGATCATCTGACCGGAGGATGACAGAAAGAAGAAAGCAACGCATGAGTCAATCAAGACCGTGAACCAAGAGACACCCAGAACAAAGGGGCTCTACAACAGTTCCACAAGCGAGATGTGCGAGACAAAAAACTGTTAACATAGAACTTGCGGTTACATTTAACCAATTCAAATATAAATTGGCGAGATTTTGTTACCAATCTCGTGCTGTGTTTATATTCATAAAGTCTAGGTTCCATGGCGAAGCTTTCAGCCGAGCATTTACCATGAAGGTCTTTATTGAAAAGACACAGGGCAGCAATAATACAACGACGGGAAAGTGACAGAAGCAGAGAAGCAAGGTCAGGAACAATAATCTTTCTGATTCTTCTTTATCAAGAATCTCTAAATATACAGCACATACTGTCCGGTGCTTCTGCTATGTATTTAGAGATTTATTATAATATCCAAAAGAATTATCAACAATGTTATCGGTCAAGACCTGGCATCTTGCCTCCATTCACTTTCTTACCACCGTAACGTAGCGTTCTTTTTTATAAATATTTTCGTGGTAATTGTTCTGAGGAACTTTCTTACCACAACTTTACGAATTTAAGCGCAGTACTAGATTGGCAGCTAGGTCTCATGTCAATAGTTATCTACTCTCTTCTCAGTTCCTATTCGTTTATTATCTCTCCTTAATTTTTTCTTATTCTTATATTATTTCACACACAATTATCCCTTGCGTCTTAGCGGCTTAATATCCTTGATTATGTTTATAAAATAGGCATTAGGAAAGATATGAAACAGACATTGTCCGAACAAGGGAGAGCCCTAGGAATGCTTGACAGAAGCAAGGGAATAGAATTAAATGTAGAAAAACTGGTTTTATAATATAAAACCCGGGGAAAAAAAAAGAATTTTTTTTTTTTTTATTGGAGTTAAATATAGAACGTGAATTAAGAAAATAAATTATTTTTGACAAATTTGAAAGGCTAAGAAATTGACTAGCAAGACACAGGCAACCATCTTTCCTCATAGCAAATCTAGCAAATGATTCGATATAATCATTCCTCTTCATGTCAAGTGACAAATCAGGTGAAAATGACGTGAAGTACTAAAATCATTTCCCTACTGAAATAAAAAAAAAAATCTCTAAAACACTTGAAACGAATGTGTTTCCATAAATATATATCCATATATATTTTTGTGGTTGCTTGAACAGAATCAATTCAAAAAATAATTAAATAAAATCCAAAATCAATGTCGTGTGATTTGTGCAAAAAGTCTCATATTTACGAATGGCTTTGTAGGACGCGTGACATAGTTAATGGGCTTGAGCAAGTGGATGGTGCAACAAGTTCGGGGAGAAATAACAAAAAAGAGATGGAATTATTAAGAGCTACAAGGAATAGGAGGAGGTGGAGGGTCATGATCGCCAACGTTCTGAAAAGACATGACACAAAGAAGAAGAAGAAGAAGAAGAAGAAGAAGAAAAGATAACAAAAAGAACACTTAAACTCAGAATCACTAAGAATCACCGGAGGTTTCTTGGACAGGGAATGAAGAAAGAGGAGGCGGAAGAACTTGATTTTATTATACTTACAGCTGTGACGTCGTCCCCCGGTCGCAGCGCCGACTGATCTACCACGGCGCCAGTTGTGACGTCCCCAAACAGCACCAATTGTGACGTCCTCGCCGCGGCGCCAGCTGTTCGCTCCTCGCTGCTCCGTTTGGGTGTCGCTGCTCCAAACGTGACGTCCGCCTGTCGCGTCAGTCGTGTTGTCTCGTCCTGTGACGACCAACTGGCTTGGTATCGGTCGCGGCACCCAAATGTGACGTTCTAACCTTTTGGTGATTCGGGTGGGAATCTGGTTAGATTTGATATCAGCCTCGTCCAACGCCTGATATCATTTGATATCAGCCTCGCTTCCAACGCCTGGTTACCAAGGTAACTGCATTGATCTCCAGTCTGCCTACCCACGTTGTGAATTGATCTTAGACAGACGAGATCAAACATTGGTTGAGGCCGTAATGCAAACTGAGTTCAATGGGGGTGATACTACACAAATATGCATAAAATAAAATAAAATGAAAACTCATAAAGTTCAAAGTATCAAAGAAAAAGGTAACAAACTTTATGTCTAGTTGTTCGATACATAGGACTGCATCTATCTCCCGACCCGTTCTGTGGATTGTGACACGTCGTTTTCCGTTAGGCAAGTTTTTAACGCTTCAAGTTGTTTGCTCTCTAAGAAATTGGCGTTTCGGTGTGTCTTTGGACGAAAGTCGAAAAAAAAAAAATTATTTCGGTGGTCTGGTTCTAAGTCGCTCTTCAAAATAATTGTTCTTGGGTTGAAGAGGAGTCCGGGATTTTGCGTGAATCTTGGTCAGCTGAACTCATTGGAACTGCTGGAACTCAACTCTGGAAACTCAACTCTCCGCTGGAGCCCGAACTCTGATTTCTGCCTGTTGGGGCCTCGCTTTTATTGACGCCGACCAAAACCGGGGTGGGTCTGTCGGCGTCGGGGGGTTCCTCGATAATTCTAAATACATATCCACCTCTTTTATTTCTGGTTAGGTATTTTCCACTCTTTTCCATTTTTGGGAACCTTTCCTTACTCCCACTTTCTCACCATACTTCAGAGGGCGTGAACTGCCCTCCCCACTTCTTCGTAGCGGCTTCTCATACTTATACTCTGGATGAGGCGTCGACAGCCCCCTTCGTGCGTCACGTGATCACCACTCAACCAATGAGGTCTTAGTCAGGTATCTTTCCTCCTCCTTCGTGCGTCACGTGATCACCACTTGTGTCTTAGTCGGGCGTGAACAATCCGCGGCCTTGTTTCGGGGAGAAAAAAATATCTTGCTTAACTAAAAAAAATTATCTCTTCTCTTTCCCTTTTCTTCCGCTTTAATCGCCGTTATCATTTTTCTAGCCGCAAACGGACAATATGACAACTCTTGTTCTACACGTGGTTTTTGTCAGATATTTTATCGCTAATTATCAAAATGGGTGGTCTTCTTAACACGGCCTCAAAAAAGAAATATCTCTAAAGTTTCAGTCAGTCTGTCGCCTCCAAGGAAGAAGAAAAAAAACACTTCTGGGTCCCCATTCATTTTCCTTCGGTACATATTTCTGATAACATAATTTTATTATCGCAGGCCAAAGTTGTTTCGTCGAAAAAAAATCGGTCAGCTGACACGGCTTGTGTGGTTTTTAATTTTTCATATCTACCCAAAGTCATGTAGTTACACCTGTGTTTTGTCAATTATCAAAATTAACGTTTTCAATTGAATTTTTCCCTGGCCAGCCGACCAGCCGTTTTGTTTACGTACTCCTAGATAACACAGCCGTTATCAAAACACATCTGTTTCTTTTCTTTCTTTTCCTTTCTCTGCCTCGTAAATGGTGCCACACAGCAGCAGAGGTGTCAATGAATGGCAGAATGGTTTGAAAGTTCTATCTTTGCAGTTTCTTCTCTCACACTTCTCGTTTATGAAATTCTCTTCCGTTGTCTTACTTCTCCAGTCAAGTGTAAGCTCCAAAAATTTAAATGCAATGTCCAGCGTTATATTCTTTCTTATTATTGCTCTCCCCCCTCTCTCTCTCTCTCCTAATAATGTTTTTGCTTTCTCATATTCACTCATTAACCCCCTAATGTCTTAGTGACGTTATTGCCTTGCTTGGGGTGAACCGATTAAAAAGATACATATAGGACAATGTGATAAAAAATGATACATATATAGCAGTATGATTAAAAAGAAACTGTTTCGCTGTATCACAGCTCCTCAGTGTGTCTAGATAACCGGGATTCGAAACCGAACTGATTTGACATCAGTCAGATATCTTATACCTAGACCATCGACGCACGACAGAAAGGAAGTGAATTTTAATCGTTTTTTTTTAATATACAAAATACGCCAGTGACTAGGAGAATTCAATTCGTAATTGAAGAGTAATGCGTGGCCACTCGTATTCGAGATACACGTCTAAAAAGGCGGCTAGTCAATCCCTATTGCAGACTCTCGCTCAGGCACATTTCAGAGAGTCAGCCTGTGGTTTATACTGCAACTATGCTGAGCAACCTTACTTACAGTTTCTGGGAGAGAGTGTGTTATCTAGAATAGTTACCAATCTGAACAACACAAGCACGCCCAAACCCTCAGTCACGATGACTTATGACTTCGTGCTAGCACAGCTATCGACCGCTCCAAGTGTTCCGTCGACCCAATTTCACTAACAAGACTTAGGTCAACACCTCGTATGGTTTTCTGAAAATTTCGAAATGTGCCGCACGCTGAGATCGCCTACCAACAGATCGATAACATCAGGAAGTCAACTTCGTGACAGATCGACGATGGTGAGATACGATCCCGGGTCTCATGGTCAAAAAGCGAACGTTCTAACTCGACCACGCGCCCATATATATATATATATATATATATATATATATATATATATACACACACACACACGATATGGGTAATATTTCTTGGGGTTTTCAACTAATGACATACATGTTTATTTCAAATATTCGTGACTTCTTTTGTGGAGTGTCAGGTTTTCTTAGACAAGCAATCTAAGGCAAAAATAAAAGTTTATGAATGAATAAATTTGAGTAAAGTCCACATGAAAATCCGACTGAATTTTAATAAGTCAATTTGGAAGAAAACACCGTTTTGACACATTTCGACGATGACTCAGCTTCGGCAGAAAAAGAGAATATAGAAATATCAATGGGATTTAAATTTAAGTATCACACTCAATGTAATCGCATGCTACCGGAAGCTTCGTGATCGCAATTTGACGGAAAATGCCATTTTAATTTGAAAAAAAAAAAAATTATTTACTCAGATAGAGACGCACTGAGGGATACATGATCTACGAATCTCCTTCTATTAATACGATCGGCTTGTTTCGGCATATCAACAACTTATGGGTCATTTAATGCTGAAATTTAATTTTCTTAGAAGATTAGTAATTTCTTTTACAAGAATATATTGCTGGTAATTGTATTTATTTTATATATTCATTCCCTTTTATATATATATATGCATTTTTGGTATCTTTTTTTCTATGAAAATGTGTAGCTGGTATTTTTTAATCTGTACCACACCATGCATCGCAGTGAAGCCATTATGACACCAGGGGTTACAAAGTGTTGAAGAATAAGGAACTGTAACATTAATGATGTGCGTGAAGAGGATAGACGAATTATGAGGATAGTAGATAGCGATTGACATTGCATTTAATTTTTTGCAGATTAAAATTGCCTGGAAAACATGGACCCGAAAGGGAGTTCCTCAATCGAGAACTGCGGTTGCATTGTAGGAACATTATTATTATTAATAAATAAAAATCAAATAGTAATAATAATAATATAATAAAAATCATAATTAGAATAAAATAAAACAAATGACATTAAAATTGTGTTCAAAATAAATAAACCAAAAATCAAAGTTGTCACAGAATGCAGCAGAAACATTTGCCTGAAAACGGACTTCGCGCCCAAAACTCCGTTGGAAAGTTAAAACTTATATCTCTTCTCTTTATGACATTGCTAGTTACAATAGGAAGTGACACTTCATTTTATCACAGGCAACCTTAAAACACACACACACCAATACGCACAAATAAAATTGTATGATTTTAATTTACAATTTAACATGATTTAATAGTATCTGTTTGCATGTTTTATACCTCAAGTGAACACGGGGCTATACCTGCTGTTAATATGTGAGTGACCCTACAACATCTCGCCAACTCAATTGTAAATTGATAAGATATCGTACTGCCCTTAAATTTTCAAAATAAAATCTCGGTATCATGGCGAAAATCTCATTCGAACAGTTACCAAGAAAGTATCTATAGAAAAGACATAGAAAGGCAACCTTGTGGCGGTGGGAAAGTAACTGAAGCCGAGCCACCAGATCAGGATCAATAATATTGCTGATTCTTCTTTATATTTTAGGAAGGAGCTCAATGTAAATAGCAGAGGCATCGGACCATATGTGACAGCAATATTCTAAGCATGGACGAATGGTAGACTTATAGATATTTTTACCATAAAAATGTATTATTCATACTTTCAGAATGTTTTGACTCCAATTTGGCTATTTGCTCATAGTTGTAACTCTAACAAATGATACCTCTCCTGGTCAGTGTGAACCTGGGAACAATAACAATAAGGAGGAGATACCGAAAGATACATGATCACCTAAGCGTGTATCACGCTTGGAACATAACTGATTAATACGGATTACTATTCGAGCGAGTATTATAGAACAAGTTGATGTGGGGCTAAAGTTGGGACCACAGAAGGAAAACACGGAACACGGATTAGATGTAAGAAAGATATATTAACAACAGGTTACAGAGATAGTGTAAGCGGAGCTTACTATATGTTAGTGTCCAATACTGGTAGTCGTACGCGGCTCTCACTGTCTCTCTATGTCTCTCTCTCTATGTCACTCTCTATGTCACTGTAGAGTGTTGTGTTGCATACTTAATATAGACCTGGAAGAGTCTATTGTGTAGGTAGTTCCGGTCTCACAATACTCCCCTTCCAAGAGTTTTCTTTTTGAAAAGGAGAGAAAAAATAAAACTGTTAATTCTTTTTCCTCTTGGGATTTACGTCGAGCGGTTGAGTAAATTTCCTTTTCCTTCCTGAGCGTCGTACTTCAGGAGAGACTTGGGGCATATCGAGATCGAACTAGAGATCTTGATGCGTGAGCCACAGCTTTTCGCGAACCATCTGACAGTTTATGTAAAATGCAAGCACCCATGCCGTACGAGCTTGCATCACTTGCGACTATGATGTCGAGACTAGGGTCGTAATGGGTGAGTGAGAGGTCTGAAGTAAGAGTTTTCTTGATATTCTCGAATGCGTCTTGGCATTCCGGGGTCCATGACCATGGTTTATCCTTTTTTAAGAGATAGTTGAAAGGCCCTCTCAAATTTTGCATCTTCTTAATGAACCCTTGGTAAAAGTTAGCTAGGCCGCGAAAGCTTTGTAACGCTTGAACGTTATCTGGGGCCGGCATGTTTCTGTTCGCGTTGGCTCGTATTTGATTAGACTTCTTTTTTCTGTAGACCGTAGGTGCTGCCCACTCGCTGAAATCTGTTTTTGACAGAATACCTGCTTGTTCGAGTCTATCTAACTCTTTGCTCTAGAGCAGCGAAAGGGACATTCCGTTTCTTTTTGAATACTGGTTGTGCACCGTCCTTCACCTTGAACTTAGCTTTCATTTTAGTACATTTCCCAAGGCCGCCAGAAAAAACCTGGGGAAATTGTTGTTTGAGTTCCTTTTTTAGGTTTACCAAATTGGACGTTGTACTTTGAATCTTGCGACAAAATGTACTCATTGGGCAATCCCAAAGATTGAATTTTTCTATCCAATCTGTTCCAAATAAGTTATCTGAAGTTTTCAATACGTAGGCTTTGAGCTTTTTGGTAACTCCATTTAGTGTTACTGTAAGTATTACCTCACCTGTTAATGTTAATCTTTTAGCCAGTTACGGATTTTGCTGTTTCATCCGTTTTTAATAAGGTCGACTTGTTTAATTTTCGTCAAGTACGCCAATTAATGGTTGAAAGATCGGAACCCGAGTCAAGCTGGAATTTAATGGACTTATTGAAAATATCCACAGTTACATATTTCCTTAAATTCCCATCGGCAATATCGTCAGATTGAGCTTGCCTAATTTTATTTTTGGGTTTTCTCGTTCTGTTGGCGTACGAAATTAAAGTATACCCACTTTTATTGCAATTTTTGCAATATTTTTTGTTCTTAACTGGACAGAATTTCATCCAATGCCATTTATCACAATGGTAACATGATCCGGGCGGTTTCTTTAACCTATTTGGGTTTTGGTTACTGCGGAATTTAGGACATGAGATTTGCCTTTTGTCTTTTTGAGGGGAATAGGAGGTATACTTACTTCTGATTTTAATAATCTGAGCCACACCTGATTCCTCGATAGTGTTTGAGTCACACTTTACAGATATTGCTCTTTGACAGTCCTCCGGCAGTTTTTGGAGAATCAATCCTTTTTCGTTCTCAAGTTTGAGACTTCGTCTGACTTCGGCGTCTTCTGCTGATACTAGATCTTGTGCGAAAATCAAGCACTTGAAATCATCGGCAGTCAGTTCGGCTAGTTTAAAATCATTACAGAGCTTGTTTACCGATGCTGCAAACGTTAGAAAATCTTGCTGGTTGTCTTTGACTGTGTTCAGACATTTCCAACGATTGTGGAACAAGGTTGTGTTAGGCCCGAATAGTTCCGATAGGAGCTTAATAGTTTCTGAAAAATCCAAGTCAGTCGTTTTCTTGGGTAATATGTAGTCTACGGACCTACTATGTTCTGTAGTTCCCAGTTTTCTCAATAGTAGACGTACTTTTTTTTTTACTGGGCCATTGTTCACAGTCTAAGTTGAAAATATCTTCGTAGCGCCTGTAAAAAGCCTGGAACGTTTTGTCTTCCTCTGGTACTTTTTGCAAATCTTCCATATTTAAAAATGACAGCGATTTCTTTGTTGCTTTGAGACACGTGTACTAAGAGGAAGTACACAAAAAAAAATCTTGATAGATTTTTGTGCCTTTTTTTTTCTTTTACAGAAAAAAAATATGGACAGACAATAGTTAAACTAAACTAATTATGTGTTTACCTTTTTTCCCGTGGTTCTGTTAATTTTGACGTAATTGAATAGATTTTCACCACACTTATGTATTTTTTTTTTTTTTGTATAGAGGTACAAAAAAGAAAAAAAAAACTCACCTCAGTGAATTTGAGGGGAGAATAATTTTATGCACGAGTTCAACTCAGTTACATAAAAAAAAATTTTAGATGGTTGTTTTTGAAAACTTGAGTACAATGGTAGTACTTCCGCTCTTGTATCGTCAATTGTTTTATGACAAACTGGGTTTTTTTCTGTGTGTGAGTGTGTAAGAGATCGTTCTTGTTATTTGGACAGACTTTAATACTCCGTCGATGTCGAAACACTGCTCGTCACTGATGTTTGATATCGGAATATATATAATTTTTTTTATATGTAGACGCTGGGTGTTGAGCTTTTAAATTGCTAATGTATTAATACTAGCTCAATTTCTCGTTCAACAATGCTATGGTAACGCGTGGAGTTTCTGTGTATTTTTCGAGTACTTTCGCTATTGATATGGTGAGAACGAAATTCTCGAATCTTTCTGTCGCCACTGGTGTGGAACTGACAAAGTATTGCGGTTTTCGACGTGAATGCGTTTCTCGAATTCTTCGTCGACACAGATGTGGAACTGGTAAGGTATTTAGGTTTCGCTGTGAGTGCATTTCTAGAATTCTCATCGCCACTGAAAGATATATTAACAACAGGTTACAGAGATAGTGTAAGCGGAGCTTACTATATGTTAGTGTCCAATACTGGTAGTCGTACGCGGCTCTCATTGTCTCTGTGTGTCTCTGTCACTCTCTAGAGTGCTATGTCGCCTACTTAAGATAGGCCTGGAAGAGTCTATTGTGTAGGTAGTTTCCGGTCTCACAATACAAGTACAATTAGTGCGAGTGATATTCGAAGGCCTCTGACATCAGCATTGTTCAGCGGTGTACTATAAGTTGTATCTGCGATTACAAAGTCTCTACTAAAACGAGCATTCCGAAAGTGACAACGAGTATTCGTTGACATTACAAAAGTGGCAACGAGTGTTCGTTGACATCAGAAAAATTGGGAAGGATATTAGAATAATCTAGAATCCATACTGGCAGTAAACCGCTTGCATATGTATAGAAATTGAGCTTAGGAGATATACAAATATAGGAAGCGGAGTATAAATGTGCCTTCACACCGGAAATATACAATCTATACAGTGTGACGATTCTCAGTGAATTAGAAGTCCAATTAGGATTCATTATTGGTGACTACAATCGTAACAATATAAGGTATGCAGATGACACGGTGTTTATGGCAGAGACAGAAAGACAATTACAATGACCCACACATATACGAAAAGACTGAACATCAAGACAATGCATAGTTCTTAGGAAGAGAGATATTCAAGCATGCAAAGTACAAATTGGAGATACCAAAATCAAACAAGAATAAAATTTTAAATACTTAGGAAGTGTTTTTTTTTAACGAAGGATGAAAAATGTGTCACTGAAATTACAGTGATGTACTGGAATAGTGAAAGATGTCTTCCAAATGCTAAGCAAAATATCAAGAAACAGGAAAATTTCGTTAGAAACAAAAAAGAGTACTGAACTGTTACATAATATCAGTCCTCCTATATGAGAGTGTTCCTGAATAACCCCCTCACAGATGAAGAAGAAACTTGGAGCAACAGAAATGTGGCTCTACAGGGGAATGATGAGAATACTATGAACTGAAAGTGTAAGCAACGAAGTTTTCGTGAAAATGGAAACAAATAAAACATTTATAGTTAATAGAAGACACTTTAAGTTTCTAGGGCATATAATGAGGAGAGAAGGCTTGGAAAATTTGATACTTAAAGGACAGACTGATGGCACGATGGAATGAGGAAGATAATGCATAACCAACCTAGCGACCTTGAGTAAATGGATGGCAGAACAGGGTTTAGTGGATGTAACAATAGACAAAATTTATTACGAGCTCCAAAGACAGGAAACTGTGGAGAGACATAATCGCCAACATCGCCGAATGTACACAGCAAATACAAGAACAAGAAAAAAGATCTTGTTAGAACTTTTTTGAGGACGCTGAGTGATTGGCATAAAATGTGGAAATATGTTCTCCAAATTCTTTTATACATATATTTACCAACACACTAGCTAAAACATGGATGACGTTAACACAATATTTCATATATCTGAATAAATTATGGTTTTATAATTTGACATGTTAATATGGGCGTATTGACATTGCATTCATTTCATCAATAACTTATTCATTGATTTTGTTAAGATATATATTCTTTTGGCTTCAACATTACTTGGAGCAGTTTTTTTGCATTCGCAATATTTCCATCGCTCGGATTTCCTTTTCCATTCTCATGTATATTTCTTTTAACGATAGAATAGATGTCTTTGGGATAAAATCTGGTTAGTCTGGGGGCCATTTCATTGAGCTAGAGTCATTAGAAACTTTTCTGGAATGCTGAGTAATAATCATTTTGTATTACACTAAAAGAACATTGTCATGTATGAATCATCTTTTTGGCTTAAAGGTTCTTGATTGTTACCTGTGCTACGCAAAAGTGTCACGTCCTCTGCTTTTATCATGACATTTATCATTAACTAGCAGCATGGCCCGACGTTGCCCGGGCTTGATTCAAAAATCGTACGACTCATACAGCAATCGCTATCAACTGACTTAAAATATTTTTGCCATTCCTTGTCTTTATATGACTGCACGTTGCCGTGCTGATGTTGCTACATGCCTTACTTCTTGCCTATCTCACACTGCGAATTTTTCTAAGCTCTATACTAAACACTAAATCTGTTACAAAAAAAAGAACTAAACAAAATGAACACAAAACGATCAGCTTTAAAAAAGGACTCGTAACTGGAAAAACCGAATGATAAATGAATGTTAACAACAAATACTTTTTCACACTCAACCCAGTTCTGCGGAATCAGAATCAATGTTGAGTCTAAGCAAGCGAATGAGCCAATTGGAGTAAAGTGCCATGCAGATTTAAATTTTTCCCACTTGTGACGAATGCAGCTATCGTGTTTTTTTTGTTTTTTGTTTTTTTTTTGCATGCTAGCATGCAAGTTAACATTCGTGTCAGTACCCTATTGGCTCTCACGCTGGCCAATAGAATCTTCCTGCCTATTCGTGGTAGCCAGCTATAGGCTCTCACGCTGGCCAGTACAAAATGGCCGCAAACTACATGAAAACCGCCGTAGAAGCATGAAAAAAATCGATTATTTCCACTATCGATGGGAGTTGGGAAATGCAACGTCGGTTTTGTCCTTCCCGCTAACTTGGAGCATGTGCATGTAAATTTTGGTGCAAATCCGTCGAAAATTGCGGCCGCGCATTCGTTACACACACACACACACACACACACATCCTGCCTTTTTATAGATAGAGATTTTGAGGGAAGATATATCAATGTCTGCACAACCAGATAAATCCTTACCCCAAACTATGATTGATTTATTCTAAGTCGTTTTGGTTGAATAATTCTTTAAACGAACGAACCTCTCGTGCAATCACCAAGTATATTGTATCTCGAGAATGATGTATAAAGATGAATGTCAAGACATCATTTTTCGCATACTTATTTGTCCATCTGACATATTTCCCTTAGTGATGTTTACATAGTATATGACTAGTTATGCCAAAACAAACTCTGTGCTCAGTGCCCAGCAGAGAAACAAGATGAATCAGCAGGTTGAATTCAAAGATCACCAAACCACCAGATGCAGATCCGTTACCTAAAGACCTTGTCGACCCAGCTACACCGAAGAAATGTACATGCGGGACAAACAAAATTACAGCTAGAGATATAAGCACCCACCATCGAGGGAGGCAGGAGAGGTTCTTTTATATACACGCTAGAATGTAAGATTTACGTTCAGAGAAGGTCGAATCTATTGTATTGTTACGTACGAGAAACTTAGTCACAAAACTTTATTATTCTGTACAATGATAACGTTAGATTTACTTAAAAATAATAATGTGATAATTCTGTTTATGCTTAACATCAGAAAGAGACAGTTCGAATTTAATGGACACATAATCAGGAAAGAAAGCTTAGAATATTTCACACTCAAATGACATATTTTAAGCCAGAGGGACAGAGGAAATCAGCGAGTAACTTACCTATCGAACTTGTGTGTATGTGTACAGAACAGAGATAAGGAGAAATAGCAAAAAGACAAAATTTAGTAAGAGCTATAAAGGATAGGAAATTGTGGCGAACCATGACTACTCACTTCTTTAAGGGCCACGACACAAAGAAGAAGAAGAAGAAAATTTAAGCTGGGGACGCACAGACAAATTTCAGCATTATGCTAATTTCTAAAAATTACCAGAAGAGTATTATAGGAATAATCTTTAAAGAAAATATTTTTGGCAATAAACGAGAAGATAAAAACTACTATCAATAATATTAGTCACAGGCAAGTAAAACCTTTAATATTGTCCATACTCTATAGTGTACAGTTGTTATTCCTAACCTAAGATCTTGGTTTCAGTCATTTCCCAACCACCGTAATCTAGTTTACTTACGCCTTCTCTATAAATGCATTCATAGTAATTGTTCTGATTAAATTTTCTCTTCAGTACCTCGAATTTACGGATATAAGCATAGACTACATTGGCAGCTAAGTTTTATCATTTTAAAGTTGAAACAGCTAGATGTAACCGTAAACCTTAAGGTAACAGTTTCTTGTCTTGCACGTCTTGCTTGTGAATTTCTCTTCCATCTTGTTAGTTTTGAGTCTTTGATTAAAAATTAAATGCAATATCTATCATCTTCAGACTTCTTAATTCCCGTCGTCTTTATTTTTCTTTATTACTAATATTATTTTTCCTCATATTTTCACAGACGATAACCCCTTGCGTCTTCTTGGATTTACTACTTTGATTGGGATGAATTGATTAAAAAAATATGAACCGAACATGTAAGACGACGTTTTAGAGAAAATGCAAACAAAAAGATTTAAATTAAGGACACATACTTAACTCCTGAAAGAGAAGTGAAATTTCTAGAGCACATAATGAGGAAATAGGGTTTGGAAAATTTGATACTCATAGGATAAATTGATGTCAAGAGGGAGATAGATGAAAAAAACAACACATAATCTACGAGGGTCGTTCATTAAGTTGTATGATTCATCCAGAAAGAGTTGGGGAAATAACACAGTTTTTCACTATTTTTCAATATAGTCGCCCTTAATGCACTTGGTCCAACTATGTTTAAGCAATGAAATCCCATCACGGCCCTACAAAATCCCCTCTACAGCATATATGATCTCATCATTGTTTCCAAAAGTGCAACCAGGCATGTGTGATTTGAGTTTAGGAAACAGAAAGAAGTCAGATGGAGCGAAGTTTGGTCAGTAAGTGGGATGGGGTAGCAATTTAAAGCAACAGTTGTCTGATTCAGCTACTGCAACCTGAACATTGTGAAAAGGCACATTATCCTGGAGCAAGAGCACAGCTGCGTTCAGTTTCACTCTACATTTCAACCTGATTGTTTCCTTCAGTTGTCTTAATTCTGATGCATAGTATTGTATATTAAGAGTTTTTTCCCCTTTCCAGGTAGTTTATTAGGCCCTCACAATAAAAAAAGAACACACAGAAGCCATCACTTTGTCAACAGACTCTGCCTGTTCGAGGGTGGAGAACAAGTGTGTTTCCATTGTTTTCTCTGGATTATGGATTCAGGTTTCTTTTTGAATTACAAAACAGAAGTGGAAATTGTCAGGGCCAACCTTGAAGCGAATCAGAAGTGTCCTTGAAATGCCTATCCTTTTCTGCTTCTGCTCTGATGCCAGAATTCTTGGGACCCATCTTGCAGACAATTTGCACTTCCCCAAAATCTCAGTTAAAACAATATTGAACAAACCAGATAATATATATAGTGAGCTCAATTATATGGATAGTATAACTGGGTTTAGGATTGATGACAAATTTTATTAACAGCCACACACAACAGGAAGTTGTAGAGAGCCATCATCGGCAGCACGCTGAAGGGACACGAAACATCAAAGACGAGTAAGGTTTATTGTATTCTGAAAACATAGACTTGTGCTATTAATGTCTGACCTAGTTTATATATGATAAGAGGATTGCATTAATTTCACGATACAAAGACAGATGAAAGAAAGGCTGGGAAAATACTTTAAGAAAAGATTTTGCTTAAATTATTTCCTGCATACCTTGAAATTTAACTCATGAAAAGATGCGAGTAAATATAAAGAAAGGATATCTGAAGCAGGCACGATTTACAGGTGGCATGTCCATGATATCAGAATCATGAAAAGAACTTCAAAATATAGTAAATGATATGAAATAATGAAACGTCATGAAAGTGACTAGAAACATTTCTTTTGTTCTTTACAACAAAAGATTTTAAAGAATATTTATTCGATTGTTTATTTACAAGAATTCTATATTTACAACATTCTAAAAACTATTAAAATTAACAATGAGATTTTATTATTTACTAATTTATAAATAAATATGAAAACAATTTTTTATTCATAAATATATAAAGAATATTGTTAAATTATTAAAATATGTGAATCAACTACAAGGAATTTTTTAAAATGCCACTAGGAATCGAACGACAATGAGCCGATGTTTTGCCAACCATCCCAATAAGCTATGTTGTCAATTCTCAAGTAGAAAGATATTCCACTTTCATCATATCTTTAGGTTTTATTTTAATTCTAATCAACACTTTTTAAAACAATAAACATAACGGCGAATTGAAAGTAGTTAAAATAATAGCAATGTCAAGGAGAAAAAGCTCCAAGTTGGCCTAAATTTCTTTGCATTAGAACAAAGCTGGGTTATGGAATGACACAGGGGGTAAATTCTAAATAATGTGTTTCGTCCTATGTTTATATATGTAAAAAAAAATCAAACACAAGTAATTTATTGAGAAAATAAATTTGAAGATTAGGATCACATGTGCTGAGATATGATTGGTTCAAAGTTTGATTGAATTTACAAGGTTAGATCAATAAATCTAGATCCTGATATATATATATATATATATATATATATATAATTATTTTTTAAAAAAAAATTATAACATAAATATGTTATAAAATCACTACAAAAATAGCCATTTTGTTTCAACACCCTCGGTGTCTTATCAAGTGATGATGTTGAATATAAAATAAATGTTTTTAAAAGCTTCAAATTAATTAACAAAATGGCTATTTTTGTAGTGATTTTATAACATATTTATGTTATAATTTTTATTTTATAAAAAATAATTATATCTGCTCTACTTTTATTGAGCACTCTTTTAAGTATAGTAATTGTTGGTTATTGGAATTCATTACGTATATGCCAATTATATACTTTGTATATATATATATATATATATATATATATATATATATATATATATATATATATATGCGCCTCACACATATACAGGGTGCGATTGTACAGAGTAAATTGTCGCTATTCTATATTATGAATTTTGAACATGCGCGTTGTTTGTTTCTGATTTTGTCAACTGCATAGTATAGTAGAGTCTGCTGGACACCGTCTGTGGACAGAAAAAGCACCATGACGCAATACACTTCAACAGAAATTTAGAAACGGCATGCTTTACTGCTTGGAATTGGGTGAAAAACAGTATAAAAAACTAAAACATTATAACAACCAATCTGACAAATAGAAAGGAAGACAATTTCCGCTTCTTCTTTTTCGTTTTTTATGTAACGTGTCCTTTTAGGACTTTGATGATTATGGTTCTCCACAATTTCCTGTCTTTTGTAGCTTTTAATAAACTTTGTCTATTTGTTATCTCCCCTAAACCTTGTTTCACCGTCCATTTTCACAAGCTCGCTAAGTCGTCCATGTATTGTTTCCTCTGTCCGTCTTGGCTTCAATCTATTTGTGATTATCAAAATCCCAAACCATTTTTGCTCCTTGTGTTCCCATCCGATTTCAATTGACTATTTCTGATGTTAAGTATAAGAGACCATTTTTATTGACATTTTCTCTAAAGCTTCGTCTTTGCCTTGGTATTCTCAGGATCCTTCTGTAGAACTACATTTCTGTTCCTTCGTCTATGTCCAGATTTGCTATATAGGAGAACTGATACTACGTAACAGTTCAGTTCTCTTTTCTTTGTTTCTAACGACATTTATTGTTTCTCTTAGAATTATTTTAAAAAATCGTAAACTTTGAATAGCTTAAATCACTAAAATTCTTCCAATTTTCAATCTTCAGTCGAATACACGGAAAGATTCAAACGAGGTTAATAAATGTGTTATTCTTCGTTGGTATGTCCCATGTATTCGCATCATTGGTGAGGTTTTATAATAATAGCGTTTTAACTCATCATGCAGTCGTTCTTGGAGAAATTCATTTGTTCGAGAAGACAGTTTTGTTGAGGACTCGAGAGAAGAGCAATCCGGAAATTACATTCTGAAGTAATCAATGATATATTTACTTACACTACGATTAGAGAGAAAGTAAAAACACGAGTAATAAAAAGTACAAAGCTCAATGAATGGAATATGAGGAGGTTTTTTTTCTGTTTCTTTTTACATAACAATCTCGTCTAAAGTATTCAACTGGGAATGACATTTATTTTTATCTGTGTAATATTTTACGTTTATTTTATGCAAGGATCCATCCAAAGTTTAGAAGATAGATAAATTGGTTACCTTAGAAAGTTAACATCATGACAAAAGCATTATTCAAATTCTCTATGAAGAAAATCGGTCAAACGGATAGAGGATACTGATGCAGGCATCCATAGGAACTTGCACAAGCCTACGCTTTGAAGACAAAACATGTTCAGGCACATATCCATGGTCTCGCGGGACTGACAAACGCCTCACATTATTTTAGGCAGGATCACGCTAAACGAAGTATTAAACACATTAAGACACAAGGGGTTATTAGCGATTGACATTGCATTTAAAATTTTGAAGAGAAAGTTCATAGTAGGGTGTCACGATACCTATGTATATATACCTCTCTCTCTCCGGAAATATTTCAGTCGTTTATCTATCCATCTATCTATCTATCTGGAAAAGAGTGAGAGACTTAATATAATATGTCTTATCATTCCTTTGTATACTCGCTGATCCATGATTACTTGGATATACCGTATTTTCCGCCTGTATATAACCCGCATATTTTCCACCTGTATATAACCCGCACTCCTATAAATTCAACTATCTGACCATAACTGGTTCGACGCTGGTGAACTGTTTTTTTGAAGCTATATTCCCCTAACCCTAAACCCGTCTACTCAGTGTTCGAAGACAAAATTCATATATAATCCGCACCGTTACATAATCCTCACCCTACATATTTCGAGAAAAAAGTCGTGGGTTTTAGTCAGGAAAATACGGTAAAAGCACATATCCCTCAGAAAATACGGACACCCTTCCTCCGCACACACACACGCACGTACACACACACACACACAAACACACACATATACTCACCTCCACACACACGCCTCCCACACATATATATATGTAAAATGTATATATATATATATATATATATATATATATATATATGCTCACACATATACAGGGTGCGATTTAATTTAAAGAATTACATCTGGCATTTAAAATAAAAGGGATATTTTGCAAGAAAAAAAATTAAATATATTTTTTTTAATTTTAGAGTTGTGAATATTTTTTTTTACTTTTAAAGAGAGATTAATTGTTCCTTTTCATTATACACACACACACACACACTCACACACACATACATACATATATATATATATATATATATATATATATATATATATATATATATAGAAAGAAAGAAAAACAAAATAATTTATCTAAGAAATAAACCGTAATTCATATTAAAATTAATCTGGATCATCATATTTAAGCAGATATTTATTTTTTATACCTACATATAACCATCAACTCATTTCTCTTGTTTAATAAGCTAGAGTTCTTTAAGTGCTCAATTCCTATATTACCTAGAGCAATATATATTTACTTGTGTAAACTAGATATTACTTACCAGGAAATTATAGATAGCTGTGAATTAATTACTAATGTTTTCAGCAGTTGTATTGAAATTAAAACATTTAATCTTTGGCAATTAGGCATTACTTGCCAGGAATTTTCATTGCCCAGCACAAAACTGTGTTTCTTGTCATAAATCAATTAGTTATATCGGACATACTACCACCTCCTCTCACTTCACTTATCAGAACAAAGCGTCAGAAAAAATATATCTAGTCACCAAAGATTTAATAAATCCATTAAGGAAAATTATGGTCAAAAAACAAAAATTCTATATAAATCAAAGGACCAGAGACATCTCACTGTCGGAGAGGTCCTGTATATAAAACATTTCGATCCAACTTTAAACCTCACCTTATTCAACAGTGATAATGGGGTGTTGGATTTTCTTCTTTTCTTTTTAACAATAGAAAGATGCTATTGGTATTACAAAGAGTTTTGTTGGTCTCTCGCTTAACTGCGCCCCACACATAATAATCAAAGGGGCTGCAGTCTGGGGAGTTAGGTAGCCAAATGTAAGAGGTGATGTGGTCGCAGAAATTATCTAACAGACATGACTTGTCTCTCCTGCTTGTGTGATATGGTGCAGAGTCATGTTGGCAGACATAGGGTCTTCAAGAAGCCACCCTCTTGACCCAAAGCAGTATTACCTACCCAAGGCACTTGATGCACGCCTCCATGTTGCGTCTGAGGCCCTCACCAACCAATTCGAAAGTGCTTTTCTTATCAGAACGATCAAAGTAATTTTTCCAAGCGGCCGTACCTTTGAAACACTATTAAACTCATTAAACTCTTTCTGAATCCTCTTCACTGTCCTCAGGTTGGCACACAAACACTCTGAAATGTTCATATTGAAGTATCAGTACAGCATGTCGTTTCCAAATTTCTGGTGGGTTCAATTACGTCTTGATGCTCATTTTCTTACAGACGCTGCCTAACTGACCCTAATATACTGTGCAATCGACAAAATCGATGTTAATTAGACGGTAGATTCTCCTATAAAGGAGAATGCAGGTTTAAACCGTACCGGGTAAGGGCACATTGTCTTTGTTAAAATTCTTTAATCTACAGACTAGTAGATACACTTTACCCTTTTTGAAAAATGGAAACTTATCAGCTCAAAACGCCATAAAATATATCTAGTCACCAAAGATTTACTAGATGCCATAAGAAAAATTATGGTCGAAAAGAAAAAAATTCTAATATTAATCAAATGACCGAAGACATCTCACTGTGGGAGAGGTCCGTATATAAAACATCTTGCCCCACTATCAAACCTCACCTTATTCAACAGTGATAATGGGAATTTTTTTAACAATAGAAAGACGCTCGGTTGAATTCCAGTCGCGCTCAACAGGGGTAGCTTGGAATGAATGCTTCTTATAATATTCACAACACAAAATTACGTCATAGAATCAAACATGAAGAGAAATTAACAGCCTCCCAAAACACGATCCCCCTTAAAAATGGCTAAAGAAGTGGCCGAAAGCAATTGGGACAATGAACAATAATGAAAATCGTTGATTCCCCTAACTCTCAGCAAATAGAAAAATGTAAGAATGTTGGAAAAACTAAACAAAAAATAATAAAGAAAAAAACGGTAAAATTATCTTAGACGACTCGTTTCGTGTATCGACTAAACTAAATCGTTTAGAATAATATGAAACTTTTGTCCCACCTTCTTAAATTAATAACCTTTGTTAATTGTATCCACGGAATCGAAAGTGATTAGCAGTATGCTTTTCTCAGTATATTTTATAGTCTTTGAATGCCAGAAAAAAAGTTTCTGCACTTTTCCTTAATGCTGTACGGTGGATGATAGAATATTTTAAGCGCCGTGGTGCTGAAAAATGAAAAAAAAAGGATATGTAAAAATATTCACCTTGAGTTAAAAGTGTTTATTATTACGGAAAAAACAAAATGTCAAACTATAGATTTAGTAATTAGTGTTGCTGCCATTGTCTCCAACATTTGCCCAAATTCGATATGGAATTCAATGGAGGAATATCCAGATTTTCGTATTGGTCATTTTCCCATTCTTCTTGACAGCAATCCCCAAAACACTTGGAGATTACATGGTTTTCGTTGGAGCACATGATTCTTCAGGTGCCATCACAATGGTTCAATTATATTGAGATCAGGGAATTGAACAGTTCAGGTTTCAAAGAGTTATACATCTTCATTCACAACAAACCTTTTTTCTTGCAAGTGATGTCTGGCAAGGAGCACCATCATACTGAAAAATATCTCCATCTTGCTAATTTGGCCATAGATTAGACCGTAGTAATTTAATGTAGTTTTCGTTGTTTAGGTTTCCATCAAATTTTGCCATTTCTTTCTACCATTTATTTGATGCAATCCCATACCATTAATTATCCACTACAAGGTTTTACCGTCTTTGGGGTGTATCTTGTTTCTTTCTCCCACTGGTCTTCTTACATATTCTTTTATTCTTACATATTCTCTTTCATTAGTATATAACTTTATTTTGCATTCATCGCTAACAGTTACATTTTGCCATTTTCCAACATCTCAGGTTAGTTGTTTCATTAAGCATTTCAATCATCTATTCCGATGATTTTGTTTAATGATATTTTTTTTTGTTTTGTTTTGCTTCTGTGTACTGTATCACGTGAAACTGTTTAGACGGAATTCACTCTTCACTTGTCTGGCTGTTAACTTTTCATTACCAACCGAGACCGTTATAATCTTTCTTTCATATATCTCTTCTTTTGGGGACTTCCGGGGTTCGTAGCATTTACAACACTTCCACAAGTAACCAAAGTGTTTTGGTTGGTTTGAACACTGATTCTGGAATATCCCATCCGCTTGGATGTTTCTCGTTGAGTCAACTTCCCCTTTAAATTTGCAACTTTAATCTTTTGTTTCAGTAGAATCGTTAGCCATGATTTTACTGTAAAAAAAAGAAGCTAATGCCCAAAGACAATGACTTTGCAAGGTACCTTATACTCATGCTAATTAGATGGAATAATTTCTACTTCAAAATGTTCATATTATAATGACTTTAACATCAAAGATCTTTTAATGACCCAACAGATTTGCATGGCCATCTTTCAGCTTCAAGCTGCTTAAACAGGTGTGTATCTTCTATTATCTGACACCTACAAAAAAGCAACAACTTATGTTTCCAAAATCCAGTTGTGCTATTGAAAAAAGTATATTGCTAAACAATCTTAACTTCTTAATAAAATATAAAGGCGTATAATAATTTTATGTATTTTGCCAAAGTATTTGTACAACAGTGTATATATGCATGTATCTAGATAGATAGATAGATAGATAGATAGATAGATATATCTGTATACAAAGATAATTACAGAGATATCAGTAGATTTTTATATATGAGAATAGATAAATAGATAGATTGTTTGATTGATTGATTGATTTTACGAAAGATAGATAGATAGATAGATAGATAGATAGATAGATAGATAGATAGATAGAAAGAAAGATATTTCCATTTTGATTACAGACTTCGTGTTCTTCTACCGCTTTCTGCTACGCGTTGTTCTTATTATTCGGACAGTTTAATGGTTTCTTTCTCTCGAAATCTCTAACTGCAGGTCATTTTATTATTATTTACTGAAATCAGCCCAGGTAAGAAACACAGCTAAAGCAGCAAGACATTCCTAAGTGGATTCGAACTCTTGAGAACAATGCATTCTTCCCACTTATACCATAATCATGATTGTATCTGGTATTTTACCATTGCCGTAAGGTTCTTTCGGGTGAGGTCTTTAAGTTTTACACGTAAAATCATTGTCAAGTGACGGGAAATCACAGAGATTCTATTGGCTGTGCTTTATTTAATTTACACGGCGCAGATCTCTCAAAAGTATGTTGCGCAGTGGTACACGCTAAAGTAATTTCTTACTTATTGGCATCATGACAAGAGAGTCATAATCCAACCACACCAAATAATTACTACGCCTTACAGACTGAAGGCCATATCGCGTTGAAAACTCTATTCTCGTACGATCACTGAAGTTAGGCAACGGCGAGCTTGGTCAGTACCAAGATGGGTGACAGCTTGGAAATACCAGTTACTGTAAGCTTGGATGTGCGAATGGTGTAATGGAATTGGAAATCGGAGAGACGATTTTTAATTTTAGTCGGTTTCGCTATATTCACTTACATGCAAATAACGTTGGGAAAGGTATGAATCACCCTCTACTCCCTCAGATATGGGTTAATAAGTAAGAACTTTATCACTAAATCATTATTATCTCCAAAAGAATTCTTACAATATAAAAATATCTTCGGGTTGAAAGAACTTTCCAAGAGGTTGTTATGCCGAAAAAAGCGAATCAATCAAATATTGGTTAGTTACACAGACATGTCTTTTAGATTCATTTACATTCTCTGGAATTTAAATGTATAGAAACTAACGTGAGAGATCATCTTTATAATTATTGTGATATAGAAATGATCCCCCATTATTATAATTATAATTTCTTGTTTGTTTATCAATTTCTGATTAGGTTTGAATCTTCCTCTATCCCACCGCCATTATCGGTTATTTAAGACATGCATCACTAAATTATTATCTACAAAATAAATCATACAATCTAAAAATAAATCTAATAAATACAATCTAAAAATATTTATTTTTATTAGAAATATTTAGAACACTTTATTTGTTAATCCGGGATTTTTAGAGTTCCGCCTCTTATATTTCATTTTGAGATACATATTTAGTCAGTGTGCTTTAGAAAGAGATAATCATAGGAACTAACAAGATGTTATTATCCAAATAAGTCTTACAATCTAAAAATATTTTCTGGATTTAAATAAAAAACAAAAGTTTGATAAGCCTTAAAACTAAATCAATCATTAAAATTGTAATTTTTGTGTAATTATAAACAACATTTGAAGCCTCTGAGTGTCGGTTATTTTGGCTGATCTGGGATATCTTGTTTGCGTTTTAGATTCCTTAGACACATAATGACATAAAGTCTAAAGAATTTAGCATTTAGATAATTCATCAGTTGAAGGTAGGAGAAGCATGGTGAAACAGCGTGTAACCTGCTTAACAAGTCTGTGAGAATGGATGGAAGAAGAGAGAGAAATTGAGAGTGTCAAATTTACTTAGCGGAATAAAGCATGGCAAGTTGCATAGTGACACGAACACCCACGTCTTGAATGAATCTGACAGATGAAAGGAAATGCCATTTGCTGTTTCTTCCTGCTGAACCAGATTATATAAAATTCACTAACTGATCCAAGGAAGTCATACCCATGAGATGACAGTAACCACGAATTAAGCAGTGGCGATAACAAATATGTCGCCGTTCGAATTCGGAAGGACACAGACGAGCATTTTTATTATGTTTAGCTTAGACTAGCGACTTCTAAAAATGCATTTTGATCAACAAGACTAATTTGAAGCGGATGCCAGAGAAAATAATCTGAGTATTTCTATGTATGTATAATATATAATAATATATGTTAATAAAATAGTAATAACAGAAAACATGAAGAGGACAGAGCTGCGTAGTGTGACAAGAATCATTGAGGTAAAACAGAGAACGAGAAGAAAAGCTTTTCGGTCATGTTTACTGGGGAACGCGTAGAAAAGTCACCTATTTCCGTAAGGAACTGACTGATTGAAAAGATAAGGTTTTGGATGTCAACAAGATCAGTGTTTAAGCCAACGTGGTATGGTGGGCATTAAAGTCACCGAACACGAAGATGTTTGTGTCGGGTTTAGCTCCTCTTTAATTCCCAAATTCTTCAGCAGGGGTCTCTTTCCTAATACTATAAATACTGGGAAACTTCTTGCCTCTTTCTTTTCTATCTTCATTTCAGCGAACACCGCTACTATGTGAGCTCTCACAAAAAACAGCGTTTCCCATTTCTGGGAAGACGCTAGGAACGTTACAAACATAGACGTACGTACGAACATTCACCAAAATAAGAACATTCACCAAATAAAAAACAGATGTTCACACACAAACTCAATTTTAATTATGTCAATTGTAAAATTGGTTTGTTTAATACATGTATTTGTTTATATATATATGCATATATATATATATATATATATATATTAAGAAATGGACAAGGTCCGACAATTTATTTATTAAAGACATTTTTTTTATGTTTAACGTTGTTATTTTATAGATACAAGTATTTAAGCAAATGCTCTGTTTATGATAAACAGTATTAAATAACATTTATGAAAATTTCTCGGACATTCAGGCCGGTAAATGTTATTTAATACTGTTTATCATAAACAGAGCATTTGCATTTGCTTAAATACTTGTATCTATAAAATAAAATAAACATAAAAAATGTCTTTAAAAAATATATATATATATATATATATATATATATATATATATATATATAACTAGACTCGTTTCGAAAAACCCTCGAATTTTTGATTTGCTAATCAAATCAATCTCGAGGAAAAAAGCCAAACTTTTCCTGACGATCCGTTTAGGTGAAACCTAGGTAGGTTTGTCTGGCTCACTAGGTGTATCTATATATATATATGTATATATATATATATATATATATATATATATATATATATATATATCGGTCTTGTTTGTTTGTCTTCTTTATCTTCAGTTGGATTTAACTTGAGTCCGCCGTTTTCTTGTAGTTGGCCCTTTTAATACTGTACCAGGAGTTACACACGTGTTTCTAATACGGCAACACGTAAATACACACACGGTCCTCTACATTTGCAAACGAGTGTAGGGAGATGGAATTGTCTAAATTATCGGTAATACTATCGAGTACACACGAGTCTTGAGAGGAAAAGGAACTGTAGCAAAATAAGTGATAGCTTATTGAATTAAAGAGAGTAAAACGGAAACACATTGACCAATGATCGGGACATTCAAAAGAAAGTTCCTTAGCTAGCGGGACATGAACACCGAGGCTATGCATGTTGATTTTAAAGTCCTTTGTAAAGAGATGGTAACCAGAAATCAAGAAATCTGAGGAAGACATTGAAGAGTTAAGCTCGCAGGGACCTAGCATGCCAGAGTTTTCGAAGAGGTGCGATTCCACACTGCAGAAGTTCGTCCGAATACCACGGATTTTGGAGAAGGAAAGGTTAAACGGTTTAAGTGATTTTTGTGGAGCTAGTGTAGGTTTGTTTTTGGTTGTTTATGGTCATTATGAGTTATATTGGTATAGAAAAGGCCTAGCGGAATAATAGCAGTCGATCATCAAATGTAACGTATGCAGGAGGGAATTGGCACAGACTGCAATATAGTGTGGCCTCAGAATTGACCACTAATCATCTTTAATCCCATGGGACACTGGCTTAGCGAATTAAATCGTTAGTTCGTGAATTTGGTGACGTAGTAATTGTGAGTTCAATCCCTGAGTCTGGCAGTGTGTACTTAGACACAGTGGAAACGGGCGAGCTATAATCGTGCTAGTATTAAATCAGAAGTAGACGGTAGGAGAACAATATCCTTGAGCAGATTTGTGGTGATTTTATTATTGTTGCAAATAAATAAAATGATGATGAAAATTATAGATAAAATAAAACAATAGTATTTAAACCGTGTTTAAAATAAATTCAATACAAATGAGAAAATTACTCCTAGTATGCAATAAAACCTGTTCTTGCCGGAAATACGTTCATCTCACACAAAGACGTGACATTCAACCGTCGGGATGACCACGCGAGTGTAAATTCCCTTTATGCAAGACTTGTGATATTACGGAGTAACTTCTCCCTTTTATAACGTGAACATTATCGCAATTGTAACGAAAAATACACACACCAATTCACACAATTAATATTGTATGAAATCCCCATACAATTTGCCATGCCTTGCCTGTATTGTGTACATTTGTTTTTCCTGTTTTTGACTTCGTAAAAAACATGCTTCCAATTCTAATACCACTACCACTCTAATGTGAATGAATACCTGACGGATTAAATAAATTTTTCAGTTTAAGGTTATCTGGGTCGACAAGATGAAGGCTGAAATGTACAAAGGCCGAAACAAAAGGAACAATAGTCCGCGTTTAAATAATATCAGTAATGATAACTCTTCATCCCACAGATTGAAGAGCAGACTCGATGCACCAAAGATGTCGTTCTACATAAGGATACTGAGAATACGCGACCAGGATAGGAGGAAAACATAAAAAAAAAAATTTAAATGGAAACGAAAAGGAGAATTTCAATTAAAAATGGACACATACAAGGAAAGATGCCTTGAAACGTTTGACACTCATAGGAAATATTGAAACAAGACGAACAGAGAGAAATAGTATGTAATCTACATAAGCTTGTGGAAATGAATGACAGGGAAGAGAGTTGGTTTTGTGTTAAGGTTAGGGTTAACACTGAATATTTAGTTTAGGCTTAGTAGGTTAAGATTAGGTTAAGAATGTGAGGGTTAGCGTTAGCTTTATTATTAGAGGATTGGGGTTAGGGTTGAGTTATAGTTTTAAGGTTCGAGTCAATTTTAGTATTCGGGTAATGGTTAGTGTCAAGTGTAGTATTTGAATTTTAATTTTAGTATTAGAATTAAATTTAGCGGTTACTGTTAGGTTTACGCCTAGAGGTTTAGGTTTAGATTTTCATGTTTCGAATTAGGGATAGGGATTGTTTTAGGATTAGTACAAGGTTTTGCGGTTATTTTTAAATATAGTGTTTAGGGTTAGCAAGAGTTATTTTTTTGGTTTAGGTTTAATTTCAGGTTTAGAGAGTTATTATTAGGTTTTATATTTAGGTTTCGTATTATGGTTTAGGGATATATTTTTGTTTATTGGAGAATATTCTTCATGAAAATATCAGTTCGATGAAAGACTGTCATAGACACTTCCATCAGTTTATGTTCCAGAAAATAAAAAAATTTAAAAAAAAACATCTCTTGTGGATGAAATTATTTCAATATTTTGAAAGAGAGATGAAGACAGTGCAACAAAAAATGTCGTTAAATAAAAATAACATTGACAATTTTTAGGCACGAACTTTGTCTTTTTCTTTAGTTAATAAAACCGAAGAACCTTTTAGACCAACACAATATATATTGATTTTCGATAGAAATCGTGTAAACGATAACAACCGCCAATTTTCGAGCTTCTTCTCGCTATTCTTGATGAAGACTTAACTGTGTTGATCTGAAATGTTTGGATTATATCTTGCATTCCATTTTCTTATGTTAGAAGATAAAACGTTGAAATTGAATTTGCCTGGATGTAAAAATCGGATGCCTGAGAGGTAATATCCGAGATTGTTTCCCTTCGAAGCATCTGACAGGTTTAAGGATAATTAAAAATGAAAGAAAAGAGATGAAGAAATTCTGTTTTGCGTAAACCAGCCGCGAGTGAGAGAAAGAAAGAATTTACACAGGGAGAAACAGTGATACGTCTTCCTTCCGGGGATATGTTTGAAATCGAATCATCTAGAAAGCAGCTCTGTTGGGGGTCACATAGACACACACATATAAATTAATATGATGAAGTCATCTTATTCCATTTCTTCGCAGTATTTTTAATTATTTTTTTTTAATTAAGAGATCTTTCGATTGGCTCGAAGGGTAAAAGAGAGATTATATTTTCTTAGGTTTCATTTTGATAGTATTTGTTGGATCCATTATAAGTTATGGCAGGCTTACATGTTGAGTTGGCAGTGTTCTCTTTTTAAAGATCCACACCTCTTTTATGTCTTTTTTACTCTCATGATGATCAGACATCTTTTTTTTTATGGGCAATGTCCCTTCAGAACATTGGTGACCATGGCTCTTCACAACTTCCTATTCTTTGTAGCTCTTATTAATGTTTGTCTATTTACTACCCCTCTTTGCCCTGTTCTGCCATCTATTTACACACGTTCGTTATGTAGTTTTCTGCTGTTTCTACCTGTCCGTTTTGCCTTCAATATGCCCTGTGAGTATCAAATTTACCAAGACGTCTTGCTTCAGTGAGTACCTCAAAATTTTCAACTGTCTCTTTCAATCCTCCATATAAGTGACTTTTCTTACTATTTTTTCTAAAACGTACTTGTTGCTTACCCGCTTCGTCCAAGGTATTCTCAGAATCATTCTGTAGATTTATATTTCTGTCGCATCAACTCTTCTATTGAAATGTGAAGAAATTATCCAGGATTCACAAGGAGAAACAATATTATATAGCTCCGGCGACAGTTTGAATTTTCATGGTAATAAAACAATTGATCGTTGGTACGAGGTCCCGAATCTCATCTTTGCGTGTACCCTTTTATCTATCGAGTTTAAACGTGTAAGCTTGTGAGTCAGGTACAGTATGTGTCAAGACGTTTAAGGCTGTAGATGACTATGGTTCCCTGTCTCGCAACTCTATCGGCAATTACTTACATTATTTACATTATTCAGCCGTTGTATGCTCCGGCCTTCTTCAGGTGACTGGAATTTTCAACCGAACACATATTTCGTCCACCGAGGTACATTGCTCTAGTTCTACGTACCGTGTCTCTTCCGTATGTCTCACTTATTTCCCTTTAACTCAACTCTCCAAGTTTTCGTTCACAATTACTGTGGCCTCGTATTGAGCACACAATCTAGTTCTAGGCACTGAATCTAACCAACGTCTTTATCTACGTGGTCATATGTCAGTTCCAAATTCCAATCACCTGAAGAAGGCCGGAGCACACAACGGTCGAAACGTGATGAATATGGCAATGAAATCGAGGATAACAGTCTGAATAATGTAAATAATGTAAGTAATCATAATATCATATATCCTCAGATATATATATATATATATATATATATATATATATATATATATATATATATATCCACTACAAGGATAATTAATCCCACAAGACAGGAGATAGGAAAAATAAGTAAAATCATCCTTGAAAGGGTAAATAAACAAATTAAAGAAAAAATTAGCCTCAAACTTTGGATTAATACCAAGGAAGTGATAAACTGGTTTACTCAATTAAAAGGAAAAAACAATTATACATTAATACAATTTGATATTGATAATTATTACCAACCATTTTCCAAAGAACTATTTATCAATGGGTTGGACTTTGCCACCCACTATACGGATGTAACAGATGGAGAAAGGAATATTATTCTGTATGCAAAAAAATCAGTACTTATACATAAAGGTGAGGAATGGATTAAGAATTCTTACGACCAATTTGACATCACAATGGGATCACTAGACTCAACTGAGTCTTCTGATCTCATTGGCCTTTTTATATTATACAACCTTACAGCGCACTATGATATTAATACAGATGATATTGGTTTGTACAGAGACGATGGGCTTATGGTTATTAGAAACTCAACGAACTTCAAAATAGATAGAATTAGAAAGTTATTATATAAATAATTTAAAAGCATGGGCTTAAAAATTACGGTTAGTACTAAATTAAAAAAGTAGACTTCCTAGATATAACATTAGATCTAAATAAAAATACATACACACCTTATAAAAAACCCAACACCAATCCTTTATATATACATCCTAAATTAAATCACCCCCATCTATAATTAAACATATACCGTTATCTATCAGTAAACGAATTAGTACAAATTCAGCAAATGACAAGATTTTCGATGAGCATATCAATTCCTATAATAAGGCTCTAAAAGATAGTGGCTACAAAAACCCAAAACTAACTTATATAAAAAATGAAAAAGGAAAGCATAGAAAAAACAGATGTAGAAAGATTATTTGGTATACTCCCCCATATAACCAAATGGTAAAGAACAAATTAGGACATAAATTCCTCGCATTAATAGTCAAGCACTTTCCTAGTGAAAGTAAACTAAGTACTATTTTCAATAAAAACACACTAAAATTGAGTTATAGCTGTACAAAAAACTTAGAAAAAATCATTAAGAACCATAATGCTAATATCTTAAATAAACACTTATACCAAAACCAAAAAAGTTTAGACAATGGAAAAATTAAGATAAAAACTGATGGAAATAAACAAAAACTATGTAACTGTAGAAACCCTCAAAATTGCCCACTACAAAATAAATGTCGCACTGAATCATTAGTATACCAATGTAATATCTCTTCGATTGAAAGTCCTGATAGCATAAAAATATATATAGGTTGCACTAGCCATGAATTCAAAAACAGATTCAAACAACATCAAACTTCATTTAGAATAAATAGATATAAAAATCAGACATCTCTCTCAAAATATTTCTGGCATCTAAAAGAATCAAATAAAACACCTACAGTAAAATGGAAGTTAATAAGAAAAGCTAGAATTTGTAGGTCATTAAACGACTCTTGTCCTCTATGCATACACGAGAAACTATATATTACTAAGTTTATAAAAAATAAAAATTTACTGAAATATGAGAAATGAAATAGCTATTATATGCCGTCATTGTCAAAAATTTTCCTTAAATAATATTTAAAAAAAAAAGGAAAAAGTCTATTGGAATAACAGTGAAAATATTTTAAACTTGTATTTAAAATTTTAAAATTTAAAATTGTAGTTAAAACGAATTCAAACCTAAGCATTTTTTAAAAATTGTAGTTAAATAAAATGTATGCTAACCGAAACACCTCTATAATAAATGTACTACAGGCACGTAAATGAATCCAATAAAACACCTACTGAAAAATGAAATTATAACAAAAGCTAGAGGATGTAGGGTAGTGTACGACTCATGTTCTTTGTACATGCATATGAAACTTTATTACTTAGGTTATATATATTTAAAATAAATAAATTAATTAATTAATAAATAAAGTTTACTAAATCTGAGAAAAGACTTAACTAGTTTTGTAGTAAGTGTCATAAATATTACTTAAATAATATTTAATTATAAAAGTTTAAAAATCGTAATTTACATATCCTTTGATAGGGAAAAATAATTATACTTACTATGAGTAATTTTCCTTCTGTTATAAAGTAATATAGTCTATTAAAACTAACAATGAAAATATTTTAAAATTTTAAAGTTGTAATTTTAAAATTGTAATTAAAATTGTAGTTAAATAAAATGAATTCTAACCTAAACTTCTTTTAATTAGTACTACACGCACTTAAAAGAATCCAATAAAAACACCTATAGTAAAATAAAATTAATATGAAATACCATAAGATGCAAGCTTTTGAATGACCCATGTCCTTTGTACTTACATGAGAAACAATATATTACTAGGTTTATATATAAAATAAAAGTTTACTAAATCAGTGAAATTAAGTAACCATTTTTTTTTTTAAATATTATTTAAGGAAAATCTTTGACAATGACGGCATATAATAGCTATTTCTTTTCTCTGATTCAGTAAATTTTTATAGACAAGTATATTGCTTAATATGTTGTACAGTAATTGACATCTTTGATAATGGCTTATGTAAGCCGAAAGCTTACATTGGATTAAAAAATATGATCAATATTGTGATTTTCTTTCTTCGTTTAATAATAATGTAATAACATTATTATTATCAGACGTTATGAAAATAATTTTCATTAAAATAAATAGACAACACCTGTGTATATTATTTAATGAAAACACACACATATATATATATATATATATATATATATATATATATATATATATATATATATATCAGTATTTTTTTACCTTTCATCATCACTCTTTGGCCTTGTTCTTCTATCTGTACAAAGAAACTCATGAATTAGGTCAGTCGTTGTTTACCACGGATTTCATACCAACGTTATGTTCTAGGAATGTTGATTTTTCTATGCCCTCTTTCCTCATTATGTTTCTTAGAAAGTCTCTCTTTCTGATTGCATATAGTCCCTGTTGTAGTTGAATATTAGTGGGGTTAAGAAGTATATTATTTAATACACTGCGTATTCAGTCACTTCTATACAAAAAATGCCGACACTGGAGTTTGAACACAGATCACCAGAGAGCAAAAACAGGCGATCTCATTTGAATAAGTCGATCACGTGATGGTAAAAAAAAATGTATATATGCGAATTAGCGTGGCGTCTAAGTGATCACGATACGGATTACTTCGGAAGTGTGCTTGTCAACCTCTCAGCATCCGGGCAGAAAGAAACACAGACGAGGCTGTGCCGAAGGGCAGGGTCTCCTCTGGGGTGGTAAGCAGCTACCCGACCACGTTTTTATGGGGTCTACGGGGAATTTTTGCCTGGGTCTGTGGGCTCGGATAATCTATAATAAACTCGACCTTGTGCTGCATTCGACCGCGTGGGGCGATTAGTGAATATCTCACAATACAAATTACTATTCGGATCACTATTCGGTGGTTAGTATTCGAGCGAGCATTATCGAACAAGTACTATTAGTGTGAGTGTTATTTGAAGGCGTTACTATAGTTGTATCTGCGATTACAAAGTCTCTACTACAGCGACTATTATGAAAGTGACAACAAGTATTCGTTGGTATTACAAAAATGGCAACGAGTGTTCGTTAACCTCACAAAACGGCCACATCACGTTGAAACCTCGGTTCCCGTAGAATCACCGAAATTAAATAACATCGAGCCTGGTCTGTACATAGATGGGTGACCCCTTGGAAATACCAGGTGCTGTAAGCTTGTATGTGCAGGTGAGGTACTGGATAATGGCTTGGAATTGTTAATCGGAGAACCGAGTTCCAATTCCCGTTGTGCTCGTTACTTCAGCGAAAATGCCCTTGAGAAAGGTATGAATCCACATATTCTCCCCCCAGGTATGGATTAATTAGTTAGACTTGTATCACTAAATCATTATTATCGCCATAAACATTCTTGAAATCCAAAAATATTTTTTTGGCTTTATGTAACCTGAAAAGAGTTTATAAGCCATAAAAAATCGAATTAGGAAGGCTGAAAAAGTGAAAAGGTACGTCATAACAAAATTGCTTTTCATTTTAGTCTATTTTAGTGATGTAAATGCATTTCCTACCCCATTAGGTAAGACGTATAGTCTTTAATATACAGTCACTACTATATAAAAAAGTGTATTTCATTGTACTCCAGGCTTACGGACACATCCCGTTGAAACACGGAAATTAAACATCTAGCCTAGTCAATACCTAGATAGGTGATCGCTTGGGAATACCAGTTGCTGTAAGCATGGATGTGCGGGTGATGTAATGGATAATGACTCGGAATTGTTAATCGGAGAATCGAGTTCCAATTCCCGTTGTGTTTGTTATATTCACTTAAACGAAAATGGATTTGGGAAAGGTATAAATCTACATCTTCTGCCCCAGTTAATAATTGGAACAAGTCATAAAAACGAATTACTTAATTGATGCAGGAAGACTGAAAACATTGAAAAGGTGCGTTAGATAACAAAATTCCTTTTCATTTTCAACGTAAAATCTTTTAAAATGTCCAATCCACGTATGAATCGTATAGAAAAGCAAGGTGAAATCTTTCACAATATGTATGTCATAACTTTCAGTTACGTGTGCAACGATGTCACGTGTTCAAACGTTATCTACTGAAAAAAGGCTACAAAATTTTGTTCCGACCCAATATATTCCTGAGGTAACATGTTACATTCACTTATAATATAATTGAGAGATATTTCCATACTGAATTGTCTTATCTGTCTTATTAATCTTCACAGACAATTCCATCAGCTGTGTAATTCTCTGTGGATCCCGTTCCCACTCATTCATTTTATATATGCCTGTGTTACCTTCTTATATTCACTTATATGATTGAACGATATATCTTTGTGATTCGGCTTTGTCTTATCTTATCTTGTCTTTGATGTAATCTTCATATATGGTTTCTGACCGGCTATATTGAGTAGTTCTGCCAATGGTATTTCCTCCGCCATTTGTCTCTTGAATTATTGAAGTAAATTGATTTCCCCATTTTTGGTTTCTTGTTTTAGAGGTTTTCTTAGAGATTTTTTTTTTCATTTTTCTAGCATTTTGCATCTGTCAAGATTATTCTCAACTACTTGTAAGCCAGGTGACACCCACTTGTTTAAAGAAAAAAATCGTTTGTGAAAGCCGCATGTGTAACTATTCCTACGAAATACACACACACACAAACGTATACACAAACAAAAACAAATAAATCTTTATTGTACCTGTTATAGTTTTGAAAATAAATCCAAGAAATAAAAATATCAAATATATTTCAAATCAACACCACGTCATTTCCTACATTTTAATTGAATCCACGATACGGAAAAAAACTGTTTAACCTTAAACTTTCTTATTTTTCTTCTATGTGCTGAGACACTTCAGTGAGTGGGCGATCGTGGCTCTCCACAACTTCTTATCCATTGTAGCTCTTAGCAATGGTTGTTGGTTTTTTTTTTTGCTTTCTTTCCTACTCTCTGTTCTGCCATCTATTTATTATGCCCAAGTTCTGTAAACCATTTAAACAAGTTAGTTAAATAAGTTACTCGCTGTTTACTGTACAATTTTTACTTATATACTGTAGTGTCAAATTTTCAATGGTAAATTCTCCAAACTGTTTTCCCCTATTGCCTGACCCTGCAAATGCAGCTCTTTCTGGTTCTGTCTCATCTTCCTTAAAACCTACAGTGGGCTATGATAAGTTTTTAGCCACCCTTGATTACAGCAGTTTTTGGCTTGTGTAATAACGTCTCGTCTTTTTTTCAGACAATACCGTGTTAGTATCAAGCTACTCTCATCTATGAACGATAATTGACTTATATCTTGCAATGAAAGTTCGCGGAAGAAAGGAAATTGGTGAATTTCAACGAGGGCAAATAATAGGATGACATCAGTGTGGCAAGTCAAATAAAGAAATTGCTAGGTTAATCATTAAACGATTAATAATGTTGTCAATAAATTTAATGAAGAAGGCCAACGTTCAGGAAGATCAAGCATCGTGTCTGAGCGAAGGAAAAGGGAGCTGAAGAGGTAAATAATCAGAAACCGTCGCCATATGTGGTGAGAAAGACTCTGAAAGATTTAGGTTATCAAATAAGAGTTGCAAGAAAGAAGCTCTTGATTTCATAGGTTAGCAAGAACCTTCGTATGGACTTGGCGAGAGAATTCGGGAGGAATGATTATGAGTTTTGGCAGTCTGTAATTTGGTCAGATGTAAGTAAATTCTGCCAATATTCGAATTCGAGACAGGTTTATGGTTGGAGAAATCAGAATGAGACTTGAAACATTGAATGTCTGCAGGCGACCGTGAAATATGAAGGGATTGGAGTAATCGTGTGGGGCGCTGTTTGGTATGGAGGGAAATCTGAGATAATTCTTGTTGATGAGCGGTTAAATGGCTCAAAATACTGTCAAATATTAGCGAAAGGACTACTCCCACTAACTGAAACCAATCAGATTGACAAGAATGTCTACCTTTTTTCAAGAAGATGGAGCGCCATGTCATATGAGCAAAGTAGCAAAGGCTTGGAAGGAATCGCAAGGAATCACGTCACTACCATGGCTAGCCGAAAGTCCTGACATGAATCCAGTAGAGCACGTTTAGGAGCACCTTGACCGAAAACTTCGAGAGCGTGCAACTAAAATCACGTGAGTGGCAACACTTAAAGCAATACTGCATATATTCATATTCATATATTCCATCGTTTGTTATTACATTTTCCAGTTAGTTTTACTTGATTTGGAAAGACCCAGTATGAATTTAGGCATGACCGGCAAATAGATCTCACAGTTTTACTCTTGAACTAGTTATATATCAATGTAAGTTATATTCTAACAGGTTCTTTTATCGCTCTTCTCGCCTGTGGAATTATATTCCGGTTTCTTGCTAACATGCCATCGACAATCTTCAAAAGTTTAAATGGAACGTCAATCACCATAATGATGGAACAGTTATTTTGTCAAAGGCCAACACATAATGCGGCTTAATTAATATTATAAAATAGCCATTAAAGAATGAATCAATAAAGTTAATGAAATTAATGGTGACTTCACTTCGCTAACAGATTAAGAATGCATTAACTTAGTGGCCACTCGCTAAACGACACGATCCTTGTTAACTGTACTATGGATTAGATGTTCGGTTCATATATATATATATATATATATATATATATATATATATATATATATATATATATATATATATATTGCCTGTGTGTATTTAGGCAATAATCCCTCATTTATACATTTTTCATTAAAGACGACAGACAGGTTACCGCGATTAACCTTTTTATTTAATTCTTCTTGTGTTCAAGCAAGTGTTTTCTTTTTGGACACAGTAAAGGAAACATTTCATATATATATATATATATATATATATATATATATATATATATATATATATATTATACATAAGGATCTCATCATTCAGTGGATTAGTTGTAGTATAATGCTTATAATTATGTCTACTAGCGAAGGATTTCGCCAATAATTGCATTAATATTGCTAATTGATTCAACGTATGATTAACTCTTTTTGTATATATATATATATATATATATATATATATATATATATATATATATATATATATATTATTGAAATACATTATTTATATAGGCACAAATATTAAACCAACTGCTCTGTTTATATTAAACAGTATTATCAACATTTGCTGGCCTGAATATCAGAGAAATTACATAGAAAATATGCGTCCTCCGAAAGGAATCGTCTCGAATGTCTGTTCACAAAGCAGTGGTACTTGAGAAGAAGCTGCTGAACTTACTTCTTGCCAATGGAACACGAGAAAAATGTGTTTACTTTGTAACTGATTGCATGATAAAAATACACTGGCGCTTTCCAACCATATGACCCGGGTTGAAATTTCACCATGGTCGATTTGTAGGGAAGGTTACTTCCTGATGTTATCGGCCTGGGGAGACGACCCCAGCATGCGCCACAGTTACCTTAAAAGCATTGAGTTCCTCCCTCAATGAGTTAAATTGACTAGAAAGAACCGTCGAGGTTTGTATTACAGGAAGAGAATAGTCACCTAACAGATAAATGTACTCGGATACTTGGCTGTTATATATAGGTTGCGATGGCTATTGTTGCCGTTTTATATTTTTAATTTCGCGCATGCGCGTGGTTTGTTTTTGATTTTGTCGACTGCACAGTATAATAAGGTCAATTGGTACTGTCTGTAAGAAAAAGAGCACTATGAAGCAATTCACTCCGCCAGAAACTTGGGAACGATATATTGTACTGCTTGGCATTCGCGCCGGAAACACCAATACGAACATTTCAAAGTGTGTGGGTGTCAATCTGAGGACAGTTCAGAGGATTCAGGAAGAGTTGGATGACTTTAATGGTGATTAATTGGTACTACATCTCGGAAAACTTGCAGAGGATTCGGAAAGAGTTGAATGCTATATTCATTCAAGATCATAGTCTTCGGAGTGATCACTAGTGATTGCGATATTATGCCTTCATTCATCTTCCCACAGGGCCTTAGATTCAAAACAAGGGCCTATATCAAGTGCCTTGAGGAGGTAGTTCTGCCCAGGGTCAAGAAGCTGGCTGCTGGCAACAGGACTTTGCACCATGCCACACAAGCATGAAAACCTACTCATGGCCATCAGACAATGTCTGCGAGCACATCACTCCTTATTATCTGGCCACTTATCTCCCTAGACAAAAACGATGTACTTTCTGTCGTTAACTGGGGCAAGGAATGGCTTTTTCATATTAACGCCTCCTTTAATTGTGTAAGAGAACTCCTTTTAGCTTGCGTCATCACATCATCATAGCTGATGCTAACTTCCAGGAGAATGATTCACTGTGCCTCCTCGGACATTAAATGACAGGAATTGGGAAAAATATATGGTATGAATTGCTAGATGTGCTGCTAGGAAAGTTGCTTTCTAAATTTTTTTCGTGTGAGGAATAGGAAAATCACCTACCCCGCTGCACGAAAAAAGTTCGTGTCCTGAAAAAAGTTTACCGAAAAACAGAAAAAATCTCCTAGAAAATTACTACCTCACATTTGGTAAATTATTTTATCCTCCCAGATTAACGCAACCAATAGAAAAAGTACCTCTTGCTTGATGAGGCGAGTGGATATTTTGGTTCGTCAGTGAGAGTGGGTTCGGTGTCTTAGAATCTGTGAGTTGGATTTTTTGCCTAATTTTATTTTGCCTTATTTTATTTTGGCTCTTTTGCTTTTGACGTTGAACTTGTGATTTCTATGCTTACTTGTCTTACCTGCTTTTTCGATTTGAAACATTGGATTTGGACTTTTTCACTGTCCTTGTTGTTTTAGACGTTTAACAGTTACATTTCACCAGAATCTATCTTACAGATTGATAAGGCTGCTGTAGTGCCACGTCTACATTTTCTCCAATTCTAATTGGTCATACATACTAGAAAATAACAGGACAATTTACCTATCGCATTCCACCATACTAAATTTGTTCCTACACTTTGTTCAAAAACAAGCTTTGCTACAAAATCGCTGATTTTCCGTCCAATCGGATATTTTTAATGTATATTCAAAAATATATCCAGCGTCTCTGCTGGGAGCCACCCTAGGTAGTATAAATATTGGATGCATTCCAAAAAAAACAGTTAGTAGTAGTTTTAGAACCACAGTTGAGTGTACCCAGAGACAATAGATCTCATCTACTCGCTCGTGTATTTCATCCTACTCACTCCGCACGTACATACATACAATACAGAACTTTATTTGATACACCACCAGTTCTCAGTGGACACACCAAGTTAAATCAACTCTGTAAGTTGCAACAACTGAACAATTTTCTGAAAGAAATATTCTATTTTCAACACTGAACTCTGAACATTTTACTCAGACAAATCTTCTTAAGACATTTTCTTACAGTCAAGGGGAAGCTACTTTTTTCTACCTTTTTCACTCATATTACAACTACTTTGTATTATTGTTGAATTTAATATACATATATTTCTTCGTTAAACAAAGTTGGTTCTCATTGTTTTTTCCTTGATGTTTTAAATATTATGTATGAATGTTTATTACCTTCTCAACACGCAGCCACATTATCTATTCAACATTGGTGACCACAACACTTAAGAAGCAATACATTCTACAATTGGTAAACCCGACGATCTAATCAACATTCTACACTGCCCTTCGTTCTTGTTTGGAATACTGCTGCTACATATATTCTGACGCTCCTGCTGTATATTTAGAGATTCTTGATAAAATCCAAAGAAGAATCCGCAATATCATTGGTCTTGACCTGACATCTGACCTTCACTTACTCTTCCACCGCCAAAAATAAAGCTTGTGTATGTGTTTTATTTTTTCTTTTCTTTTCTTTTCTTTTCTTTTCTAAAAATACTTCCATGGTAATTGTTCTTATGAACTTTCTTCCATGGTGTCTATACTTTATGAATGTAAGTGCAATACTAGATTGGCAGCAACATCTCATCTTTTTACAGTTGAAATGACTAAGATATCACCGTAAGTTCGTTGCCAACACATTCTGTTATTGCTTGTGCAACCATGTTCCGGTGTCTTGATTCCCAATCAACGTTTTTCATTAAAGAATTTAAATGCAATGTTGCTATTTACTGTCTTTAAAATTCTTGTTATTTTAAGGAAAACTTTCTCATTTCCAGTAACCTCTTGCATCTTAGTGATTTTATTGCCTTGCTTGGGGTGAAATGATTAAAAACAAACATCCAGCGTTTATATGATTAACGTAAATTACGTTCTGTGTTGGCAATATACATTTGATTAAAATGAAATCCATTTGTCCTGATGACCTCCTTTGTTCAGCTAAACATTTAGAAATTTGTCCAAATTGTCTAAATATATGTCTATATATGTGTGTGTGTGTATGTATGCGTATATATATATATATATATATATATATATATATATATGTGTGTGTGTGTGTGTGTGTGTGTGTGTGTGTGTGTGTATATATATATATATATATATATATATCTATTGGTATATATATATATATATATATATATATATATATATATATATATATATATATATATCTATTGGTATATATATACATATATATATATGTGTGTGTGTGTGTGTGTGTGTGTGTGTTTTTAAGCATTGCCCCCCGAGCAAAGCGGGAAGCCACTATGATGCAGGGGTTGCAGAAGATTTGAAGCGAGAGCAGATAGGAGTGATAGAAGAAAGGATGAGGAGAGGGATAGTGGGTAGATCAAGGTAACTGGAGGTGTCGATTGACATTACATTTGAATAGTTGGAGATTATAGCTCTCAGGGAAACAGTAATTGGGAAGGGTGTTCCACAGGCGAGAGGTGCGAGGTATGAAGCTATTGGAGTAGAAGAGACGGCTATATTTAAAAGTTTCTACAGTGTAAGGGTGGGAGCAGAATGCCTGCCTCGTAGGGCGCTTGAATTCATGGAGTCTGGGAACCAGTGAAAGCAGCTCATCGGAGCAATTACCATGAAAGTATTTGTAGAAAAGACAGAGAGAGGCGACAGTGCGTCTGTGAGAGAGTGACTGTAAACGAGACGCCAGATCAGGGCCAATTATATTACATATCCGTCTCTGGATCTTGTCGAGAACTCCGAGGTAAACAGAAGGTGCCCAAGACCATATATGGCAGCAATGCTACATGCAAGGGCGAATGGTTGATTTGTATATTTGAAGTAACGATTCCGGGGAGAAAAAGCCAACTTTCCTCCCGGTGGATGAAGCAATTGACTCAATGTATTTGTTCCATCTCAGGTCAGCAGTCAACGTGAGACCGAGCAGAGGCAGGGAGTTGCTCTCAAGAAGTTGACTATAAGACATTCTAATGGGGGGCAGGGAAGGATCTCTATGGTGATTAATAGAGAGTAATTTAGTTTTTGAGGCGTTAAAGTTGACCAGCCAATTCTTGCCCCAATTAACAACCGATTGGAAGTCCATTTCAAGACGCACGGCCAGGTTAGTTTTGTCACCGACACTAGATTTGTTTTTGAGGCAGGAGTAAATTGTAGTGTCGTCCGCGTAGATATATATATATATATATATATATATATATATATATATTTTTTTGTATAACTCATTCATATATATATATATATATATATATATATATATATATATATATATATATATAAAATATTTGATAATTAATAGAGATAATTCCAAAGAGGATAAAATATAATAATGATGAAAGCGGATTCTTAGAAATCCATTATTAAATATTTATTTCACGAGATCAGACCAAAATAATGAAAATAAATGGCTTTTAAATTTATCCAGACACTGGCAGAAAAAAAAAAAGAAAACAGAAAAAAGAAAAAGGAAAGTAAAAGAAAAAAGAAAAGAAAATTAGAATTTAAACAAAATTGAAGTCGTTTGGGCTGCATTAGGATATCTTGCCCAAGAAACTGCTGGTTATTTAAAGCTGAAACCAAACCCGTTTTTTTGCGAGTAAATGACAATTTTTTGCGAATAATTATAATCTTTCAAGATACAGGTCCAACTATTTGACGCATAGACGGATAGAAGATTTACTAATACTTTTTCTCAAGGGTATTTGCCTGTAAATAAATGTTACGAACTCAATTGGAATTCGAATTCGCCTCTGCGATTTCATATTCTGTGCCGCTAGCCATTACAGCACCACTTATATATCACAATGAGAGAGAGAGAAAGAGAAAAAGAAATATGCCGGAAAATTCTTGTCCTGTGCCACTTCTCATATGTTCAAATATCGAAAACCTAGAACAATTCGTCCCCCGTTTGTCTTGTAAGCTGCCATAAATGTTTGATAACCTAACATTGTTTTACCTGGCATGCGTCAAATTCTAATACTCTTATTTCTCTGTCGGACACAATGAGCGCATTCACGTGGCAACTTCCAGTTTGAAACACGAACTGAAAAAGCACGCTATACGTGTGACAGAAGTCACAAACTACAGCCAGTCGGAGATAAACATCATACTAAATGTATGAATTCTTCGTTTACAAGATCGGGAATAGCTTAGAAGCCTCTTTCTTGGACTAATTATCCATAATCAAAATTATCAAACCTACTATGAGGTCAGATGTCGTAAAGTCGGCCAATTTCGCCTAGTGTACCCAAGGGATATTAAATATTGACCCTGCTCCCTCGGCAAGATGTGTTCACGAATTATCTAATCTTAATAAAATTGTATAACGATAAGTACGTTGGACTCGGAGATAAGTTTATCTTCCTCTGGTTTTCTATTAACCTGTGCTTTCGTTTCGCGGCATGCCAAGTCTTTTAATTAACTAATCATTCAACTTTAAAATATAGTAAATTATTACGTAACGTGTTTATCTTTGATAGTTATTTGATTTGTTAATTCATTATTTATCTTTGAAGCTCAAATTTTCCTTGTTACCTTTGTAATTTCTATTTTCCGATTAATATCATGGAATTGAATTGAAATGAACCTATTTATCATTGGTAATTTCAATGTGAATGAGATTTCGATGTAATCTTTTTTCATCGGCTATTGAGATTTACAATTCCTCCACAAGATTGTTAAGCATCACTTGCATGTAGACAAATTATATTTAAAAACTATCTTATTTCCAGCATGAGGGAAGGTTCTTTTTTTCTTTGCAATTTCCAAATTCTTTCATTAAAATATCTATTGAAATGCAACTGAATAATGTTCGTATTAATTCCACTCTCATAGAAACAACAATGCGTTCAATCTGCCACACTTCTAATGTAAGTTAGTCTTTCGTAGAAGTTGAAATGATTATATAAATGGAGATCATTTTTCTGTAGACAAGGATAGTTAAAAAAAAAAGTAAGAACTTTTTCATATTCACCTTTACAACACGAATTTAGGACCCGCAAAAGGTTTAATAACTTCCATTCGCATCCATTGTAATGATCTATTTGAACGATATATTTGTTTAGCGGTATATCAACTCCTTATGGGTCATTTAATTTAATTTTCTTAGAAGCTTTGAAGTAGTAAAAATTATGTATGTTATTCTGCTTTCACAAGTTAATATATGGTAAATGATACTCAGCTTTTATGCATATACATGTTTGTGTGGACATAATTACTAGAAGTGGTGAAATGCGTGTCTTATGTTGCAGCTTTGTTGAAGCTAATGGATGAATGTCATAAAAATGTTCTTTTATGTTTAGTTGCTTGATTTCGTTTCGCAGCATGCCAAATACTGTAAATTATTTAATGGTGAAATCTAAATATTTTGAACATAATTTCATGGCTTCACTTAAACATATTTTGAAGGTAATTGTATGCCTTCAGCCACAGATTTAATGTATTGTTAGACATTTTGCTATAAAATGTATTGTTGGTAATTCTCCTAAAAAATGTAATGCTGGTCATTTTGCTTTAAAATTCCTTGTTAGTCATTTTACTATAAGAAAGTATTGTTAGTCATTTTACTATAAAATGTATTTGTATACACTCACAATGTTTTGTTTTTTGATTGGGCAATTGCTATTTGCCCCATAGCTGGGTCCATAACAATTGCTAACACCCCGAGTCATGGTAGACCTGGGAACAAAGTATTTCAGAGTTGGTACCACGCTCCTCAAAACCTCTAATCTCCCGATCAGACGCCTTGCCACCAGATGTACTTTAACGTCATACTCAGGACTAAAGAATAATGAACAGTCATTCCTCATCTTAAAAATTTTTTAAAAATTGAATGATGTCATTTTGGTCATTGATTACACAACCGCAGTCGGGATCAGAGAATCATTGTAATCTGCAATCTTTTCATTAGCTGCAGTCACTAAAAGCAGTCGCAATCAAACAATTTAAGATAGATATTCTTGAAAACCTGCTACAAGCGAAACTGTATGTCTAACGATGGTAATCCCCTTTTCGGCACATAATTATTTCTTATTTTTATTGTGGTCATCGTTCCTACTCTGCATAGCATATACTTAGACAGAGCTATATACGGTATTGAATTCAGAGTTAATCTTCTGCTCGACCGGTTTCCAACCACTGCTGAAGTTTACCTTATTATTTAACCCATAGCCGGTGGGAAGAGATGGATTAATTGCTGAAGCAACCCGTCCGTTCGGGGAGGTAAACCGGCCCTGAAGCCGTTTATACGGGTTCAATGGGCATATTTTGAGTCCGAGCCCACAGGCACGGAGATCCCACATTAAATAACCGGCCTTGTGCCACATGCTGCCCCCCCCCCTGTGGGGGGGGGACTGAATATCGTCAATAGTTCAAGTCGAGTCAGTAGTTCAAGTCGAGTCAAGTGTCGAGTCAGAGGCAGTCCGAAACAAAGTCGCGTTCAGACAATTACCACAAGACATTTGAATAGTGATACTGGTCGAGACTACATTGTTCTCTCTACTAAACCTGATTGTTCGTACTAACACTTTCTACTTCTCTGTATATATTCCTGTTTGTAATATATCTGTGTTATTCCATATCCGTGTTCGAGTTCTTCTTTATTGGTTCTACCTTGGACTATCATCATTGTACAAGGAACCGGACCATAACACATTTAAATGAAACGTCAATCGCAAACTTCTGTATTTTTAAACTCCGTTCCTTTTTTGCCCTTCCCCAATTCTCCCCATTCTCATTTTCTCTCACATTCACTCACCGTAATTCCGTGCGTTCTAGTGGCATTAACGTGTCGCTTGAAATGAAAAGATTATAAAAAAAATCTATATAACACTGTAGAAACATCAGTTTGCTACCCAGATTAACAATAAAAAATGATCGTTTTTCAGGTAAATAGGTTTCTCAGGTGCAATAACTGCTATCACTCTTTCCAGTATATAGATAAGGTTTTTCGTCCTTACATGTTCTTCGAAGTAGCGAAGTAATAAACAAATTTTCTGTTAGGAAAACTTTATATTGTAGTGTCAAATAAATTTTCTATTCAGAAAACATGGTTCTTCCTCTGAAATGATATAATCATTATTTACTATGTTGAAGGTGCGTTATGAAAGCAAATCTTTTGTTCTTATTCGTAGAATTGTGACTGTAACGAGTGTTGAAATCAAAATCGGAGTGTCGAGATCGAATTCAGATCGAGTTACGTTGCATTCACTGACGTACAATCAAATGCTCTTGGGAAAGGTATGGTTCTGTCTTCTCCTCCCAGGTATGGATTAAATAGTGGTACATATATCTGAAAATATATTGCTGTTCTAAAAAAATAAACATTGCTAACGCAATAATCACTAGCAAAAATAACCTACAAGCCTTAAAAATATAATCAATCTAACATAAAGTCGCAAGTCATAGTGACTGAGGATTTGGCATTCGAATTGTTGGTTCCGCCAGATTATTCGTTCTCGCCCCAAAATTCTAAGTTTCGTTCCGCATAGACCACAGGTGGGTTTTGTGGGCATTGAACAAACACGAATATATCAGAGACGGCGACTGCAACAGATAGCCACCCGGGTACACGTGTGTGCTTGAATATATATATATATATATATGTGTGTGTGTGTGTGTGTGTGTGTGTGTGTGTGTGTGTGTGTGTGTGTGAAAATATATAGAAAATATGAAGGAACTGGTTAGGTAAATAATCCAAAGTCCCTTAGTATTTTAGTTATTATTTTTAAAAAATAGTGCTCGATACAAAAGTAGAGCATAAATATAATTATTTATTTAAAAATATGATTCCAAAACGCTCCATAAGAAGTCCCATGTTTCAAAACAAGAGCCGAAAACTTCAATATAATTATTTAAATTAAATTGAGTTAAAATAAGCTCTGTTCCATCTTCAAGCGAAATTTTTTTTGTTTGCAATAACATGTTATTCCAAAAAAAATTTCTCACCTTGCCGTGCGTCTCGAAAAGGACCTCCAATCGATTGTGAACTGGGGCATGAATTGGCTGGTCAACTTCAACGCTTCGAAGACAAAACTGCTCTCTATTAATCACCACAGAGATTCTTCCCTTCCCTCCATTAGAATGTCTGACGCTCAACTTCTCGAGAGCAACTCTCTGCGGCTTCTCGGTCTCACGTTGACTGATGTCCTGAGATGGAATAAATACATCGAGTCAATTGCCTCGTCCACTGCAAGAAAAGTTGGCTCCCTGAGACGCGCTAGGAAGTTTTTCTCCCCTGAGTCGATCCTCCAGCTATACAAATCCACAATTCGCCCTTGCATGGAGTATTGCTGCCATATATGGTCTGGCGCCCCTTCTGTCTGCCTCGGGGTTCTTGATAGGCTCCAGAGGCGGATATGCAATATGGTTGGCCTTGCCCTGGCGTCTCGTCTACAGTCACTTTCTCACAGATGCACCGTCGCCTCCCTCTGTCTGTTCTACAAATACTTTCATGGAAATTGCTCCGAGGAGCTGCATTCGCTGGTTCCCAGACGTCATGAGTTCCAGCGCCCTACGAGGCTGGCATCCCGCTCTCACCCCTTCACTGTCGAAACTCCTAAATGTAGCCGTCTCTTCTACTAGCTCTTCTAGTAGCTTCATGTCTCGCACCTCTCGCCTGTGGAACTCCCTTCCTTCTCCTGTTTCCCTGTGAGCTATAATCTCCAGCTATTCAAGTGTAATGTCAATCGACAACTCCAGTTGCCTTGATCTATCCACTACCTTCATCCTTTCTTCTATCACTCCTATCTGATCTTGCTATTTCCTGTAACCCCTTGCATCCTAGTGGCTTCCCGCCTTGCTTGGGATGAAACGCTTAAAAAAAAAAGTTAGAAAACGTCTGTGAGAAAAGGAGTACCATGACGTAATTCACGCCACCAGAAAGTTGGAAACGACATACTATAAGTCTTGGCATTCACACCGGATGCTCCAATACAATGGTTTCGAAGTGTTTGGTTATCAATTTGAGAAAAGTGCAGATGATTCGGTAACAGCTGCTTGAGTCTAATGGTTATTGCGATGGTACGAGAGCTCGGAAAACTCACTTTGATTGTTCTGATGAAAAATAAAACTTCCGAATTTGATGGTGAGGGAACGCAAACTCAACACGGAGGGCAACATCAAATGCCTTCATGCGATAGGGCTGCCCTGCATCAAGTAGGTGGCTGCTGGAAGAGCCCAATGTTTGGCAACATGACTCTACACTATGTCACACGAACAAGAGAACCCAGTCATGCCTATCAGACAAATGCGACCACATCGCCTCTTATATCTGGTCTCCTAGACTGTAACTCTATTGATTATCATGTATGCTGCGCAGATGAAAGAGATAACAACAAAACTGCTTGTAACACCAAAGACGAACTGAAGGCAAGAGTTATGGCAGCATTCAAAAACTTAATAACGGTGACCGTCCAGAAGTGATGCAGGAAATTCCGAAGTCGTCTGGTGTTCGTGGTTTAAGCCAATGGCGATTTATTGAAGAAATTTGCTCTTTAGTATTTCAGGATATTTTTCTGTAATTTTGATAAATATATCTGCTAAAATGAGATGTTAGCTTTATTTTCATTCTTGCGTAATTTTTCCATCTCACCCTGTACACAAACACACACACCTACTCTGTTTAACTACACTGAGCACTGTTTTGTTTACACCTTAAATTATGTATTTATTTGCCCATCTGTATATGTACATTATCACACATATATATATTTGCTAATATCTTATTATTTAGTTTATATTCACACTTATATCTAATCATCCCTTCTTTATGTTGAGCATTATCTTTGGGATATACGAAGCTATGTATTTTACCACATATGTCATTTGGAAATGGAACCTTTCATTCTGGACGACTCCATCAAATACAGGAAATTTTATGAACACAATTTCTTACATAGATAGAAGTGTCGTAAGTAGGATGAGATGGAAACGATTCTTCGGCAAAAAAGAACACCTTTCGATTCCTTTGGATGTAAGTCCCAGAAAACCCCACCTAGCGATTGAATTTTCCAGTGATTTGAAAAATATTTATTCTCAAATAGGATTAAATACACCACCAAGTATAACAATCTACAGAAGAATATGAAAAAAGACTTTGTCAAAATGCGTAAAACCAAAAATAAATCATTATGAAATCTGATAAAACGGGCAATCACATCTAGTTCAACGTCGATGAAGACCAAAAAGCTATCTGCAAAGATACAAAAATATATAAGAAATCCCCAGCAAAGTGCGAAAACGATATTAACAACGAGGAACGAATTACAACCAACAAACTTAAGATCGACGATAGATTGCATAAACTCTACAAACAAGCCTTCGTTACTGTTAAGGAACTTAAGAATAATTCCCCTAATAACTCGCAGTTCCGATTGCGTAACCCTTCCAATAAGAACATAGGCAAAATCAACAAGTCTATACTAGAATGAGCCTGCAAATATGCTAAGAATGCTACAGGGATCAACCAATGGAAAAATACAAAAGATGCTATTAATTGGTCCTCTAAAATAAGAAAAAATAAAAATTAATGCATCCTTATACAATTCTACATCTCCAATTTCTACCAGTCCATTACAGAAGACCTGCTAATGGCTGCTATATACCTGGCCATAAATTAATGCATCATCACTGACCAGGAAATTAACAATTCGGGTTGTCTTTTTTGGTCCACATAGAATCATCATGAAATAAGATGCATTTAATTGCCGTAAAAACTGTACCTGTCTACTAAATGCTAAATGCATGAAGACATTATTTACAAGGCTAGCAGTGAACATAATGGCGTGCATTTATGATAGCATGCATTCATAAGAAAAACTCTCTTCTAAAATATTTTGATTCTGGCTAGATCACTTGTTTTATTTTTGTTACGCATTATCCCACTTGCACCATCCCAGCCTCTATTTGTAGCGCAAAAATAATGCGTTTATTTCTTCTTTGATTTTTTTAATTTATCTTACCTTCTAATCTTTTTCGTCTAACAACACTTTTTACTTTTAACTTATTTAATATTAATATTAAGCGTTAGCTCTATATACAGTTCAATGTTGCTTCAATGGGACAAAGAGATTACTTGTAAACTACCGTATCGAACGAAAATACGACACACGGAAATATATATCATATCAGTTTATATCATGATTTATTTCAAATATCTACCTGCCAACACTCTGTATTTTGAATTTATACACCAATATTATATTAAATTTATGATAACCTTCAACTTTGAATCTGCATATAAAATAGCGTTCCTCCCATAAGACACAGATTTTTTTAAAGATAACCATATTAAATTTGGGCCTGATGAATTGGGTAACCATGAACACTGCAATACAAACGTAGGTATATGTGTATTTATTAATATATATTTATAGCTCGGTTTAACTACACTGAGCACTTTTTGTTTACACCTTTTGTTTACACCTTAAATTAAATAACAGTGTACATTCTCATTTGTATATGTACGTTATCACACGCATATATAGTTATTTTATATTATGTTTATATTTATATCTATTTATCTCTCTCTATATATCTTTACATATATATATATATGTGTGTGTGTGTGTGTGTGTGTGTGTGTGTGTGTGAACAAACATACATGCACATTAGAGAGAGATGGAGAGATTCAACGTATAAAAAAGTTCACCCATAGCACACAACTCGAAAATCGTTTCCCAATAAGTTTTACTTGATCAAGAATTGTCCAAGTGCCTTCAGCTGATGATCGATAATTTTCTTGTTGACGAATCCACTTGCAATCCTGACGTTGTTTCCATCTTGGGAGCAACTGCCTCTTGGAAAAGTTCAAATCTCTCATCAAGCGTAAAAGAAACTGTGCCAGACTCAATGACATTAGAATATACTTAGTTTCCTTCCGTTTATCGATACAAAATTATGCAGTAAAAATATGAAATGAAATATATTTCTCACAAAATCTCTTCTGGAATTCAGATTAAATCGTAAGTATAAACAAGCAAGAGAAATGTAAGCGTCATTCTTTATTTTATATTCTTATTAACCGTTAATAAATTAGTCGGTGGCTTGTAAGATAATTTAAATTAATAATAATAATAATAATAAGTTATGCTTTTAATAGTGAACTGTTTACTCGAACACCCAGTGTAAAATATATACAGAGGAGGAAAACAAATATTCGTACACATTTTTAATTTATTGTATTTCCAACAAATGAATAAACATACTTTTAATATAATTAACTCTACAGCGATGCATAATAACTAAATATATAAAGAAAATAGAAAAAAATTGATTTAATAGAAATAAAACCCATTTATCCATTTAAATGGGTGAAAAAAATATGTACGAATATTTGTTTCCCCACAACTGTATGTTTATGGGCCATTATCACTGACGGTACGTCAGTGATAATGGGCATGTGTCCGAGTAGTGGGAACGTTCCCTTTCATGAGACACGGGCTCAAATCTCGCCATTGTCAATTCATCAGTAATGTGATTTATCTGTCTGGATCCCAGCTTGCTGCACGTTTGTAAAGTGCCTATAAACTATATGACAGGTTGCACCAAGCCATGAGAGTGAAATTGGGTAGCAGGAAATTTGGGGAGCCGTCGATGGTTGTGTTAGCATGAAGTCGCAAGTCATCGTGTCCAAGGGTTAGAACGTCCTAGCCTTGTTCAGATTGTTGAGCACGCTAGATAATGCGCACTCTCCCACAACCTGCAACTAAGGTCCACTCGGTATAGTCACAATATAAATCACAAGTGAGCTCTGTGGGTGTTTAACAAACGCAAATGTGCCTGAGCAGGCGTCTGCTAAGAGGATTAGATAGCCGTCCTATTAGACTGTCATCCCCACATACGAGTGTCTGCAGCATTTACAGTTTACGTCAGCGGTAGTACCGTTACTGCTAATAGGTCGACCTTGTTTTGCTCTGGTTAATTGGGATGCAGAACTCCACCGGTCAACGGCATACATCCAACTCTAATACATGGCTCCAAGACGTTGTATAGGCACTGCGACGGACACACCCCGATCAAGAGCATCAAGCTGCTGGCTAAAAGGTGTGAGCTTATTCGGAAGAGTGAAGAGAAACGCCTCTGCGCAACTCACATGTGTCAAGGAACTATCGGCCAGTCGCCAGCCGTGGCGTACGTGATGCGCCTCAGCAATCAACGGCTTTACCAGTGGGTCGAAGGAATATCTGAGAGGAGGAACGGGGTAATCACAACATCCCTGTGCAAAAGAAACAGGCAAGAGATTGAATTATTTTGCCTTAAATGTTACCATGAACAACAGTTACAACAGAAATAGGGGGAGTTCTGAGCAAAATGCGCTATGAAATGAATAAATGTAAGTTAATGTATTTTTGCAGAGTGAATAAATTTTCAAATACAGCAAAAGCATAAAATGTTAGAAATTTAATGTCAATTGTGGTGCGGACATCGTTATTTTTTTATGCGCATTGTCCTTTCAGGACATAGAAGATCATGGCTCTCCACCTCTTCCTATATCCCTTACAGCTCTAAACTAGTTCCATCTCTCTGCTACCTTTCCCAGACCACTTTCTCACGTCCATTTGCTTAAGGCCACTAGGTATGTCATGCGTTGTTTTCCCTCTATTCGACCCGTGAATATCAGATTCTCCAGGCCCTCCTTCCTCATTATATGTCCCAGGAATTTCAGCTGCCTCTTAAGTACTGCCTGTTAAGCATAAGGCTCTTCATTTGCATTCTAAGACCTCATCGTTGCTCACACGCTCGGTCCATGATATCCTTAGGATCCTTCTGTAGAACCACATCTCCGACGCCTTGAGTCTCTTCTTCATATTTGAGTAAATTGTCCAATATTCTCAGATGCCACGTAACAGCTCAGTATTCTTTACTTCACTACCAAAGAAATCCTCCTGTCTCGCAATACTCCTTCCAGCTTTTGGAATGTGTCCATGGCCATCCCAATACCTGTAGAGATCTCAGTTTCGCATTTACCGTCCTCTGTCAGAATGCTTCCCAGTTATTTAAACTTCCAAATTTTTAGGGCACATTCTTTTACTGATGACAATAAAACTAAAAAAAACTTGTTCAAAGAATTTTCTTTATAGATTTAAAACGACTTTTCATATTGTAACTTACGTTTTTGGAGATCATGAAGTGGAGTATGGTGTCATGAAAGCAAAAACAATTTTAGTTAAAAAGCCAACAATATATGTGCGTATCTTGCGAGTTGAATAATTATAAGTGGCATATCAGCAGTTTTCTTCTATATAAATATTCGACATTCAGTAACCAAACAGGTATTGCTTCTGTGAATCGAAATTTATAAAATCTGTATATTAAAATGATCTTTCAGGAAAATAGTTTTATCAAGTCCAGTAACTGTTATCACTCTTTCTAGTCGTGATTAGGATTTTTTTCCTAAACTTTGGTTTGAAGTCATGTTGAACGTCAACATCTCAATTATCTGTCTATATTTCCGAGATGAGGTATTTTAATTATTTACACTATTTACATTGTTCGGACTGTTGTCTTCATCTTTACTGCCATATTCACGACGGTATTGGTATCGATCCCCATCTTTAGTATAATGAGGTGGTACTGCCCCGAACAGCTGTTCTCCGGCATCAGGCACCCCTTAATATTTTTTCAGCTGTGAGATATCATTGAACGAGTAGAACAAGACCATTGCTACTACCTTACTCTCGCGTGGTCATGACTGACGTCACGAGACGCGAAGGGATTTTCTCTTCCGCGTCTCGTACACACGAGTTAGTCGTTGCTTTGAAATTTTTCATGCAACAAAAACAGATTAACATTATTGTTTCGGTCGTGTATAAGTTGATATATTGAAAAGTAATTGTCATCTTTGATAATGGCTTATGTAAGCCGAAAGCTTATATTGGATTTAAACATGTATCAATGTGGTGATTTCCTTTCTTCTTTCAATGATAATATTATTAAGCTTATCAGACAATATGAAAGGAACTTACTTAAAATAGATAAACAAAAAGTATCTATATTATTTAATGAAGCATGCATCAATGAAAAATTGCTGCCTATATATATATATATATATATATATATATATATATATATATGTATGTATATATATGAACGTCATACCATGGTGAGTTTTTCATTTGTCATTGTTGAAAATCGTAAAATAGCTCGGGAATTTTGTTGTTGTTTCTAAGCAACATTTTTCTCAGAATAAGTAACTTTAAAAAAGATGCATAACAATTTGAGCAATCCTACTGGATGTGAAAATTTATATTCCAAAGCTTTCAGAATGAAAAAAGATTTAAAAACTCCTGTATATCTTCATGTCATGCGCCAATTCCACGTGATGCCATTGCGTGTTTCCACGAGTATTTCTGATTTTTTATTGCTGATATGCCAAAGTCTTCCGGGCAAACATCAAGTGAAAGCTTCCTATGAATTAATAAAATACTCCATGAGAACAAATTTGCCTCTGTAAGCATTTTTCTCTAAAGGTTAAAAATCATTTCTGTATGTTTTGAATTAAATGAGGTGTTTTTTTTTTGTTTTGTTTTTATTGGTACTGGGCAGCATCAGTGGTTAACGACAAAAATGTGGGAGGCGGTGATAAAAGATCAGATGCTGGTTGAAATAAGTGGCCTTCACCTCGTTCTAACGCCATTGGGACTGTCAAGAATCCATCTCTATTTATTACTGGTTCCCAGTTACCAAAGACAATTCGTTGTATACGATGTGAAGAAGAAATAACCACTAACTAGTAATTATATTTGCCCTTAGAAAGTCACTACAGATAATGTATTTTGCCCTGTACGTCTACTAAATAATGTAAAAATTTAATTCTGATATTTAATTAAATGGCAATTGCTCCGAGGAGCTGCATTCGCTGGTTCCCAGAATTCATGAGTTCAAGCGCCCTACGAGGCTGACATCCCGCTCTCTACCCTTCACTGTCGAAACTCCTAAATGTAGCCGTCTCTTCTACTCCAATAGCTTCATGTCTCGCACCTCTCGCCTGTGGAACTCCCTTCCCTATTCCAGTTTCCCTGAGAGCTATAATCTCCAACTATACAAATGTAATGTCAATCGACATCTCGAGTTGCCTTGATCTATCCACTATCCTCCTCCTCATCCTTTCCTCTATCACTCCTATCTGATCTTGCTCCAAATCTTCTGTAACCCCTTGCGTCCTAGTGGCTTCCCGCCTTGCTTGGGGTGAAACGCTTAAAAAATATATATATATATACGCAGACACCAACAAACAAACATACACACACACACACACACACACACACACACACACACACACACACACACACACACACACACACTCAAATACAGAAACGCCCACGCGCACACACACACCCATGCGCGCGCGCACACACACACACACACACATATATATATATATATAATGCTAAAATATACTTTTAAGGTGTGCTAAATTTATGGGTTAAAATGCCCAATACCAGGGATAGACCGTGTATATACGCACATCTTCCAACAACCTGCCATCAATAATCAAGCAGATGCCACAATAAATTAACCGCAGGCTTTCCGAGAATTCTTCATGTGAAAGCATCTTCAACGAAGGTATTAAAAAATATGAAACAGCCCCAAAATATAGTGGATTAACGGCAACACTCACATACACACCACACAGCATCGATAAAAGCCAACTGAAAGAGAAACATCATATGTTTCCACCCACCTTACAACAAAAACGTAAAAACGAACGTAGTGAAATTATTCATTAAATTAATACTCCAGCATTAAACAATCTCCACAAGATATTCAACAAAAACACAATCAAAATTAGCTACAGTTGCACCAAGAACATGTAACAAATAATAAAAATCAGAACAGGAAAACAATCAACAATCTATCTGAACAACTTAAACCCACGTGTAACTGCAGAAGAAAGAATTAATATCCTTTAAACGGTAGCTGCTTGCAGAACAATGTAATACACCAAGCCACGAAGAAAAAATAGAGATTATATACAGGAGAAACTGAAGGACTCTGGAAACAAGATAAGTAATGCACACAAAACATCCTATACACATAGTAAATACGTGAACAACAGAATGCTTTCTAAACATATCTGGGAGATTAAAAACAAAAAACAAATCACACCAAAATTATAGAAACCAGCATAAGAAAAAAAGCATCAGCCTACAACAATCAAACCAAAAACTGTAAACTGCCTGCAGGAAACGATGACTATGACTGACTTCCCAAACCAATATAAACTACTAAATAAACGATCAAAACTCATCTCAAAATGTAGGCACGAAAACATTTTTTACTTAAGAATCGATAACTCAAAACACACAAGAATAAACGAAAATCGACAAATAAAATAAAAAATAAACAAAAATAAATAAAAAATTAATGGAAGGAAGCGAATAAATAAACTAAGTAAAAAATAAAGAAATTAACAAACAACAGCAGAGATAAACACAAGAAAACGCAGTAATAACAATCAACAATAAAATAATTGGCAATAACTAAATAGAAAATAACTAACAACATTTGGTATTCCAAAAACTGAGATCCTTTCCACAATTACTCCCACTCAATAGTCCTCAAAATAATTCGAAACCGTTAGAATGATACGATAGCTACACAAAATGCATCACGCACATGTATATATAAATAGTTGAGCAAAAACACATCACACTTGGCCTGGCGATTGCATTATATATATATATATATATATATATATATATATATATATATATATATATATATATATATATATATATATATATATGCGCAGTAATTATTGGAAAGTGCTTAATATTAAATCAGTGATAGAGCTAACATATGAGTTTGTAACCCATACAACTGCACACACACACACACACACACACACACACACACACACACACACACATATATATATATATATATATATATATATATATATATATATATATATACTTCCTATGTTGTGTAGTCTTGTGTGTGTGCTTGTGATTATTCTATTGCTTGTTTTTTGCCAGTATACACACACACGCATATATATACACACGAAGACTACACAACATAGGAAGATATATATATATATATATATATATATATATATATATATTCTAATTACTTATAATGAAACAAGATATCTGTATGGAAAAGTAATATATATACACATACTAGCAAAAATACACACAGAAGACAAAAAAACGGAAATAGGTTTAAAAAGATACCGTGGCCATAAAAAGATAAGAGTAATGTCCTCTTCCTTCGCCCTTTCTCTGACCAATCCTAATTGTTTTATTACCCCTTAAGCAAAAGAATATTTTCTCCACAATATATATTTTCTCCATATATATATATATAGCGCGTCAGATAAGGGGCTGGCTGCCTTTCTCGATCACTCTTTCCAGCCGTCTTACATCTTCATCTTGCTTCCAGCAAAATCTTTTCCATTATATTAGCGTAAAAATAACAAGTTAATGCTAATTTTCAATGATTTGTCAAGGCACCTTACACTCATGTTATAATAAGATAGAAAAAGTCCTTATATAAAAACAAAATTAAAAGCAAGTTTACAAAATAAACGTTGGTTGCTGCTTCTTTTTACCTTTAAACTTGCTTTTAATTTTTTTAATGGCCTCCTACCTACACCCCCATTTTCTGTATTTACACTTCAATATTATTCTTGACTTATTTTAAATTTGAGCTGTGAATCTGCGTGTAATTTAGCGTTCCTGCCATGAGACCCAGTATCTTATTTTTTTTTAAATTCATAAGTTATATCTCGTGCCTGATGAGTTGGTAAACAACGAAACTTTAGTCGCACCCCAACCGTAAATATATGTATATTTATTAATATACGCTTCGTGCCAAATTATTATCGAGATAACTTTTTTCTAATATTTCAAAAACCGTCCAATCAATTCACACAAAATTTTCACATAATGTTGGCAACACTGACCTGCGCAATCACTGAATTCGTAATGATCTGCGCAATGTAAACAAACTGACGCCATATTTGTTATCAGCACGGTGATTTGAGCGTGCCAAATTATTAGAAAATTGTAAGAATTTAGTAAAAAGATGGGCCATCAAAGCAGTTTAAGTGATGCTGAAAAGAAAACTATCACCTCAGAACTTTCAAAAAGTAAATCTACCCTAGAAATTTCTAAAATGATAGGGAGGTGTCATCAAACAGTGAAAAAGTTCACCGCCGACCCTACACAAGTACACAAAAGGGCAGATAAAGGCAAGCCGAGGGTTATTTCACGTCTTCTCATGTCACGACTTAAAAGGGAGGTCACGAAGAACCCTGGACTTACCAGTCAAGAGCTTTTTCAGTTGCATTGGGGATCCTACTGTGTTTAAAAGTACTCGGTGTCGGTATCTGAGGGAAATAGCAACAACAGTCCAACCTGTATCGAAGCCTCCGTTGACGAGAAATCACATTCAAAATCGACTGAAATGGGCCGATACAATATGAAGATTGACTTCTCTAAAGTTTTGTTCACAGACGAAACTCGAGCAACACTTGATGGGCCAGATAGATGGTGCAAAGGCAGGGTAATGAACGGACAGAATCGCCATCAGCGTTTGAGACGCCAACAAGGCGGTGGAGGCATAATGATCTGGGGTGGTATTATTGGAAAAACATTAGTGGGCCCATGGAGAATACCAGATGGCGTCAAAATGACTGCTGATGCATACATAACGTTTATGAAGGAGCATCTTGAACCGTGGATGAAAAGGCAAAGCGTTGACTTCAGAAGGGCCATTGTTTTTATGCAAGATAATGCTCCCTCACTTGCTGCTCACAAGACTACTGAATATTTGAAACAGTTAGGCTTCGATAGACCTCGAAAAATGAAGTGACCAGCAAATTCTCCGGATTTGAACCCAATCGAAAACATTTGGTGCATCATGAAGCGAAGAATGTACGCCAACGGACGACAATTCAGGAGCAACGCTGAGTTGTGGGAAGCAATTCTTGTGGCATTACAGCAAATGACATCCTACGATTAACAAATTCTATGGATCTTCGACTTCTTCAACTAATTTCAAAACAGGGAAAGCACATTTCCTATTAATTTGTTTAAAACTGCGCGTTTGTTTGTATCTGTTATTATTTGTTTGATTATCTTATTTATTAGCTTCTTTTGATCATAAACATTCACGTGCAACATTAATAAACGTTTTGATTGCTCAATTCTGGGAATTTTACTAAACCTTTCTAATAATTTGGCACTCTCAAATCACCGTGCTGATAACAAATATGGCGCCAGTTTGTTTATATTGCGCAGGTCAGTGTTGCCAACATTCTGTGAAAATTTTGTGTGAATTAATTGGACGGTTTTTTAAATAGTAGAAAAAAAATTATCTCGATAATAATTTGGCACGCAGTGTATATATATATATATATATATATATATATATATATATATACTGGCAAAATCAAACACAATAGAATAACCACAAGCAGACACACGAAGACGACACAACATAGGAAGTATATATATATATATATATATATATATATTCTTATTACTTATAATGAAACAAGATATATGTATGGAAAAGTATTATATACACATACTAACAAAAACACACACGCACACAGAATGCACAAAAATGGAAATAGGTTTAAAATGTTACTATGGTCATAAAAAAATAAGAGCAATGTCCTCCTACCTTTCCCTGACCAATCCTAATTGTTTTATTACCCCTTAAGCAAAAGAATATTTACTCCACAATATATATTTTCTCCATATATATATATATATATATATATATATATATATATATATATATATATATAGCCCGTCAGATAAGTGGCTCGCTGCCTTCCTCCTCGATCACTCTTTCCTGCCGTCTGACTCTTTTTTGATGAACTTTCCTCTAGCACATAGAATTTTTGATTTTAAGGGCGGTATTAGATTGGTGGTAACGTCACATCATTTTACAGTTTAAATGACTAGATGTTACCGTAAGTTCTATGCTAACAGTTTCTTCTACTAAACTTCCCCCTTGTGGAAATTTCTTCCTGCTCCTTGCTTTCCTGTCAACTTTGATCTTCAAAAAACTAAAAGCAACATCAATCATTATCGTCTCTTTTCTTAATTATTGATCTTTTGTTGTCTTCTCCCCTTAATAGTATATTTTCTCATATTCCCTAACCTCTTGTGTCTTAGTGGCTTTATTGTCTTGCTTGGGATGAAATTATTTTTTTAAAAAATAGCAACTAAGGGGTGATTTCCCACTCCCTCGAATTCTAGAATTGGAGCCTCACCAATAAATATAGTGTAACATATAATGGACTTTTAATCGGCCTCTGTATACGAATGCACAATCGCTAAGTTTAGAACTGAACGCTAAACTACTCACAAAGATGATTTGATTATAGTGGTAAATGAAAATGTAGATAAATGTTCATCTATCTAACCTAGAGTTCACGAATTTAAGCGTTAAACTAAATTAGCCTCTAGGTCTGATAATTTCACTCTTGATAATTTCCACTGTTGACAATTTAGTTGTAACCGTACGTTCTATGCTAATAATTTCTTCTAATTTGTCGAATTCTCTTCCAGCTTCCTGCTCTTCAGTCAACTACTATCTTCAAAATTTAAATGCCACCTTGTGATTTGTTTTTTTTTTTTTCATTGTTTTCTTTGTTTCTTTCGTTCTCAGTAACCCTCTGCACCCCCCCGGAAATGTCAGTGAGAGAGACAGACAGATATTATAGACACGGTGATCAACACAACATAGTGACTCTCGAAAGATGTGTGAAATTGATAGTTACCAAGATGTCCACACAACTGTCTGTAACACTCCGCCTAGAACTACGCTCATCTCAGATTCTTCCCCTATAATTATTGAAAATGTTTAACAATGGGCGTGTGTGTATTCTTTTTTTCTATAACGACAAATGGAAGTTTCGGTAAAAAAAACAAAACATTTACATTGAAGTAAGACTACCTGCGAACATTTTGAAGAGTTTAGAAATGTTTCTTTTGATGATGGACGAGATAATGTCTTATTTCGTGCAAAGAATCTGCTGTGACACATGAAATTAGATGTAAGTTGGTACCTCTGCTTAAGTTTAGCCCGAAGTTCGTCACGACGCCCGTGCCATGTTGTTTTTTTATTTTTTTTCAAATAACTTTAAGCTCGTGAAACAAATTTCAACGTTTTATGAGTTTCTCTGTTTTGCCAGGTTTTAAGATCGATTTTATAGCGCTTGATGTCATCTTTCATCTTATCCGAAAATGAAACAAGAACGAACTTCGTACAGGGAATTTGCTATTACAAAGATTGCCAAAGAGTATTAGATTTGGAACCTAAGTACCATCACTTTCTATATATATATATATATATATATATATATATATATATATTATGTGTATTTAGGCAGCATCTTTTCATTCATACATGTTTCATTAAATAATATAGACAAGTGTTGTCTATTTATTTTATGTAAATTCTTTTCATAACGTCTGGTAAGCTTAATAACATTATCATTAATCGAAGAAAGAAAATCACAATATTCATACATATATTTTTAATCCAATCTAAGCTTTCGGCTTACATAAGCCATTATCGTAGATGAAAATTACAGTACAATATATTAAGCAATACACGGACAAGAATGTGATGATAGTCTGTTTCTGTTTGCATGGATGATTTCCAAGCAACGATAAACACGTGGATATAAAACGCTGGAAGCGAAAATTGAACCAATTCTTGAAACTATATACATAAAACAGTTCAAACCTAACCTGAACAAAATAGACTATGAAATCTCCACAAATATTCTTAAATGTCTATAATTGGTAACAAAAGCCATTGGTTTATACCAACGGCTTCCCATACTTAATACTTCCCGAATTGTCTCTCGCGTGGTCATGTGTGACGTCATGAGCTGTCAACACTTGTCTATATTATTTAATGAAACATATATATATATATATATATATATAAAATTAATTTTTCAAATACATTCCCTCATTCCAGGTTTAAATAGAAATGTAGAGATACTCGTTGAATACGGTTATCATAAAAAGACTTATACGATCTCTCACCACCTTAATAATGACAGACAATTACCCAAATGTACTACATATAATCAGTAAAATATATCACACACAGAAATTCACATTATCAAACACGTTTTCAGGCACAATGATGGATAGGAAAATCTCACGCCCAAAAGGGAAATCGATTCTCCAGCACAGATGAGCCCGAAATAGGATTTACAGGTTGGGAACACTAAAGTTAAACATGTGCGGAAATTTAAATATCTAGGAAGTGTTCTGATGGAGGACGGTAAGTGCAACGTTGAGATCTGTAGAGGTATTGGGATGGTCAAAGACGCATTCCAAAAGCTAGGCAGAGTATTATGAGACAAGAGGGTATCTTTGGTAACAAAGAAAAGATCACTGAACTGCTACGTGATATCTGTCCTCCTTTACGGCAGAGAATGTTGGACAGTCTCACCAAAGATGAAGAAGAGACTCGAGGCAACGGAGATATGGTTCTACAAAAGGAAGCTACGGACACCATGGACTGGACATGTGCTTTGGTGAGGATGCAAACAAGGAGGAATCTTATACTTAATATCAGCTGAAATTTCTAGGACACGTAATGAGAAAGGAGAGCCTAGAGAAACTGATACTCACAGGGCGAGTAGAGAGACAGAGAGACAATGGAAGGCAACGCGTGACATAGCCAGCGGGCATAACGAAGTTGATGATAGAACAGGGTTTGGCAGATGTAGCAAAAAGACAAAACATATTAGCTACAATAAATAGGGAGAAGTGGATAGCCATGATCGCTTTCGTCCTTCACATAAAAGAAGAAGGCATAAGATTTCCACAATGTAAGTTGCCATTTCTGCCAACGCTATAACAAAACGACGTCTGTCCTGCAATTTAACCCATAGCTGGGAGGAGAAGAAATGGATTTTGACATTTCCCAATGTTTTTTTTTTTTTTTTCGAGTCAGAACTCGCGTGGAATCCGAACTCTGCTCTTCGATTTCTGATTTTGAGCCCATATCATCACAACGCACATCCAAGACAATATAAACTAAAATTATATCTCTTCAGGTGTCAACCGTCTACTAATGTTCATGAGCCATTAATATGAAAATTTAATTGCAAAAAGGGTATACACGCGACAAATAACGATTTTTCCTAAAAAAAAAAAAAAAAAAAAAGTATCCAAATTAACAAGTTCATTTTATTTTTCATTGAAAAAATGTCACGGGCGTCCAAAATTTCTGATTTTTAACATGACTCTAACTATGCTGCTATTTTGTCAAATAATAAAACCATTAACAGTATGATTACAGTTTTGTATCTTCGAATTTAATTATTGGCCTAATATACCTCCCCTGCTATATATTGCATTTGTTTTTGCGTGAATAATTCATGAATATATATATATATATATATATATATATATATATATGAGTGGACAATGAAGACAACACCCAGAGGCGACTCCCTTTTCCATACTAAACGCAGTCGTCAGGCCTGTCGATTTCGTTTAGCATGAAACAGACAATCTTCTCTCGGTCTTGACTTCAATGCCCACTTTTATACTTACATACGCAGTAACCATGATATTAAGCACTTTAACTCATGAATATAACATACCTTAAAACTATATTTTATCATGTATATATATATATATATATATATATATATATATATATATAACAAACACACACAAGCACACAAACATACATATATATATATATATATATATATATATATATATATATGTGTGTGTGTGTGTGTGTGTGTGTGTGTGTATATTAGGCCGATAATAAAATTCGAAAAAAGACAAAACCGTAGTGATACGGATAAATCAAAAGTAAAATATATATTGATATACAATTCAAGCATTACCTTAATAATATAAAATATTAAAACTGAACCACAAAAAGAAATTGTTCAATGTATTTATTTATACAAATAATATATATATATATATATATATATATATATATATATATATATATATATATATATATTCTTTAAAACGACTGACAAATTACTGCGGTTAATTTTTTTTTTATTTAATTTTCCTTGTGTGCTTACAATTTTCTTTTTCTGGCAATGAACTATATAGAAATTTTCTAACTTTCGGATATACTTTTAGTTATTATCAAGGATGATTTTAACTTTACGTTTAATTGAATGTATTGATTTATATATATATATATATATATATATATATATATATATAGAGAGAGAGAGAGAGAGAGAGAGAGAGAGAGAGTAATAGGAATATAATAAATCTAGATACATAAAAATCTTAGTACCTTGGTATTCGTTTTTAACGAAACTTGTATAAAAGAGGGTTTGACCATATACCTAATTATATACACATACACACACACACACACACACATATATATATATATATATATATATATATATATATATATATATATATATATATATGGTGGGTGCGTGTGTTGTCCACACCTTTATTGCCATATTCGCGGCGCATCGGCCGTTGTACGCCTGTCTTTCTTCAGGTGATATACGTCAAATTTTAAACGAACCCTTTCCTTAGTCTACGCGGATAGATTGTTCTAATTCCATATGCCATGCCCAGTGGACAAAAGCGTTATTTGAGTAATCCAAAAAGTTATTTGGCACAAAGAGCTGTGAGTTCAATACCTGGCCACAGCAGAGGGGGAAAAATTGGCATGCTGAGTTACTAAATTGAATAAACTGAATCTGAGATATCCAGAAAAAGGTCTGACTCGTGCAATTGTAACAATCTACCCCCATGGACTAATTAAAGGTTCGGTTCTAAATTCCTACGTATATCATCTAAGGAGCGGACAATGGCCAAAACATCGTGGATATGGCAATAAAATTGAGGACAACAGTCCTAACGGTGTAAATAGTGTAAACATACATATCTTAAACTCATACAAATATATATTTCAAAATTATTTCTTTTGTAAATATAAAGGCTGTGTTTATTGGTATGTATACGTATGTATGCTGATGCCGGATGGTCGGCGACTAAACCGGCATCTCCACTTCAATTTCTTGCGAGAAAAAAAATTAGACAAATAAGAAAATAAAGTGGAAAAATTATTTACAAGTCAACGTCCATACACCAGTAGAGGTGTTATCTGCAAAAAGCTGCATGGTGAAGCCAACGAGAAACTATATCACTATCAATCCCAAGAACACGCGTGGCTTTTTGACAATGAGATACTGGAAGATAACAGCAGTTAAGCCTACTGGATTAACTCATCGATCGGCAAGGAGCAACATGTGCAACAGGTGTCACCTGACCGACATCCAGTGACTATTAGCAAAAATGTTATAAAAGTGGTGACACACCTTGGAATTGATCCTTCGCCTGATACGGAAAGACATGAGCGACAGGTTTCACCTGACCGTCATCCAGTGACTGTTCACAATAAACAAAAAATAATGCTCAGGATATGGAATATCAGAACACAAATCAATATAGCCAGTTAGAAAATATATAACAAGAAATGAACAGGTTGAATGTTAATATTATAGACAGATGTGAAATGAAGTGAGCAAACAATGGAGATTTTGTCAGTGACAAACACGGGATCATATATGCAGGCGGAGAGAAAAATGAAAGAGGAGTAGAACTGATATTAGATCAAGACATGAAGTAATTTGTTCTGAGATACTGTCGACTAAAAAGAAAGCCTTTCAACATATCCATCATTACACAAAGAAGAGAAGAATTTGAAAACAATTCACTGTACGCTAGACAACGCCACGCTCAATACAAATTGCAAAAAACTAAAATCATCATCAGAGAAATGAATGTCAAAGTAGGCAGGGGATAGATCGTAAAGTAATTGATAAATTTGAACTCGTAATGAGTTCATAAAAAAACGAATCCAATGGTGCACATGAATAATTAGGTAGTAGCCAACACCTGGTTTCAAGAACACCGAAGATATATATAGACATTGAGAAGTCCAGGAGAAAAAAAAGTTAAATCGACTGTATAACTTTCAATAAGAAATTCAGGAATGCATTTTTATACTGCAAAACATATCCGAGTGACGACTGCGGAGCGACTACATTCCAGTGATATGTAAAATTAATGTGGAACTGGAAAAATTAAAGTGGGGAAAGATGGCACCCAAATTGCAATACAACAGATTTCTGAATGAGCCGAATATAAATGAGAATTATATAGAGAGTGTTAAAAGTAAACTTAGTGGGAAAAATGAGAATAGTAACTCGAAGTGTGACACGTTAAAAGAAGATTTAGTAATATTGGCCATTGAGATCTTCCCAAAGTATACATAAAGAAAAAAAATGGATGACATCAAATTCTCGACATGACGAAAAGGAGGTAAAAATCAATGCCAGTCTACGGTGCAGATTCTGCGCAAAGAAATTCGGAATAGATGCAGGCAGAAATGTGCAGAAACAGAAAGAATGAGTACAACAGATAAAGTAGATATGCATAACAAAAATAAAAGAAGTAACAGGAAAAAAAAATATAATCATCAATAAGAAGCATTAACTCCAAGGACGGGACATTGATATTAGAGAAAAAACAAATACTTCAGCAATGGGACGAATACATTGGAGAAATCTTTCACGACGAAAGAGAAAACTGACAATACAGAGAAATGTCGAAGGACCAGAACTATTAAGACCTGAACTGAAATCAGTAATGGCCAGATTGAACAGAAAAAAAAGCAGCAGGAAAAAAACGAAAATTTCACCGAGATGTTGGCAGCCTTCGATGATTTCGGCACTGACAAGATTAAATACATAATAAATGAAATATATAAGAGTGTCGATATACCAGAAGACCTAAGTAAATATCTATCTTGATAGCACTGCCTAAGAAGCCCGGTTCAAACAAATGTGTGCTCCATCGGACACAATCAGCTTGATGAAACATATAACAAAACATCACCCGAATTTTGATAAATAAAGCTCGCAGCAGGAACAGACCTGAAACAGGACAAGAATAGTGAGATTTCGTTAAAAGACACTGTAATATGGTTATTTTCTAAGCGTAACTTAGATGTGACACAAGGCCGAAAGTATGGAGCACCTAGTGAAAATCAAACTCACTTTTCAGTCGTAACCGATCTAGCGAGACAAGCTTGCTAACAATTACACCTCGCCGAGATGCCCAATAAAATGATTTTCTAAGCATAACTTAGATGTGGCAGAAGGCCGAAAGTGTAGAGCAACCAGTGAGGATCGAACTCACTACTCAGTTGTAATTGATCTGGCAATACATACTTACTAAGGATTACACCACGTTGAAGTACTCATGATTTTCTAAGCGTAGCTTCGATGTGGTACAAACTGTAAGTATGGGGCACCCAGTGAAAATTCAGTTGTAATTGTTCTAGGAAGACAAGCTTGCTAACCATTAGACCACGCCGAGGTGCCCGAAAAATGCTGGACAATGCTTACAGAAGAAGCAGAGACTTGAAGCAGCAAAAATGTTGAGAATACCGTGGACAGAACGTGAGAAAATGAAAACAAACATGACTATTATGGAATGCAATATTCATGCTCAGGGTGATATCAGAAAGAGCAATACAAATGCATAAGGATGTGTATTTGTGTTTTATAGATTATATAAAAGCTTCTGATTAAATACGTCACAAAAAACTATTTAAAGTTCTAGGTAACCTCGGTCTATTAAGGAAGGATATTAGAATAATCCAGGACCTATCCTAACAGCAAGCCTCCTGCAAACGGATAGAAAAGGAGTTCAGTAAATATTAAAAAAAATAGAAGGAAGCGTAAAACAGGTACGTGCCTTCATTCAGGCGTTATTCAACCTATGCAGCAAGGCGATTCTGAGAAGTCCTACCATAATTCATTATTGGCTGTCATAATCTTAACAACATAAAGTATGCAGATGACACAGTGTTGATAGCAGAAAAAAGTAAACTATAAGAACTCATACAGAAAGCCGTGTAGGAAATCGAGAAGAAAGGACTAATCATCAATTGAAAAAAAAATAGAATGTATGGTTATTAGCAAAAGGCATGGCCCGACATGCGAATGACAAATCTGAGAAATCGAAATTAAACAAGGACAAAAATATAAATATATGGGAAGCACTATAACGGTAATTGAAATCTGAAAGCTAACTGGGATAGCAAAAGATGTATTCCAAAAGCTAAGCAAAGTATTAAGAAACAGAAAAAAATTGATCGAAACAAAGAGTACCCAACTATTATGTAACATCAGTCCTCCTATATGGCAGTGAATGCAGGACACTATCCTCTCAAATGAAGAATAGATTTGAAGAAACGCTGAAAAGAGAACTCAGTTTTTATGCAATATAAGTTCTCCTATAAGATAGTGACTGCCTAAAAATCTTCTCACGGAGAGGAAGAGATTTGAAGCAAAAAAGAAAAGGGCGCTCAAATTTTATATAATATCAATCCTCCAATATGACAGTGAATGCTGGACAATCCCCTTACAGATGAAGCAGAAGCAGCAAAAATATCGTTCTACAGGAAGATGCTGAGAATACCGCAGACAAAACATGTGAGAAAATGAAAACAAAAATGTCTAATATACATAACATCAGGAAGAGACAGTTTTTAGTGCGCATAAGGAGAAAAGAAGACTTGGAAAATTTGATGCTCACAGGAGAAATTGCAGGCAAAGAGGGAAAGAGGAAAACAATGCATAACCTACCTAGCGAGTTTCAGTAAATGGATGTTGGAGCAAGGTTTAGGAATGATAGGAATAAGACAGAATTTATTAAGAGCTACGAAAGACAGGTAATTGTAACTATATATTGACATGATCTGTGAAATCTGGCGGGAATCATTATTTTTTTAATTTAGAAACCGAATAATTATTTTAGTGATATGCTTAACTCCTGAATTTGATTCCTGAATATCTACAATCCATAAATACTTTTAGTCTGATAGTTCTGGTTTATCATATCTTTCTATATTTTATACTAACAGCATGGCTCGGCGTTGCCCGTGCTTGATTCAAAAATAGTACGACTCATACAGCAATCGTTATCACATTTTTGCCCTTCCTTGCCTTTAAAGGAGTGCCCTTTGCCGTGCTGATGTTGCTACATGCCTTACTTCTTGCCTATCTCACACTGCGAATTTTTTCTAAGCTCTATACTAAACATTAAATCTGTTACGAAAAAAGAACCAAACAAAATGAACACAAAACGATCAGCTTTAAAAAAGGACTCGTAACTGGAAAAATCGAATGAAAAAAGAATGTTAACAACAAATACTTTTTCACACCCAACCCAGTTCTGCGGAATCAGAATCAACGGTGAGTTTAAGCAAACGAATGAGCCAATTGGAGTAAAGTGCCATGCAGATTTAAATTTTTCCCACTTGTGACGAATGCAGCTATCGAATTTTTTGCATGCTAGCATGCTAGTTAACATTCGTGTCAGTCAGCTGTTGGCTCTCATGCTGGCCAATTGAATCTTCCTGCCTATTCGTGCCAGCCAGCTCTCACTCTGGCCAGTAGAAAATGGCCGCAAACTACATGAAAACTGCCGTAGAAGCATGAAAAAATCGATTATTTCCACTATCGATGGGAGTTGGGAAATGCAAAGTCAGTCTTGGCCTTCCCGCTAAATTGGAGCATGTGCATGTAAACTTTGGTGCTAATCTGTCGAAAATTGCGGGTGTGCATTCGTTACACACACACACACACATCCTGCCTTTTATATATATATATATATATATATATATATATATATATATATATATATATATATATATAATCGACACCCTGTTGAGATTCGACGTATGAGGTCAAGCAGATCAGTTTCCAGAAAACCGACAGCCCGACACCGGCACATGAGATTTGATTATAGTGGTGAAGGCCTCGTGCAGGACCATCCACACTTTTGAAGGGACGAATACAGAGACCTGGTGCACCGAATGCCACAAGGTTCCCAAACGACTCTCCGCAGGTTTTGAATTCAGAGTTGACCAGTTGCCATCCAAGGCTGTCCTGCTATTTTACCCATAGCTGGAGGGAGACGAAGAAGATTCATACCTTCCCTAAGGGTATTAGCACGTAAGTGAATGTAATGGATTCGACTGGAATTCGAACTCGGTTTCTGCGATTCCTCAATCCATTGATATATATATATATATATATATATATATATATATATATATATATATATATATATATATATATTGTATTGTATTGAGCACTTTTTTTATTATTTTAGCTGATGGTAGGGAGCGCCTTACCTTTGATTGTGGTAGATGCTATTTTCAGTACCCTAATTGTTTTATTAGATGCTTTTGTCAGTACCCTAATTATTTTATATTCAATGTTTGGGGGTGGGGGGTAAGCATTTCACCCCAAGCAAGTCAGAAGTGCCATTATCATACAGGGGGTTATGGAGAGTGAGAATGAGAGAAAAGAGTGGGTGTAGGGGGATTTAAGAAAGGAAAAAAGAACAGGTATCAACGCAGTAAAACGTGGTGACTGATGTTGCATTTAGGTTTTTGATGATTGTAGTTATCAGGGAAGCAAGTGAGAGGAATGGAGTTCCAATATGGAGAAGTGCGAGGAAATAAGCTGTTAGAAGGGTGGTTACATTTAACTATTCCAACAGTAAAAAGTTGGGACCTAGATGCCAATCTAGTGTGGCACCATTTACCAGGGAAAAAAAAAAAAGAAAGGAAAAAGAGAAAGGGAAGAAAAGAAAAGAGAGGTGAGTCCCAAGCGTGGATGATAAAAAAACACCCACGACCAGAGACAATTGACAATGTTATTTTGATAAGTAGCAAATGGCGAAAAGTGTCATTACCATGGCAGAAAAATTCTAAGTGGATAAGGGATAATGAAAAATTAACTGTGTCGTCTGCTAAGCCGCACACGAAGTAATGGCTGACCGTTTTTTGACAAAACATCCATGGGTGTTAGAGTTCGGCTGTGATAACAAAACTGTTATCAGAAATTGGCACCAAGCATGACTAGAACAATGGAGCTGTTTTTTCGAGAGGACGATGTTTTGCTGACCACCCATTCTGATAATTAGCGAAAATCTGACTGACGAAGCCCAGATGAGAACAGAGGTTATGACACCACTGGTCGCATTGTTCTGTTGGCGGCCAGAGAAAATGAGAGCTGTGATTAAGGAAAGAAAAGGAAAAGAAAAAGATTTTTTTTTTTGAGCAAGATATATTTTTTTTTTCCTGAAACAAAGCCCGCTGGACCGCACACGCCCGGCTGGACATCATTGGCCAAGTGGTGATCACGTGACGCAAGGAGGGAAGCTGTCGCCGCCCACCTAGAGGATGGGTATGAGAGGTTGCTACGAAGAAGTGGGGAGGACAGTTGACCCCCCTCTGAAGTATGGTGAGAAGGTGGGAGTAAGAGAAGACTCCCAAAATGGAAAGAAGTGGAAAATTCCTAACCAAAAATAAAAGAAGTGGATATGTATTTAGAATTATCGAGGAACCTCCGACGCCAACAAACCCACCCCGGTTTTGGTCGGCGTCCATATAAGCAAAGTCGCAGCGAGCAGAAATCAGTTGAGTTCAGAGAGTTCAGTTGAGTTCAGTAGAGTTGAGTTGAGTTGAGGAGAGTGCTCAGTTGAAGCAGGCCTCGCAGCTGACTAAGATTCGCGCAGCTTTCGAACTCATCTTCAATCCAAGAACAATTATTTTGAAGAGCGACTTAGATCCAGACCACCAAAATAAGTTTTTTCGACTTTCGCCTGAAGACACACCAAGAACCAATTTCTTGAAGAACAGACAACTTAAAGTGTTATAACTCGCCTAACAAAAGAACAACGTGTCACAATCCATATAGCGGGTCGGGAAATAGACGCAGTCCTATGTATCCAGCAACTAGACATAAAGTTTTGTTATCCTTTTTTTTTTGATACCTTGAACTTTTGAGTTATCATTTTATTTTCTTTTATGCATATTTGTGCGGTGTCACCCTCGTTGAACTCGATTTACATTACGGCCCCAACTACTGATTGATTTCGTCTGCCTAAGATCAATTCACAATGTGGGTAGGCAGACTGGAGATCAACGCAGTTACTTTGGTAATCAGACGTTGGAAGTGAGTTGGGAACGACGAGGCTGATATCGAATCTAACCAGATTCCCATCCGAATCACCAAAAGGTTAGAACGTCACATTTGGGTGCCGCGACCGATACCAAGCCAGTTGGTCGTCACAGGACGGGACAACACGACTGACGCAAACAGGCGGACGTCACGTTTGGAGCGGCGACACCCGAACGAAGCAGCGAGGAGCGAGCGAAAGCTGCGTTTAGGGACGTCACACTAGTAGTACACTTAAATTCATGTAGTCAGGGCACCAGGGAAAAATGCTCATCAGTGCAGTAGCCATGAAAATATTTGTAGAAAAGACAGACGGAAGCCATATCACGTCTGTGAGAAAGCGGCTGAGGTCAAGAAGCTAATTCAGTACCAATTACATTACAGATCCTGCTTTAGATTTTTTTGAAAATATTGCAGTAAGGGAAGGTAGGGGAAAATTTTTTTGGATAAAACTTTAACTGCGCAGTAACCAGTAATAAAAATCACAGAAATGCAATCTATGTTGTTATTCATTTAAACATCATTTAATAGTAATAAAAAATATATATGTAATATGTTTAAAGTAATATTAATAAAAGTAATAGATAGATACACACATATACAATACACACATACATATATACATACATATATATAAACTTACATAGTTACAAACCTAATATATATTTTTCAGTGTTTGATGCAAAATAAATGCCTATTTTTAAGACTATATAAACTTATTTTTATGATAACATTTAAGTATAATTTCATTTCTCTGGTTCAATAACTGGCTTGTATTTTTGTACTTAATTATTTTAATTTTTTTCTTCCAGACATAGGTTGCATTGTTTATTTGTTTATTTATATATATATATATATATATATATATATATATATATATATATATATAATATATTCAAATTAAAAATAATAATGTTTTATTTTATGAAAGTATTTATTTATTTATATATATATTTGATATTTCAAATTGTCCTCAATTTTTCATCAGAAATAACTGTTTGTTACAAATAAATTAAAATTACTGTTTGTTAGCAAGTAGCGTCCTTCGCGAGACGCGGACGTCACGTGATATGGAACGTCACTGTTCGGATATTCCTAACTTAAATCTAACTGTCATAAATATTTTAAATGTTGTTTAAAAAAAAATGTTTTTTACTATATCTAAAAAAATTGCTTAACTATGGAAATATTTATAAAGATTTAAAACACCTAAGTCCCTATTCAACCCTAGTTTATGTGTATTTAATTTTAAAATCCAATATGTTTCTTTTTTTCTGCGTGTGAATGTGGAAGTAAAATCGGAATCTATCAATAAACATTTTCAGTTTTCTAATGTGTGTCCTGATTGATTGTAGTGTTTAGCTATGGGGGAATAAGGGTTGTTTTGACGTATTGTTTGTTTATGGTTATTGAAACGAAATCTAAAATTATTTCCAGACTCACCAATATATCCACTATTAGGACATAATTTGCAGAATAAATAATAGATTACGTTATGGCTATCGCAGGTGAGGTTAGGTGGCTGTATCCTGATATTGGTGTTGGGTACAGAAAATATATTAGCTATTATTAAATATATATATATAAATTAAGATCAAATATAGATAGGAATGCAAGAAAATGATAGGATAAGGAAAAATAGAAAATCTTTATAAATCTGACATGCTTTGCTTTTATTAACACATGAGATGCGTAGGCTTATTTTCCACGAGGGGCGGCCAGGTGAAGGTGTGAGTGGGCGCACGTCGCTCTACCCCGGAGCCAATTGATATTTAGCTACCCCCACCCACGAGGGTTACATGTGGCACAAGGTCGGGTTTAACGTGGGATCTCCGACCCCGTAGGCTCGTCCAAAACTATTCCCTCTTTGACCCCGCATCAACGGGTTCAGGGGCAGTCAACCACCCCGAACGAGACTCTGCCCTTCGCCGGAGCCTCGTCCGGGTTCCTCTCGGCCCGAAGGCAGAGAGTTAGACTGTTAGCCAAGTTGCTTGGTGGAAGAAATCGGCTGAATTTAGCTCGGCTGCGGGTAGCATCGTAGACGGTTGGCAATATCTTTTGGTTGATGACTAAAAATTAACTTCCGCATTTTGACTGTACACATGGGTTTCATTTGGGCACCATGTGTATTTAATGTAGTTTCCGGTTATTATTTTTAGTCAGGAGGACTTGTGTATGTTTATGTTTCATTTGTTTTACTTTTTGTGTATCGTTCTCTGAAAAAAACGCTAAGTCACCGGAAGTTAACTGCATTTGGACGTTTGAGTAGCCGGCAGTAACTTCCGACCGGGTGCGATACCCTTACCCGTGCTTTCAAATTGATTTTGTGCAAAAACAATTGTGTTTTTCCAATATTTTGGCGCTGTCAGAACCACCGCTGGATAATTTTACGTAGTCCTGTGAAGTTTTATTGAAATCGGTTGAAAAATGTAGGAAATCCGATCCCATATATAAACGAACACACACGCACACACAATCTGCGTTTTATAATAAGTAAGATGCCATGTCCTTTCAGGACATAGGCAATCATGGCTCTCCATCTCCCTCTATCCCTTGCAACTCCCAACAAAGTTCTGTCCCTCTGTTACCTCCCCCAGACCCCCTACTGTCATCCACTTGCTTAAAACCGCCAGGTTATGTCATGCGTTGTTTTCCCTTATCTCTCTTCCCCCCTATTCGACCTGTGAGTATCAGATTCTCCAGAACCTCCTTCCTTATTATGCGTCCCAGAAACTTCAACTGCCTCTTTCTGATATTAAGTAAAAGCCTCTTCCTTGTTTGCAACCTCTTTAAGTCCTCGTTGCTTACAAGCTCGGTCCATGATATCCTTAGAATTCTTCTGTAGAACTACATATCTTTCGCCTCGAGTCTCTTCTTCATCTTTGAGGAAATCATGTAACAGCTTAGTATTCTTTTCTTTATTACCAAAGAAATCCTCGTATCTCGCAATACTCTGTCCAGTTTTAGGAATGCGTCCTTGGCCAACCCAATACGTCTACGGATCTCAGTGTCGCATTTCCCGTCCTCTGTCAAGACGTTTCCCAGATATAAACTCCCGCGTCTTGCGGCGTAACAAAAAGAAATCGGAACTTATTCGTCCGGGAAATAAATAGCTCCGTCTAATATATTTCAATGTTTTGTATCATAGATATATTTTCTTTGCGGGGACATTAAACATGTTACTTCGTATATTCGTAATATTATTTGTTATCCGTCCTTTTCCCGTAAGTCCTGGGGGTCGTAGTATCACATTTACTGCAGTCAGTGGTGTGTCTAGAGCAAGATCGACTGACGGAGACCAACCCTCCTCATTCTAATTTTGGATTCAGAATTTTCCTTCTCCTAAACTGGTTGCTCTCTCAAGGCAAGAGAGATACTATTTCACCCATAGAAATGTGGCTTCCAAAAGCTAAGAAAAAGAAAAATTTCGTTAGAAACAAAGAAATTCATACTCAACTATTACGTGATATCAGTCCTCCTATATAATGATTTTCCAAGCGTAGATTGATGTGGCACAAGGCCGAATGTAGGGACACCCAGTGAGTATCGAACTCACTACTCAGTCGTAATTGTTCTAGCGAGACAAGCTTGCTCACCATTACAGCGTTTCGAGGTGCCCTATCACACGTCCTATATAGCAGTGAATACTGGACAATTTCCTCACAGAAGACGAATCTACTTGAAGCAATAAAGAAAAGATTACTCAACTGTTATGTAATATCTGTTCTCCTATATGGCAGTGGATGCTGGACAGTCTTCTCACTAATAAAGAATGGACTTGAAGCAACAGAAAATATTTTCCTTCTAGAAGTGCATAGAGCAAGAATTGAACTCCGTACAACTAATTCAATTTCTACGCCGATATACATTTACACTATACGCGCTTCTTACTTTGTAATCAGATATCGTATAATGGATCAGGTCATTATTAGGCAGGTGGCTTGTGAGCTATCGAATACGATAACAAGATTTATATATATATATATATATATATATATATATATGTGTGTGTGTGTGTGTGAGAGTTATTACTTATATGGGTATTCGGATATAGGTATCTTCGACAGTGAAATTCTGGTTCATGCGTTGTTATTTTTATAATATATAAATCCAATTATTCATAATAAAATGGGGAAAACATTGGAATTTTCGTTTCAAAAAGCGAATACATTTGTAAAGAAAAAAAAAACGATACTAATTTGATTGCATGTTTCCGCGTGCTTGTAAAGAAAAAAAAACATTGTTAAACATCTATACAAATGATACCATTGTTTATGGAATCTCCTAGGAAAACGAAGAACCATGAAACTGATCTCTCCTCTGAATTTGCTCTAACAGATCAATAGGGAATCACTCACTTGTAACATGCAATCCCTAAAAAAACAAGCTATTATCGTTTCATCATCCCATATCAGAGCTCACGTTTTTTCCAGTCCCAAGGAACGGTTCAGCTCACAATGAGGCTTCATACTTTGAATGTCTTTTGAATACCAAATTGAATACAGGCCCCAAGTGGAATTTTCATATTCAGTCTATTGTCAAAGTTGCGTAAAAATGTTTGGATCATTTAAGCGCTACAGGAAGCAACTCTCTATTTCTGCCATTGAAAATATTGCTAGGTCTGCTGCTAAAAAGGTTGGTAGTTGACTGTGTCGTGCTTGACTGTTGTTCCCGACGGAATCCATCTTGCATATTTATTAATCTACCATTCGTCCGGGTATTGAATATTGCTGCCATATTTTGTCTGGTGGTACGGCTATATATATATCGAGACTCTCGACAAAATGCAAAGAGCCTGTCATGTTATCTGTGTTAACGTGGCGTCTCTACTGCAGTCACATTTCCACCGCCGTCACGTGCCGTGAGTCCCTTCTGTCTTCTCTATATTTTATCGCAGTTGTTCTAACGCGTTCTCCTCCTTAATAATTCCGCCGCATCAATTTAAGGGTGCTATTAGATTAAGAGCTTAAAAGGTCTCATTGTTTTACAGCTGAAATATTTAGATGTAATCATAAGTTTCTTTTCACGGACTTCTCCCCTATGGAACACTTGATTTCTTCATTTTCTGCCAATTACAATCTTCTAACATTTAAATGCAACGCCATCTTCTATCATTTAGAAACCTGTTCTTTTATTATCCTTTCTCCCCACTAACGTCTTCTCATTCTTTTTTACTCCCAGTAAATATTGGCGTATTATTAGAATTATCTCCTTCATTGAGGTGAAAGCATTTAAAAATATTTAACTTTTACAAGTCTCAAATTAGACCAAAAATTGGAGTACAGCTGTCCTATATGTTCCGTTTAATGTTCGCTTTCAACCCATGACAGTATTCAAAACCATTTACGCGATTTTTTGGATGTTGATTTCTTTTTACAATCTACGTACTAATCTTTAAAGTCGATCCTTAGGTTATCGCTGTTTTCATGTCAAATCTTCAAATGGACTTCATTCTTTACATACATGAGTTTAAACCATTACAGCCCAGCAAAAGTAAACTTGCGAAAATCCACAGAGTCGAGCCATTCGTATTTCTTCCGTGTTTCAAATATGAGAAGATAGTTCTTCCAAGAAAATTTATGGATCAAACTCCCAAGTGGTTCCATGAAAACTTCATTATTAGAATCTTCAATTCAAAGGCAAATTATATCAATTAAAGATTATATATATATATATATATATATATATGTGTGTGTGTGTGTGTGTGTATGCGTGTGCGTGTGCGTGCATGTGCGCGTCAGCGTGTGATACTATATAGTTTTAAGTATGCTATATTTATGGGTTAAAGTGCTCCTTAATAAATGACTTACATTTTTTTTTTAGCTTAAACTGCTTCCCTTAATTTGAAACCTATGAAAAGCAAAAAAATCTAATCAGTGAATTGATTTACCTCTGGATATCGACTGTATACCAAAACTCGTATTTTTGGCAAAACATGAACTGACACATGGTATCGATATTCGCACGCGCTACACTCTACGAAGCCTTAGCGATCACAACGAAAGTGATTTTTTTTTTTTTAGTCAGCCTCGGATCAACGCTGGTCACGTGGTTGTGCTGTCAGAGGTGCCTTTTTTTTCTGCCCCGGAATAATTTGTTTACTACTATTTCGAATTCTGAAACAGATCTGGACCGAAAGGTTTCTGATAATAGATGGCTTACTTGTACCAATTTTAGTTTCCATTTCACACATCCACGAAATAAATTTATCTTTTTAGGCGCGGCAGGACTTTCATATAAGCAGATAAGTAATTTATGCAAAAAAGAAATCTTACAAAATATGCTTACACTTATGCAGATACGTGTATGTGTATATATGTATAAAATCAATTACTACTTTACACACACACACACACACACACACATATATATATATATATATATATATATATATATATATATATATATATATGTATGTATGTATGTATGCATATATAATAACTGGCCACTCGTATTCGAGGATACCTGTCTTCTGCTAGCCAAACTCTCAGACACAGTGGTGTTTGCTCACCTGAGCAGACCTTAGTTACAG